>CAXIVR010000004.1:110764348-111364348 GCA_964035755.1 Teleogryllus oceanicus | reverse complement strand
AGTAAAATATGTCATTATACCACAATATATAAAAATATGTAAAATAAAAATAGTTCTAATTCATTCAGAATGTCTTGTAAACTCAAAATATATAATTGAATACAGGTATCTAGTTCCTGTAAAAAACATGTAATTACGTGGAAATCTGTTCCCTAGTATTTATATATTTGAACTTTTACAAAATCCTAATTATGGAGCTTTTCCATTCACAACTAAAACCTAAAAAAATCAAGCACAAAAAATTGCTGTTAAAAGAACATCAGCTTGAATCAATCAATGTCTAAAACACCAATGTCGCATCCCTAGGTCTCGCACGGGAATTTAGTGACGGAAATTGTCCGACCGAAGCGTGGAGGACTATTTTTGTTGATATGATGGTGATTTCCTTTTGACAACATAGCACAGACATTTATCTGACACGTTTCAATATCCGGTTACGTGTTATCATTCCCGTGATCTTTACACGGAACACATTTTAATAGTGCTCCATTTGTTATTCTACATATCTTATTAGTTTTATCCATTGCTTTCTTCGCGTGAAGTTTGTTTTGTTAAGCAGATTGAGAACAGTCGTTTATTCTCAATGAATATGGGTTTATCATTCGGCGGTTATTTAGATTTGAACGGCCTTGAAGATGCGAGACTATTCTCTTCTTTACATACATAAACGACCTCAGTCCAACGTTAAAAATGTTCGTTAAGTGATGTATATATACCAAGTTGACAACACATCGCTGTGCTGAGTTCCACATGGTAACTAGTGAAAGGTTACAGGTTTTCACGAGTAAGATCCGTACTATCACCAACCCAAATTGTTTTTTTTTCTTTTTATTGGACTTCGTTGAAAAGAATACACCATTGATGATTAATAGGGATCGATAATGAACTCGAATAAACTCAGGAATGGGTTCAACTGTCTGATGACACAATCGTACGTAAAAACATGAATCATAAATAGGATGGATTTAAGAACAATCGAGAAAGTAATGAGGTAATGGGATAATTCGATTGACGCAATATTTTTGTGGATTTATTCATCAATTCCATCCAACCACAACAGCCCCAGACTCGCGCCAGGTGCGTCGGAAAGAAGCCACTGCTGCCGGTCGTAGGGCCACCTCTCTCTCTCACTCGCTGTCCCTCTCTCCCTATCTCTCTGTCTCTCTCTGTCCCTCTCCCTCTCTGTCTCTCTCTGTCCCCCTCTCTCTCTCTCTGTCCCTCTCTAATCCGCGAGCGCGTGCCGCCGTCGTGGACGTGGTCGGCTTCTCCAAATTCCTGCGCGGAGACAAACACGAAGCCATCGGGGCGGCCCGGGACCACCCTTCCGAAGGGCCATTTCGTCAGACGCCTGCGGGAGTGCTTCGCGCCACCCAGACTATTGTCTGCTGCGGGGCCGGCCGCGCCCTCAGTGTCCCCCAACCCCGCAGTCGAAGGGCGCGCTGCCTGCCCGACGCCGCACGCTCTCCTCCCGAGTGGGTGGGGGCGGAGGGACTGCCGGCGCCCCTGCCCTGGGCCCACGGGGTCCCCGCGGGTCTCCGGCCGCGTGTGCCCAAGCCGTTAGCGCGCAGGCGCCTCGCCTCTGCCGCTAGTCTCTTCAGTGTTGCCAATTGCGCCCGGGGAGCACCATGGATTTGTTCAGGACCTTCGGTAAGTGAGAAGTTTGTTGACGCTGATTATCGATTGAAGTGCGATTGTTTTGCGACGTATTAACCGTGGAGTGATCATCGTTGTGGCTTTTCTGGTGTCGACTGATCTATGATGTTTCGCATAATAGTGTTGTTTAGTGCTCTGTGAAATATTTTGTAAAAAGAAATAGCGGTGAATAATTTAAAAGACGGTAGTGATTTTGCGTAAAGATTTTTCCCTTGCCTATTTCCTCTGGTTGAATTTCCACGCTGTTGAAAAAATTTCAACCGCGTGGAGTTCACACTGTTTTATATGCTAGTTTTGTTTGGACTGAAGTACGGCGTGTGATAATACTCCATTTTCCCAATTTCGTAGTGAATACGATTGGAGCTTTTTTTTTCTTTCTGTAATGCAATGTCGTTCTCTGCCACGTGATTGAATTGAGTTTTTCCAATTTTCTTTTAATCACTATCTTCTTGTCATGATGGGTAGCGTTTCCCGTTATGGTTGTTTACATTGTGCATTACGTTCATCTCTTTCGCTTACCTTATGCGCATTTACATCAGCAGTATTTTCCTGTGCATTTCCATTTCGCATTCAGCGCTTCTAGCGAACGTGTTGAGAACTACTATCGCAACACATCCATTTAATAATAACTATTTCAGTTTTCTCATTTCCTGAGGTTGTATATCACATTGAAAAACGTAAAATTGAGAATGTTGTACCTAGCAGTACTTTCCATTGAAAATTTAAAATGAAATAATTTCGCGAGTCGGTAGCTTATCTGCGAACGTGAAGTCGTAGGTTTCAGCAGTCAGAGTTTTGCGAGTGCTCTTGGCTATCCCGATGGCCTCACGTCGAAGGCAGCGACGCCGACGATTCGACAATCTCATCGCGGTCTTCCTCAGGGCAGACCATCTCTTGAGGAAGATCACGACAAGATGGTCGAAACGCCGGCAGCCTTCGAAGCGGCGTCACCCGGACACAGAAGAGCACTCGTAATCTTAGTTAGAATGTCCAGACTATTCTAATCTGTTCTCAGTTTCGCATTCATCAGAAAGCTGTTTACTTGTAGGCATTCTTCGTAGTAGTGTTGATAATAAAATGACTTTAAGAAGTTCTTCTAGTGTGATTGCTTATTTAGTTTTTTGAAGTGGTGCTTACTTTACAGTGGCTCATTACATTATTTATGCCAACTGGAATACAGCGATGCACAGAAGTTGTATGTTCTGTAAAGTGCGATCCTGAAAGATTCTTCTTTAGAACGTAGTAGAGGCTTGCAGTACCAAAATGTCAGTTGGAAAACCACATAAAATAGTTTTACAAAACGTAACATGCTCAAAGAATATTGCCTAAAATATTTTATTTTTAAAATATTTGTTAATGATTATCGTGAGGGAAATCATTTTGCGAATGTCGGAGAAGTACACATCAGTTGGTTTATGGATAGCATCCGAAAGATGTTTCTGGTTAATGTTGACAGTGTTAGAGGCGGTGTGACGCTGTAGTGGGATTTTCGTTTGGTGGCGAATTGCTTGTGTGGAAATACCGTTGCGGGACACTTGAGCTGCTAAAAACTCATCATTACAGAGTGTCAGTTTCATGGTTTGTTTCCAAGAACAAAAAACAGAGGTGTGAATTCCAGAAATTGCTTCTTGGTGTACTTTCTGCATTTTCTCTGCTGGTAGTATGATGTGTCCTTTCTGAATAATTTTTGTTTGAATAAATTACACCTTACGTGTTATCAGAATACCTGTGACACTACTTATGGATACTTAATATTTCAATTTAATTTTAAGAAGTAAGGTTTTCAGCTGAGAATGTTGCTCAAGAACTCCTCTGAGGCGTATGACATTATTAATGATATTCTAACAACGTTCATGAACGTGACATTGTGTAATGTTCTGCTTGGGAAAATTACACAAGGTTACCCATGCATAATTTCGTGTGGCATATGTAATTCTTTCCGGTAAGGTAATCCCTCCCACAAGAAATGACACAATATCACAAGACATATAGCCAGGACTTGCGTGCAAAAATTCCTCTTTTAAATATTTGGAGAAATTTCGAAGGTGTGGCAAGCATTATTAACTTACTAACCAAACGTATTGCCCCAAAACCTAAGACACAATCGGTTGAAAATTTGGTTTTTCAATTTGTCAATAGTCCAAATATGTAGATAAAATAACTAACTAGCATTTACAATAACTGATATTGAAGTTCATAATAATATTTAAAGGCAATGATTTCCCTTGAAGTACGGGAATTGTCATTCGAAGAACGGGGTTGTCGTAGATCTTATTAAACATGGTTGAAATGAAATGCAGAACTTTTCATATACAGTAAGTTTATTAACATTAAAAATATTAATTAAAAGCAATATTGCAAATAATTATTAATTAAATAACACTATAATTAGTATATTATTAATAATATTAATTATAATTTAAACGAAAAAAATACTTATCCTCCATATAATATTCAAATATGAGTAAAGTAACTAATTCCTTCTTTTAAATGTTTTTCGTGTAAAGTCATCGTGATTATTAGTCGTGCTCTATACCTTATTGCATATAAAATTACAAATCTAAATGATAAATTCCAATACAAAATCAGTAACTTCATAAAAGTGAAGTATTTTCAGTTCCAGTATATTCAGTTTATCCAGTTGTGTAACAGCTTACAGTAATAACATTACAGATTTGCATAGTAGTCTCGTGACATTCATCATTATGTGGAACTTCATACGATCCTATATTTAAAACATTAGGACTGAGTGTATCATGCCTTCACTCACTTTTCATTCATTCTTATTTTTAACGGTTCGTTCCCTTCAAAATTATCGCCATTACACTTTTATAGCGATTTTCATTTTTTTTCTTTCCAAGTTTCGGTGTTTTTCTTTCAAAGTTGGCTTCCACTATTCTACTTAAAGTTCCGTCATGACGAGTTACCTTCCATTCCAGTTAAAAATGTTATTACAAATATAAATTGCATGTTTGATGATCCATCACAACAGAATCAATGATGTGTTGCAAATACAATCTGATGTTGCGATTCGCAAACAGGAAATATGATACATCTGCAATCAATATTCTGTGGAAAGTGGGAGTTGCAGTAATGTCTAGAACATAGGTGAATATCACGTCTAAGGTTCTGCTGCTTATTAAATAAACTTTATCTGACTGGACACTTCTCTATTTGACATGTCTCTTACATGTCTAAGTAAGTGTCGTGAGTCTCCAAAGTTGATTATACTTGCACACCAACCACTTCATTTCCACTAATTGTAGGCAAGTGGTTGCTTAGTAGAGCTTTCTTGTAACCACAAACGACTTCGCAGAACATTCTTGTAGTGTTCTCTTCCTGGGTAGTCATTTAATTGCCGCATTTTATTGCGAGATGAAAGTGCGTATGAGGTCAGTGTCTTCCTAAGCAACGACACAAGAGACATTGAAAACTACCCGTACTACGGAAACGATGATGTCCAGATCCGAAAAAGAGAGCCCGTGACTGGGCCAAGAAGACTTCTAAATTAATGAGTGTTGCGAACGTGGAAACAGAAGGGAAAGTTCCTGAATAGGTGAATTCTATTAAATAATTTAAGGAAAGTTTTTAATCTATGACAAAACTGGAAAATAAGTTACAAGCATCAATTACATTACAAAATAAAATTTCACACCTTTTATTTTTGTAGCATTGATTCCCCATGAGTTAAATCCAGTATGCTTAGAACTTGCATTGGTCAAATTAAAGAGTTCGGAAGTTAATAACTTTGGTAAAATTAATTGAAAAAAATGAAAAAGTTTTCAGCTCTAGTTGTGTGGTTCTTATGTCGAGATTGCGACTGTGATTTAGAAAAAAAAAAACTTGAAAGTTAGCGTGAATAAAAAATGAAATTTTAATGACTGAATAAATTAAGGTCTAGGAATAATAAAATTTAAACAATAATACCAATAATAATAAAAAAAAAATAAGTGACGCGATAATCCACAATAATTAATTTAATCTGAAACCCATTGAGAACACTCACCGTTATGTAATGGAATGGAGAAAATGTAATTAAAATGAAAGCTTTTTAAGTGATTTTTAACTAGTCTCATGTGCCCAAAGAGATGGATCTTTTTTGCCCTACTTATTACTGGAGGTCTTACCATTCCCCAAGTCGCGAGATATCCACTATCTCTTTCCTGTCGTTGGCGAAGCTTGGGACGTTTAGAGCCGGAGCCACTCCATGCCTGGGACGTGTCCCCTGCCCTCGCTGGCTATTGTGCTTTGCACCGCTCCCACCATTGCTGCCGTCACTGTCGTCGCCCCCATCCCATCCACCCTTTCACAACGCCAGCCCTCTTCAAAGGGCGTCACCACCACCATCTCCGGCACCCCCTTTACCGTACCGTCACGATGCCCTCCACCATGCCCTGCCGTCTGGCTCGTTGGAGGTCTTTTTGATTCGGAAAGGGAGGATCTCCTACTTTGGAGATGGAAGGAGGAAACCAAGGAAAGCGATAACTTGCATTGATCTTTTTCTCAATGTACAAGTAATATCTTTATTACCTATTCGTTAATTCTGTGTTTCAACCAAACGGTGTTTTATTACGGTATGACTTTTCTCGTTGCTTTTGTCTTGAATTTCCAATAACGTATTATTCTCGAAGTTTCCAGTAACGTGTTATCCGAAGTTTCTGTAGATAATTTTTCCTCTCCAGCTTACTTCTAGGTAATCGGAGAATGTTCATTCTCTGTAATTCATTCTTCCGTATTCTGTGAATGTCGTCGCTACCGCCACCACCCTTTAACCTCCACAACCATCACCGCACCTCCCGCCTCTACTTCTTCCTTCACTGCCACAACCCGTCCGCCGCCATGACACCCGCGCGTGACCCGCGGCGCAGCACGCCTGCACGTCCGCGCGCCCCGCCCCCTCCGCGGCGGCTGCCGGCGACCGCAGCACTCAACCTGGTCCCCATACGGAGCGGCCCGCGTGAATGGTTAACGAGGCTTCGTGTTTACGAGCTCCATTGACGTACGCCAAGAGCGCTGACGGGGACTTCTCTGGACGTTGGCTCGCAGCGGAGCCGACGGCAGTTGGGTGCAACGAAAACACCGGACGGTTCATGCGCATCTAGTTTAGAGAGCGAAACTTTTTGGCACGCATCTATTGTTCCCATGCACGTAGGAGCAAATTGCCCCCCGTTGATTTGGACTGGACACTAATGAAAGTTCGTTCTTCTTTGGTGCATATTTAATCAAATATTAAAACATACCACTTATTAAAAAATAATAGCCTTCATTTCTTGCTATTAAAGTCTCCCCCACCCCCAAAAAAATACTAACTGCCCTCTGGTTTATATGTACCGCGTTATTTGGAACGTATTTGGCTAATAGTGCCCTTAATGTGTGCTTTACAAATGATGTTTGTTTGTTTTTGCTATAAACGGAATGATTAAGTTGGTAGCAAATTCCTTGTATCGTGTCTGACAGCATAAACTGAGATATGAACAGCGCATAGGAAGTAGAGTGAAATTGTAGTCATAACCGTAATTGCATATTATTGAACACAAAACATTTGAGTTACATTAAAGAAAAGGAACAGTGGAAGTAGACATTTCTAAAGATCTTTGGATCGATTGTAACTATTTTTGTTACAAGAAAGACTTGCTCGACTACCTACTATAAGCATTCTCGATAAAAACTGTGAAATGTTCATTAGAGCTGTCTTCACGGTCCAAACGATCACTAAGGCAAATGCTAACGAAATCTGCATGGTTTCCATGAAACAGCTCGTACCCATCAAAATTTACTGCCGTGAAGGATTTTGAAAGACTCTTTGATACCTCTGTATTTTCTTCCAACACGTTAGGTTACTCAAACGAGCGCTCACAAAGAGGTAGGAGAAAAGGCTGCTTAGAGCGTATCGCCATTTCATTTGCTCACTCTTCTGGTGTTCAAACGCCAGGTCACCACGAGCGTAGCTGAACTTTCAAAGCTCGAGGCGTATTTGGATTCTGCCGTGCTTCCTTTCGAAAACATGGGTAAGGTTTGGATAAGAGTGTCAAACAGACAGAAAAGTATTAAAGGATTTTGTAGCTTGATATGGAATGTTAGCGTCACCGATGCATTTTCTAAGCAAACATACAATGTTTGTAGACACAATGCAGTTTCGCCGCCGATCGGGAAAGAGAGCAGGCATGAAGCCAGTGCCTGCTTGTTTACTTTACGTACTCAAATTCCTCCTGTGGTTTTAAACCTTAGACACAACGGGTGGCAAAACTGCAACGAAGTAAGCGTCTGAGAATAGTTATTGGTAGAAGAAATTAATGAATGAAAGAATGTTCAGATTATTCTAACGTTAAAAATATTTGTTTTTAAAACACTAAAAATAAAGGTTACAAGAAAACAAATAGTTCACAATCGCTTTAATATAGCTTTGTATCAGAAGAACGCTTAGTTTGTTAAATGTTGTGATTACCTTAAAACGAAAAGCAGCATCCCCAAGGGTACAATTTCTTATTAATAATTATAAAGAATGATGCTATCAAAATATCCTAAATTTTTCTTCTGAACATTTTACAACTTTTCAGTTTTCATTAGTAAATAAATAATATTTTCATCTGTGAAACATCCTGGAAACATCAGGGAACTCCAGATGCATTCGAAGGGCCTCCTGCTAAGTTGAGAAGGGCTATTCTGGCCAACATCAGAGGACCGTTATGAACCGACAGAGGGTATAACAAGTTGACGCCGCTAAAAACGTCTCGACCTGAGCGGGCTGCCCATCCCTTCTCCCGGCGGCGCCGTCGCGTCGTCAGCTTGGGTGCGCAGTCGCTGTTGCTGTAGCCGCCACCGCTTCTTCGCCCTCGACCACAGGGGCCTTCCGTCGTCGCCTCGGACCGCCGGGCGCCACGCCGTTGACGTCCTCCGCGGCCCAGCGGATCGGCCCCAAAATCCCCACGGGGGCGGGCCGGGGGGGGGGGGGGGGCCGCGCGCGTCGCCAGACGCCCGGGGGGGCGGGCGCCGCCGCCGCCGACTCGTCGGTCCACGGCCCTGGGGAGTCGGGCGGGGGCGGGGGATTCGCGAGGGGCGCGGAGGGGGGCGGGGCGGGACGGCCTGGCGCCGGCGCGGCGGGGGGGCGTCCACGCCCCGGCAACAGCCGGCCGCGGGTGCCGCCCGGCCACCCGCCCGCGAACCGCGAGGCGGTGGGCGTGCCAGGGCGTGCGCCTTGCGGCGGCCCAACCCGAGTAGGCGCTTTGTCGCCTAGGCGCGGATCTAGGCATTGCATTAAGGGCACATCCTCAGGGCGATAAGTGACTTTTTTAAATGGAAAAGCGTCCTTTGGGTTACTGTAAATTATTTATTGAAAGACAAATATTTTAGTAGCGAAGTTCACGTCATATGTTTAAACATTGTTATTAATTTATTATTAAATAAGAGAGAAATAGTTGTTTTATACACGCCCTCTCCCCTTGGATCCATTTCATATGCCGCTTCAAGGATTATAGACTTCTTCGCGTATTACTTCATCACAGTGGACAACATTCCTGCAGGTTGGGAGGGAATTCCCAAAACTCCTACTCGCCTTTATCACGCCTCAAGGTATTGCCTTCATCGCGACCACAAAGCCGAGCTCTGTCAGCACGCCTCAATGATTAGGATTACGGGGTTCCAGGCTTCTGCAGGCGCAGCCTCTGAAGCTCATCAAGAACCGCGTCGTCGTCGTCGTCGTCGTCGTCTCAGCCTCCGCCGCCTCCACCGCCTCCACCGCCTCCACCGCCGCCGCCGCCGCCGCCGCCGCCGTCGCCGCGCCGGTGTCGCCTGCTTCCTGGAAGCCACCGCGCCGCTTCCCGACGGCGTGACGCACAGCGCGCCTCGGGGCAGCGAAGGCGGCGGCTTCCAGGAATCTCCCGCGTGGACGGTCGCGGCGCGGCCGCGGCTGGCCGCGGCGAGCGGACGCCGCCGCGCTGACTCAGGCGCGCAGAGGTTGGCAGCATTCGCGCAGCACAGTGTTCCCAATGGAGGCCCAGAGAGAGGAAAACATATGACGGCATTGAATCGGCCTCACTGAGTGGAAAATAACACTTATATTCGATTAATGGCATGTGAGTTATTGAGTATATTGATCAATCAATTGATGCATGCAATTGGTTACTGATCCAATTCATGGTTTGCAGCAACCAGTATTCATTTCCTCAATACATCACTGTGCCAAATATCGGCATTACTGAAGAATGTATTTAAGAGAAAAATTCTGATTACACGATTGATTATTTTTTAAATAGAATGATGATGAGATTTTAAAATAAGGAAGATCGTCGAATGTGTATCGTATATATTTGTCGTCAAGTTTGTAATTTTTCCAAAAACGTAAAACGAAATAAAACGGCTAGCATGTGGGAAAAAAGAATAAAATGACTTGAAATTGCCATAAGGTTTCTATATAGATTCATCCAACACAAAGGGAAATGTCCAAATGTTGGCGGTATTATTATATCATTTAAAGAAATGCTTATTAAAAATTCAATAAGTTGACATTGTGATTGAAGAGCACCATCCTATGAACCATTCACTATCTTACCCCAAAACAATCCACATTTTCAGGCAAATTCCATCAGAATACTGAACAAATTTGAAATTTATGAATGCAATCTGTATGTGATATTCCATTTTGGAAGCAATCGAATTCTCCTTCAATAACTGATTTATTCTGCAAAACATGAAAAAATAGGAAAATTACCTACATGGATTAAATTTTTAAAGTCGTTTAGAGTAGCACTCCACTTTTCCTAATTAAATATGGATTGAGTCGATTGTAATAAGCGGAAAGTCTGAAAAGATGAACCAACGAAACCAAATAAGAAACACATCAGACATAAAAGAAACATTAATTCCAAAAATGAAGAGCATAGATAGATAAACATACGGTACAGGAAATTGTAAGTACTGGTGGTTTTGAATAAAGATGGACCCACAAATTTATTCATCTTTGAAGGTTTTTTTTTTCTTTCTAATTTTGCCGTGCTTGTGTGTCATTTTCTTCACCCAAAACTGATTAGGATTTTTTAACTTATATTTATATTGTATTTAAAGTGACTTCTTAAATATTTGATCCAGATGTGTGGAACGAAGTGGCGTATTATTAATATTAGAGTGGGTTGGTGGTTAGACATTCATTGCTACAGAAAATTATTAAAAAACAAATTTCTGAATAGGCACATATCATCGTCTGGTGGGAGGGTTGCCGTTGCGTCCCCTCCTTGCATGTGCCACTAGTGGAACGGAATGTCTTTATACTTGGGTTTCTGTAACCTGGCTAATGATAGCAGATCAGTTACATTACGATTTCGTCCAATCGGGGACTAAAACATCACGACAGTGACGTCACCGTGATGGCGCTTTATCTCTCGATTGGATGACACCGTAACAGCTGATAAAGTGTCATCGGCTAGGTTAGAAAAACCTAAGCATACTAGCTGAAAATTCCACAAAATTGTTCATTATTTTTCCGTGGTGGCTGGGGCGTCGGGCGCCCGAATGACGCCGCCGCCGCCCCGCCCGTGCTGTGTAGTCTGCCGGAGGAGCGCTGCGTCGCTGCGCCGCTCCGCCCTTGGCGCCCCCCCCCCGAACTGACGCGCGCCGCCGACGCTGCGTCACTGCCGCGTGGTGTGATGCGACCGAAGGTCGTCGCCGCCGCCGCCGTCGCCGCTCGTCGAGGACGGGGATCCCGCGGGCAGATCGCGCCGCGGGTGGGGGATTGATGATGTGTCGGCTTTCTCTGTGGAGTGCTACGATCTTCGATGACATGGCCGGGCCCCGTCCCTGGGTTTCCTCTCTCAACGCAGCGAATCCCTACGCTGCATGTTGTTCCCCTTCACATACCGATGGGCCACGGGCGTCACTTTATCGCACTACCGCCGACGCTTCTTTTCCATGTGTGCCTTCGCGGCAGCCATTGAAATGCCTCCAATTGCCGGGGCCTTCCCCCCCCGTGATTCATTTCGCGATGTCTCGTTTGCGCGGTCGAACTGTTCGTTTTCCTTCTCCACCTGTTCGTTCGACGTTACAATCAGCTCCGTCATGCCTCGTGCCGCCCTGCTCGCTCGCGAACACTCGTCGTCTCTCTTTCGACTTCTTTCCGCGCTGCCCGTCCCACAACGTTCTTCACCTTGCTTTGCTTAGCGTGCGCTGCCGAGCAGCCTTGCATCCCCTCGCTTGCTCATCCGTCGCCACTGTGCGCTCCGGTTCGTTGCGACTCTGCACTCGCAGATCCTCTCCCAATCCTTCCCCATCTCTCTCGAGGTCTGTCTCTCTCGGGTCTCTGTCTCTCTCGGGTGTCTCTCTCAGGGTTTCTCTCTGTGTGTCTCTCTCCTCGGCGTCTCTCTTCGCTGCCTCCATTACCCAATTGCCACTACCTGCGCTGCCATCGCCACACTCAGCCGCGCCTCCTTCGCACTGCAGCTCTCGCGAGCGTCGCGCTCTGCCTCTTTCCCCCACGCTCCCGCCCCCACCTCCTCCCCCTTCCGCGCTTCCACCGCCGCAGCTGGCGGCCCGCGCAGCGGTCAGTGCCCCTCCCCCGCCCCGGTTCCCGGTGCCCGGCAGACGCCGCGGTGGCGGTGGCGGCGACGGCGGCAATGGTGGCGCTGGCGGCGGCGGCGGCGGTGGCGGCGGGCGTTGCCACGTCGTGCGCGGCCGCGTTCAAGAAGGCGGCTTGCTGGAGACACGCGGACGCTTGCTTCGCCGCCGCCGCCGCCGCCGCCGCTTCCGCGAACCGGGCTAAATACGCCGCCGCCGCCGCCGCCGCCGCTTCCGCGAACCGGGCTAAATATACGCGCGGGACTTCTGGGAAAGCGCCTGGAGCGCCGCTGGACCCCAGAGAGCCCTCGGCGGTGGCGGTGGCGGTGGCGGTGACGGTGACGGGCGGCGGCAACGGGTACCGTGGTAGTAGGGATCGGTCATCGGTGCCGTTTCGTGGTTTGGTTGTCAAGACTGGTGATGCAGCATTATTTATTTATCTAAGCCTCTATTTATTGAATCCTCTTTTATTAATTATATATTTTAGGCGATAGTTGAGTGAAGACGGTGTTCTGTAATTGGCAATAAATCTCGCTGCATACTACGAGGGGACGAGGCGTTTTTAAATGGAACACTCCCACGCCCTATGCCTCTCAATTAGCGATTGTAAAATTCGTATTATTTACCACATCTATCGTTACAGGAATGCATTATATTATATTATTATTGAGCTATTACGCTTCTTTTCGCAGCGTTTCTACGTTTTTTTACAAACTCCGGTCTCACAACACAGTTTGTTTCTAATTTATTCATTTGTTTACATATTGCTTAATTACTTTAAATACTCCATTCGCGGACCAATGTTTTATAGGAACATGACATAAATCATCAGGTTTGGCTGCGTTGGAATTGGCAATGGTAACTGGGAAGTCGAAGTTTGCTGAATTAGAAGTTGAGGCAGCGGGTCACCATGGCGACGGGACGCGGAGCGCTCAGCGTGGCGACCTGTTGCGTCCCCTTCCTCCTCCCCGAGCGCTCTCTTACAGCTGAACTGTAAATGCTTTTAGCATTGCCTTCGTCGACGGAGTGGCAGAATGAGATAGACAGAGGAAACTGCTGGAGTGTCTGCCCCTCACAGTAAACATTTCTTATCACAGTTGTAAACTCATAGGTTTTACGAAGTTATCTAATGAAGGCATTTATATTCTTGTTCAACCTGAAATTGACATAGCAGTCACTAATGTGTCCTACTTTCGATCCTTTTGAACTACGCTAATTCAGACTATTGTCATAATTGCCTTTTAAAAAATAAAAACATCCTCGTGGACCTAGGAAATAAAACGTGTTGTTACAATAGAACTATGAGGAGATTTTGACGAATTCTGGCCAAGATGGCTAAAAGTCGTTTCTCAAAATTCCGTCTGATACTCACTCCGGCGCCTAAACCATACACAAATATTTTCTCAAAACTCCCAAGTTTTTCAAAAATTAAATACGTATATTTTTAAAGGTATGTTTGGCTCTTCTTTATTATTTACACAGCAGATATATTTCATATTTTAATGAATTTGTAGAGAATTTGTAGTTTCGGTCCATATATCTTTTTAGAACATCGAAGTTTAAAAACAAACCTATTTTCTTACTGAAAAGTATTGCTTTCGACATGTACCAAAATTTATGTTGCCAAAAATTAATTCAAATAGACCGCTATGCTAGAACATATTACTTATATTGTTTCATTTTAAACTATGTGTGACAATTTAACTACTTTTCGACCTTATTCGTAATAATTTTGGTTTAAACAGAAATTAAAATTTCACATACCTAAATGTTTTACGAAATCTTGAAGTTGTAATTTCACTTCCCGAATTGGTCAATGCTATTTAATTTACTACTCCGAATATATTGTTATCTTCTGCAATGTTAAACAGAGTTGTGTCAACAGAACAACATTCTTATCTGATCATGTTAAATAATGGAGATTAATTATAACAATTGCGTGTGATATTTTGATATGCAACACTTTCTTCCATTAGTGTTTTTAGACCATTTCCCCAAATGAAATTCAAAAAGTGGTGTTTAAATAAACCTTATTTCTAAATGTATCTTATTTCTAAATGTACCTTTTATGTTATGTATTGAAGAGTGCATATTTCATTCTTCAACTGAAACTACAAGTGGCAGAAGCCAGCATTTCTCTGCGAATCCAAAATGCTCGGTCAGTAACAGAGGGGAATTCCAGGTTCAAAGGCTTCTTCTCGGACCAGTAAAATGGTTAGAGATACATCGATCTCGATGTTATCATGCCAGGGAGATTTTTGTTTGGCAAATGTTTGATTGTACTTTTGAATTCACTTGGTGAAATGTAGTGTACAACAGTTATTTTTTGTGACCAAAAAAATTTAATACAATTTTATACAAGTTATAATATGAAATAACAACTGATAATACCACTGTAAGTTTGTGTGTTCGAAATGAACATTGGAGCAAAGGAAGGAGACAATCTCTCCCCCAGAGATGACCCATATGCTCTGATATTTCATTCCTCTTTCCTCGGACTATTTAGCACACGGAGAGGTGGCCACTGCATGTGTAGATGGTAAAGGGCCGCCCCCCCCCCCCCGCGCATTCTTATAAGGTAAACTGTGGACGTTCTAACATGTTGACATTATCTTGAGCATTCACCCTTTCAAGTTCAGTTTTGATCGCAGTTTTTATTATGTTGTAATTTTATTTTGTCATTTAACTATAATTATAAATGGAGAATCACGGGCAGTGAAATTTATTTCTTCGGTGCAAGAATGATGGAGTTAGAGGCCACTAAACCTCTAAAACATCGATGGTTTTGGAGCGCTGTATTATTAGTGTTGATGTTTTATTTTAAACAAGATTTGAAGTAATCACGATTCCCAGTTATCATAATTTTCCGACTGTTGCCTCCATAGTGGCATTCCGCATATTTCAATTCCATGGTTTCGCGTGTATTGTTTTTCCTTGTGTAATTTTTATCGCCATGGTGTTGTTTCCTCACACTGAAGAAAACACGCTTCTGAAAGATGAAAAAGAAACAAACTTGAAAGGGTAGACACGAAAATCGCCCATTGTTTGTACAGAGTAAAATTCCAGCTTCTTACAGCGCTGTCAGCAAATTATTGATGAACTTCAGGATAACTATAAAAAACTTTCCACTATTCGTTTTTAGTCTACTTTCTTCGTCGGGCAAATTGCTTTCTCCTCTTCCAATGAACTCGTCGCCGGATGTCACAGCTTAAACTTTAACGCTAGCAACTTCGTCTCGATTCTCTCGCTTCCAACTCGCGACTTTCCGTTCTGCTTCCCAGGAACCTCCGTTTCCAATTTTCTCTGTCCCTCTCTCTGTCTCCTCTCTGTCTCTCTCTGTCTCTCTCTCTGTCTCTCTCTCTGTCTCTCTCTGTCTGTCTCTCTGCTTCTCTGTCTCTCTCTCTCTCTCTCTCTCTCTGTCTCTCTCTGTCTCTCTCTCTGTCTCTCTCTCTGTCTTCTCTGTCTTCTTCTCTCTCTTCTCTCTCTCTGTTGGTCGCGCCCCGCGCCTTGTCCTCGGGGCCACGCGCTCGTCCGCGCCCTTGGCATCGTTCGACGCGTTCGCGGAACACCGGAAGCCCCCTGGCGCTGTTTCCGTGCGCGGGGTGGAGAGGAGCTGCACCAGGGGGCTGGGAGAAGCGCGGCGAGCGGGGCAGGGAAGCTGTGAATGGGACGGGGAGGACGCTCACAGCAACCGTTCTCCGCGGAAATCACTCTCGGAAAGAGAGGAAAACACATAGTAAGTGGACGATTATACAATGAACATATTAATAAATAAACGCGAAAGAAATTGCGAAATTGAAATCAATACAAATATCTCTGATCCCGGTGAATAAGCTGATATGTCAAACACTTAATTTAACAGGAGAACAAAAAACAACGTTTAAATGAATTAAATCAGGGATTAATGATATTCAAACGAAGGTGTATTTCAAACAAAACTATTTTTGTGTATGTTTTGTTTCAATATCATTAATTTCTTATTTATAGTATTAGTTTAAAGTTGTTTTTTTCCCTGTAAAATTAAGTGTTTTGAACTTATCAGCTTACTCACCGAGATCAAAGATATATACATATATATGATGTTCTTTCATCGAATACGAAGTGCAATCGTAAGGGAGCGGAGCGAGATGGGGTGGATCACGGTCGGAAATTAGCGATGCGTTATCGGAACAGCAATGAAGTGGGCGGAGAGTGGAATGAACAGGAATAAAATGGCCAAAAAGGCCGAGCAGGGCGGAGAGTGAACTCAACTGAAGGGGGCGGAGTGCGGGCAGAACGAGACACAGCAGGGCACAAAGTGATCCGAACGGGGCGCAGAGTGAACTCAGAGGGACAGAGCAGGGCGCAAACTGAAAACGACACGGCAGGGTAGAGGGTGAACTGAACGGGGCGGAGCAGATGAAAGAGTGAACTGAAAGATACAGATTTTACCAGAACACCGATACATCGATGTTTCGATACATCTCTAAACGGTTTTCGATGTCGATAGAAACATCGACGAAAAACATCGATGTTTAAAAACCATGTTTTAATTATAGACTAATAAACATGCTATTTTCCTATTATTTTTAATTGCAATATGTAAAAGGGATATATTTTATTGTTTGGTTACCAGCATGTTAGCAGTATCTTAATAAAAATTATCGAGTATAAAGAATAAAATTAACAATAAAAAACATCGCGTTTCGACCCTTTAGTCACTTGCACCACGCCACCTAAAATGACCTCACATTGCACAGGCGAAATGTGTAGCGTGGTAAAGAGGATGACGCAAAACAACGATATTGCTGTGGATTGCTGTATTCCACAATGTACGAAAATCCCTTAACTAAAAAAAAAAATTGAAAAAACATTAAAAACGACGTTTTTCCAACAATATATCGATGTTAAGAAAACATCGAAAGCAAAATATCGATGTTTCTGTTGGAAAATATCGATGTTTTTTTGCCACCCCCCCCAGTCGCCCTGTCTGCCTCCCCGCGTGCGGCGTGCGGCTTTCCTCGTGGCGACGGACGTGTGCCCGCGGCGGCGACGTGTCTGCCGCGCGGCCTTCGGGCGGCGCATTCGCGGAGTGGCAGCGGAGGCGGAGGCGGCAGGAAGGGCGGAGCTGCCGAGCGCGTGTGAGCGCGACCCGCTGACGGCATATCCTCCCTCGCACGCTGGCCTATTTGCCCAAGTCAGTGGCACAAAACCCTGTCGCGGTGGCTCGGACAAAAATGCGGGTCCTCAAGAGTTCGCAGTACTCGCTCTGGTGCGTGGAAAATTTGGTTTCTGCCACTTCTGCGGCGAACAGATTCGGAAGGCGTCCACTGCATAGTTTCATTATCGTTTCATATTGATCAAGTTTTAAATCATTCATTTGTATGAATATTGTCAGATCTGTTGGAGTCAAAGTCTTTGAATTCATATGAGAACAAAGGCGTTTTTGGTTTTGGCCTTGGCTTGAATGCCACGTTTAGTAATTGTCTGAGAAAGTAGGTCTCGTAACAGTTCTGAATTGACAGGGTAGTTCTGCTATTGGAATGAGTTTGATCCACCACCTGGTCGCATATTGTTATCCACACATATTGCCCATAAAATAATAAAAGATAGAAATATTATTTTTGCCGTTCGAGATAAGACGATTTTTCATTTGTTTCCATGAAAAGTAATGTTGTTTCCATGTTTTCCATGAAAAGTAAACACGGGAAAATAGAGTCCAAATAGTATACAGACAATAAAATATGATGGTGCTCTTTCTTCCTAATCTTTACGTTCAACTGTCACTGGACACTATTGATTAAAAAATGATCCTATGCCAAGCCAACGGAAAGAGATATCAGACAAAATACCATACAACACAATATATTGTATAATGAAGCAATGTGAATATGCATAGAGACATTTGCCCCTGATGTTCTAGGCAACCCTGGAAACACAAATGTTCGGCAGGTCACGTTCTGTCGCCGACAACGAGATTCCATGCCCCTGGTTCATACAGATTGCCTAAAAATAAGATGCCAATGTGTTATCTCCGCTATATACAATTTCCCACTATGTATTCACTGACAAAAAGCAATGAATTTAGACTTCTCTTCATGCCACATCTATTCCGAGACGTTCTGCACTACCGTGAGTTTGTGTCCGTTGCTTTTGTTCGCCGCGTGTGGCGACGGGGATCACTGTGCGGCAGTGGCCCGCGGCGCGGCGCAAGGCGGCGCGACGCGACCGGCGCGACGCGACGCGACCGCTTTGGAGTTGGGTTCGGGGAAGCCGCCGCGTGGCCTGCTACCAACCCCGGCCGGGAACCGCCGCGCGGGGTGGGGGGCGTGCGGGCAGGCGGGCATGTTGATTTTCCGGGTGGCGAGGACACAAACAAACGCGTACCGATTGTCCCACCACGCCGCGCCGACGCATCGCCGACCGTTAGAGGCACCGCCAGCGGCGCTTCGCGTCGCCATTCCGTCTACGTGGTGTTTCTTTACGATTGTTTCACTATCGATAGTCTTCGATACCATCGTAATTGAATGCGATATTTTCTTATTTTTAATAAACATATTTAGATAATTATTTTTGTTTAAATAGAAATTTGTGTTTTTATACAGATTCCTGCGAAATAAATTACTCTTTACTAATATTAATTTTAATTAATTAAACATCTTTATACTATAAGCATTAAATATTAATACAAACAAATTTAATCACAGATTCCACTCAGTTACGATGTCAATCTAACCAACAATAAAACTCTCAAATCAATCTAACAATAAAACTATAAATGTATTACATTGTTGTGTACACAATTTAGAAACATATATAACAAATCATCGTAAAATTATAAATGAAATATGTACAATTAAAATAGCATACTAAATAAATAGGAAATAGAATTGTTTCACCACTACAATTCATAACAAAGTTATATAATTATGTTTACATTGTAAAAGATAATTTTTAGGTACTACATAATTCACAAACAAATATTTCTTGATTTATTGTTTTTTATACTTATGTCGGCTTAGCCCCCTCTCAGTATTTTTTGTTATTAAACGGTTATTGTTTGTAAAAAAAAACTGAAGATTCAAATCTATCGAAAAATTATCGGCCACAATATCGATAGCCAACGATAATTTCAACTATCGATAACTATCTACGTTTAAGAAACACTACTCCCGAACTAGCCCTTGGGCCGACTGCGTTTCCGAGCAGAGCAGAGTCGAGTCGCTTCAGGCGTGCCGCCGATGCTGGAGGTCGGCTCAGCGCGAATCCTCGCGAGAGGAGAGCTCTGGTTTTGCGGCTGGGGTCGGCGCGGAGATAGAACTCGGATGAAAAAGTAAAATTGACTGTGAAGGGAGAGGCGATCGACGTTTTTGCCCTTTCCACTCTCAAGTATATTTCCGGATGTATTAAGATAAAAAAAAAAAAAACCTTCTTGCATTGAATGATACAAATTCATTTTGGGTGGTTTTATGCCATATCTGTACCGGTCACCAGAGCGACGTAGCGTAAATTTCACAGTAGTGCCGTGCGTAATACACCTTCAGGATTCGCTATTGATTAGAGGAACAATCTCGTGGAGTATCAGAATTGTTTGGCACCTTTAATTATAAAAATATTTTTAACTAACGACCAATGTCATATCCGTTGTTGATAGTATTATTTGCGCACGTTTTCTTGAGCCCTCGCTTCGCTGGTTGTTAGAGGATTGGGGAGTATGGTTATTTTCGCAAAAGTAATTTTATATCAAATGTGTAGTTCGTTTTCCGATGCAAAATAGTTTCTATTACACGGGAACAAACATTTCTGGTTATCAGAACACACAATTCTACAACGCTCGTTCGTATCATTTATTCTTAATTAAGCAGATGATTGCAGAGGAGTGGGGATAGGTATGCCGGGGTTCAAGGAAACGTGCACGTTTAATACCCGAGACCCCTAAGGCGCATCTACCTTAAGCACCGTTTACACGAAGAGCTAACTATTTTTCTTTCCTCACTGGCGGCAAAAAGGAGACATTCAAATAAAAAACAACACTTTTATTACTTTCAATATGATGTAAGATGATCCTGTATTTACAGTGAGATGCCACACGTTGCATGATTATGCAACCCTTCAGGCTCTAAAATTCAAGGACAAGAGAAAGGTTTTCTAACAAAATGTATGATACACACATTTATTTTCTCATTAACGGAGTTTATAGACACACGAACAAATATGGACTCAAATCGATTCGCTTTGTGCATAATCAATTCTATGTTTAGTTTCTAACAAATATTGATTTTCTAATACATATTAATGAAAAGGTCTTGCATATTTATCTTTTAACTTTAAAGTACTCTTAAGTATTCAATTTTTTCCCGGGATTAATTTAGCCTCGTACATGTATTTCAAAACCTGATACGTTGCATCTTCCTGCACTCTGCTGCCACGGTGCCCGTATTGTTCGGGGTGAAAAAGAAAAGAATCAACCTTGTTGGGGAATAGGTGTTTTAATAGAAGCCATTAATCCAAACGTTATGACTGGCGTGAAATAAACTGTGCTCCCCATGTTTTGAACAAACGCCAAATCTCATCTGATTTCACCCGGAGTACACTCACTCCAGAATGTGAACAACCTCAGCACAACAGATCGCAAATCGTTGAGCAATATATTTTATTTTCCTTTTACGTACTGTGGTGCACAGTAAAATGATGTTGCGGTTGATGCCCTTTGAATTTTCAATGTAAGGGTTTATTTTGGTTCATTTTATTTCCTTTTCGAACAAGTGGTCACCGTTGGTCTGTATTTTTCTTGGAAATGAGGAAATGGTAATATTCCTTTTAAACGGGATTCCCCGTGTTTTCCGCTTTTCTGGGAGGTTACGTGTCCGGGTGAATGAAAGGGGGAATCCTTTCGTTGTTCGGGGCTACGAGGTCTGCCGGTGTGGATCGCCTGGGTTTTCCCGGCGTTGGGTTGACAGCTGTTGCGCGGACAAAGCCAGATGGTTCTTGTGGGAGTATCTTCTGTTCAGGCAGGAAGAGGGTGATGCACTCGTAATGAACTGGTTGGTAAACATTCGCCCCCCTCCCCTCTTCTGCAGGTACCGACGGAGTATTATGGCGTTTGGCGTTCTGTGATTAAGGGTCGGTTCTACAAAATGAATGACGGGTGAATAGGCCGTTAACCAATGTCACGGATTATTTCGAAATAATGGGGTTGTAGCATCGTTTAGGTGCTAAACGCCGTGGGGTTTGTTGGAATTGTAGGATTATGATCTAATTATATAAATATATAATTAGATCGTAATGTATATAATGGGATTAAGAATGTCATACCATTAGATAAATACTATCATAATTACAGAAAAAATAACGAAAGTCTTTGTATTGGTGACGGACGTCCTATCTGGAAGAGAACTATCTGACTTCTCAACACTTAAATCTTCTGAAACGAGCGTACATAATCGTAAATCTTAATATCCACCCACCGCATTGTTCAGGAAAAAAGAATGGATAATTGTCCCGAGATGAAGAGCTCTGAGAATATTTAAGTAAGTGAAATGAAACAATAAAATATTTAATAAATATTATAATGATCACAATTACAATAACTAATTGATGTATACAATATCGTTAACTAAAGATAGAGATGGAAAGACTCTGAAATCAGAGGGTCACGGTTTTGAGAGTAATAACATAGTCTTAATGATTACTTTGAGGATATTCTAGCTTATCAAATACAAAATACAGGTCTGCTGAGCATTGCTCAAATCCTGCGTAGTTACTTGAGATTCAGGCTTGTTACCGCTGAGGTCCTTGGGAAGGATCCGTCTGCAGAGAAAATAATTCTCGAGCGGAGTAAGCCGTTAGAAAATAATGTAGTAGTATAAATGGTGGTAAAGCACGAAGATAAGATGAGATTGTTTATGGGTTATGAAGACCGCTTGAGCCTATAGTTTCCTTATAAGGAGACCACGGTAGTTAAGTACAGTTGTCAATGGCGGCGTTGATTACTATAAAAAAATACTTATTTTACAGAAAGAAAACAATGCATGTAGTTATTTATATGATTCTGGATTGTGTTGGATTCTATTTAATGAAAACAACCACAACAAGAAAACAACTTCAGTTACTTCTAAATTAATTGAAGTAAATTTAATAGTTTATATATTTTTCTTTCACTACCCACAGACGTTACGTTATTACCTATGGCTGTGTGGACAAAGACATTTTCCAGTAAAACTTTTTTAAAATACCGAATGCTCAAATTCAAGAACTCAGATCGAGTTATCCGCGATGATGGCCTGGCATGATGTTCACGAGCCTCGCTAGACTAAGAGACGAACTCGCCCGATCGCCTTTCTTCTCCGAACTCTTCCTATGAGATGACGCATGAAGCAATGGGCCACAGCGGTGTCCCGCAGATAAGCGCTGAACCAGGGCCCGCCAAATGGGCCGCCGACTTGAGCAGCCCTGTTGTATTTTGTATTTGACCATTATATGTCCCGTAAAGGGCAATTGGTTTCGGCGCCGTTAGACCCCGGGGTTCCTAGTCGGTCACCCAACCAACCAAGGAATCCGCAATGTCTCCAATTCGCTTAACCTTCGTGACTTCACGTAGTTTACGAATGCGGCTCGCGACGCCGGTTTCGCGGACGCGGCCTTTTAGTAGAACCATCCCAGCATTCGCCTGGAGGACCGAGGGAAACCACGAAAACTCCGGTCAGGACGGCCGACACGGGGATTGAACCCGGGCCTCCAGAATGCGAAGTCAGCGCGTTACGTCCTGGGCTCCTATTCTTAGCCGTTCGTGATTGGCGTGATCACGAATGAAATGCGAGTTTCCGTATCCTTAACCGCTCGAGTGGTCGTTACCGCTCGTGATGTGCGAATGGTATCGCGAAGGATGTTGTGAATACGGCTTCCTCGTGGGCTTCTCAATTGCACCGCTCGAGACATCACGAATGATGTTAAGAATAGGAGCACTTCGCTCCGGTGCCCTGATCTATACTCCGATTTAAATAGAGTGACGTCTGACAGCAGTTACCCATCGTGAGCTTCAGTACCAAAAATTGAAGTTTTATTCATGCTCCCGAACCGCGTCCATCTGACCAACTGCGAGAAGTCATTGTATTTAAATCGCAGTACAGGCATTAACCTGGCGACCAGTCCGCCTTCGCGAGCGCTGGCGCGGCGCGGGGACGTCGGCTCCCGGGCACGGCCCTGTGCAGGCGCGGCGCGCGTGCTAAGTCTCGACTCGCCCCGGCGGCTCTTGCTTTGCATAACTACAACGTTTAATTACACTATTAACGGTCACGCAATGCGTTGTCGCACGGCAGCAGCTTTTTGCACAAAAGACGTCAAGCAGGAATAGAAACGGCCGCCTCATCCGTTTGCTAAGACAGCTTTCGCCAGGCTGCGACCACGCGAGGAAATCGTTTCATTCCGCCTCAGAAGCCTTCTCGCCACGCGACATGTCGCGTTTCCGAGGAGCGCCTTTTTCACGGGTTGACGAGAGAGTTGTTGCAATTGGAAAATCATAATTTCTGGGTTCTCTGAACTAGCGATTTCCACCCGTCACCAAAAGAATGTTGATCTACGTGGTTCTTAACTCGCTGTCATTTACTATTTTCTACCTATAAAGCCGTATGTATTTTAAAGCGTACATATGAATTCAGCACTTGTCCGCCACGTGACTTATCAAATGAAGTCAAAACATGTCAAAAAGAAATTCGACTTACTCTACTACAAAATGTAACTCAAAATAATCTGCTTTCTTTAAATAAGTCTGGATATTCCCTTAAATTAGTTCCCAGGAAATAGAAGTGTGTGCTCTGTTTGGTGGACAAGAATTGCGGCGCATCGGAATTCATGCCAGGGGACTTTAATGGACTTTCACGCAAGACAGATAAGACGCTTATGAATATCTTGATATGCGGCATGATACGTGAACATGATAAGATTCATGCAATGATGTTAAAACAGGATTATCCTGCATGTATCATCAATGAGTCACCCACCTAGATTAGTATTCTTATGCTTGCCTTACGATATTCTTCTCCCAAGTTTTCATGCAGATTGTCATAAAGAAATTAAAATGAAATGAAACTAGAAGAATGTCGTGTAGAAGGCAAAAGTCCTGTTTATGCGTATTATACGGTTTCTATAAGAGTTTTAAGACGCCACAAAGGGCTCTACCAACACAAAATAATTGCGCTTACTGAGTATCGTATTCTGAGAAAGAATTTTTACGTTAATGAATTAGCAAGACTTAAAAACACATTTAAACTTAAAGTAATAGTAGCAGACTTAAGATTAATATGCAATATTTAAAGCAGGATATAAATTCCTAGGAGAGATGTGCCCAATATCAAAATAGTTGTTTTTATCAATAACAACCCGTGTAACTAGCACCTTGATTTATAAAGACTTTTTTGTGTGAAAAATATTTGTTGCAATTTTCTACTTGAATCTGGTTATGATTCCACTTAAACACAAAACCGGCATGTATGAACTCAGACGCGCCACGTAAACAAATCCGTCAGTGACCGGTGCTACCGTTAAAGACATTTCAAATTACGCTTCCAAAACACGCAACGGTTTTCAGGCAGAACGTGTGCAGACTGATCTATAAACGCTTGATTTAAGTCCAAATTGAACGAAAATTGTAGCGTATAAATCCTTCTTTAGTATTTATTTGAGTATGAACTTTTTAAAAATACTCATAATTTAGAATGTGCGAGTAATTCTTTCGGACATTATTTAATGTGCGAGAGAATTTACAGCATTTTATTGAGACAAAATTGAAGAATTTGGAATTCATTATTGAAGATTCATGATAATTTCGTTACCTTCAACTGTGTTGCGTGTTGGCCGATTATCAATTTTGTTTGTATTAATTCGTACGATTGAAGTACAGTATGAACTACGGGAGAAAATTTTATTAAGTTACAAGGGCACTTGGGGATCATCCTAATCTGCGTCTGCCCATGGCATCCGTCAGGGAGGGGGCTAATCGATCTTGCCTTTTGCGCTGGGCCGCCGCCACCCGGGTCAGCAGGTCCAGGGCTCAGCACAGGAACTGATGGTGTCTTTCCACCATCGCGACAGCTGGGCATTTAACAGCGGCGGCGGGTCACCGGTCACCTCTTGTCCCGTTGCGCCTGGCGACACTCCGGCGCCGCGCCGCCTGTCTCCTGCCGCGGAGGTTAAGAGTACTGATCCAGTCCATTTTTAGGGAAAAGACGCTAATCCAGGAAATGAATCTAGCAGAACTTTTCTATCATTCTATATCAGGAGTGTCCAACACGCAAGACCTCAAGGGCCACAACTAACGCCTTTAACATGGTTGCGGGCCACATTTTTATTACTCGGGCCATCCACATCTGACTTCCATGATCCACCTGGGAGTGGAACCATGCACGAAATCACGCCGTACCATGCATAACGCGGTGAAATACATAGGGATGATTTTGAATTTCTGAACTTACTAGAAAAAAAATTTAAACAACATATTTTTACGTAAAGGGGGTGTTGACCCCGGCAGAGCCCGTGCGCTAGGCGCACAATGTTCTCGCCCGACATGTGTGCTAGAGACCTTCACTTTTGACTAACAACCTTTCGTTGACTACAATAATTGGCACCGCGAGTCGCCAGTTGGACAACTCTGTTCTGTATGGTTTTGAGGGTGCTGAAGACGAATGTGATGTTTTACTCCTCGTTAATATTGTGCGTTCTGAGAAAACTGCAAAAATGCATAAAAATGCTTTTTTTATAGTATTCCGCTTATACCGCACCGACGCCATTCGTCTGACAAAAAGTACTTAAGATACATAATTCATAGGAAATGTAATATAATTAATGTGTGTATAAGAACATCTTCCTGAGAAGTTCGTAGTTTTCAAGTTTTAAGCGGAAAAGTATGGAAACTATTGTATTTTTTTAGTTCTCAGAACACACAACATTTTCGAGGACGTACGATGTCAAAAAAATATAGAATACTGGGAAAAAGAACATTACTTTTCCCCCAAATAAACATTCAATCGGACTATCAATAATTTACAAGTAGGAAACTGGGAAAAAGAGTTTTGAGAATTATTAGAACATCTAAAGGAATTTTAGAGAGTATCCAATATATCAATATTATTCCTAGAAGGGACACTACGACTTCGTAAAAAAAAATTGCATGCTGCACCCTCTAACTCAGCTTCGGCTGCTCATTTTTTTATACTTATTTACTTTCTTGTCAACCGTAATGATTTCACAGAAATTTTCGGTATGAATTCTCAATGAAAGTAGGACATATGCCGAGCGGGGTGAATGTAATGAGAAACTCCCTCCAATTTGTTTGGTTTTATTAATTTCTTTAAACCTCTATTTCACTGTCCACAGAGTAGTAGGTTTTAATATGAGGAACAGTTCTTGAATTTTATTTGTGTGTCAAATCAAATGTATTGGGTATAAACATTTTGAATTTACGTAATGGTTTAATTTTTTGCCGATGCGTTATTGCTTGTTTTTGACATAGATACGGAGTTTCACATACACTGCATAACTTGCCTGGATTGAGAGGATCATAATTCTTTCTAGGGTTTTTATCCAGCCATCAGCCGGTTACCCTTTACGTCCCGATGGGACGCACATTCGACAATACACTAGACACCAACACACTTGCGGGCTCCACTGATCTGGGGTCAGCAGAACGCGAGGCCCTCCGCGACAACACATACATACAAAGACAAGGGACAAACAACCATGCCCAGGGCGGGACTCGAACCCGCGACCCTTCGGACCGAAGCGCTGAGTCGGTACTCGCTCTTAGCCACCTCGGCCATCCAGGTCGGCGAGGATCGTAATAACGAGGGAAATATGAAGACAGTTGAATGGTGCTTCATGCTCTCTTCTGGAGGGAATTATGGGAAGGAAATATGAAAAGACAAACCATGTCGTGTTAACAAGTTAATTAGTAACTAAATGAATCTGAATAATTAAAATTTAAAAAATCAATCAAATTAAAAAAATCAAATCATGTATGTACCACGGGCGTTAACTAGTTCTAATGATCTCGAGCGACAAAAAGCCCTCGAGCTTTCTTTTTGTCACCATTCTATCCTTAGAACGCCATTGGTGCATAAATACGGTAACTATTTGCGGTGCGATCTATGGATTTGATTTATTTTTTCGTGTTTCCGGGCGCGTCAACTGATTTGGTCATCAGCTCCGTTAGTGTAGTGCATGTTTTTCTCGAGAGATGGCGGTGATCTTCCCCCGACGGATGGCGAGATCCGGCGCCGACCTACCGTCGGCTAGTGGGGTTTCCCCCTAACCAGGACTCTCCCACCAGCGGGGCACCACCCCAACCGGGACAAGCTCTAAGCTCCCGACCGGTCTCCCGGAGTATGTGGTAGTGTAGTGCATGTTAGTGTAAGTGTGTGTAAGGAGAGGATAAAACAAGGAAGAGGAAGGAGAGATCGCGCGCGGTCCGTGGCCCGTTTGTGGGTACTGCTCCGGCATTCGCCTGGTGTTGATCGCAGAAACCGCGGAAAACTACCGATCAGAGCAGACGGCCGCTAGAATTCTCCTCCAGACAGCGACTGAATTCGACCTAGCTGAAAGGCTAGTGTCGAAAATCCTGCCGCCGTCAGGACTCGAACCTAGGACCTAGGACCTCCCGGTCAGAGGCGCTGCAGTGAGATCAGTTGATGCACTGAGTTACCGCTCCTGGTGGTGCGATCTAGCATGGACATATTTGTCCAATCCGCAAATTTGAAGTCCCTAGATTTTTTTCCGATAGCTGTCTGATGCAATTAATTAAGTCGTCCATTTGCAATTCATATGGTGCTGTTTGTGGCAACGCGAGGCGAGGCGACGTCCGGCCGAGTCCCCTGCGCGGCGCCGCGCCGCGTCGGAGCGTGACGCGTCGTTTATGGCGGGCGCGCGGAGCTAGCGCCGTGGAACGGAATGCGGGGTCAGGTGGCGACTCGGGACCGCAATTACGCGACGCGATCCCTCATTGTGCTCGCTCTTATCTGTTTGCGAGCCGCGCATCGCCAAGCTGATGGCGGCTACGGTTATAATATAACCCCGCGAGACGACAGCGAGCGACAATACGGTGAGGGAAGGAGGGGAAAAGCGACTGGGCAATTGGCAAAGGCACTTCTCTGGGTATTTGATTGATAGGAAAGTGATTGTGTTGCAGTAAAATAGTAGCATCTGTGTTGATTGACTACGGAAGTAGTAAATTAAGGAACGACCTCCTGTTTATTGCTCATTTATTTGTTGATTGCGGAATGAAATTAGATATTTATGCCACTGAAGTGTAAGGAAGGAAAATGTGAAAATGCAGCGTGATAGGAGTAAACTCGTGAAAAGTGGACAATTGTACAATACCTTCACCTACCAAATTGTGAGTTGTTTCTATAAATAATATTTTGCAAGTGATTAGTTACAGATACAAGACAGGTACATTTTCTCTACGTCGTTATTATTGTATAATTGGACCAATCAAACAGTATGCTTGTTATTTTAGATTATTTGTTGTGTTTTTCTCATTTTGTAAAAAAAACATTTGGGACTGGTTGACCACGGAAATATCTGATGTTTCCAGAGTGGTTTGTTCTATTTCTTGTTTAAAAACTCATTCTGACACCTCTACTCTCCAACCATGCAACTGTGTATAACGTATGGAGATTCTATATGTAAGATTAATACGGCGGAATACTGTAAGAAGCAAACATCGACATCCACCGTGACAGGCAACGAACGTGTTTTTTATTGTACGCGAGTGCATTTGCATGGGCTGGGCGCTTATCTGCCCGCGCCGTGGACGCGCAGGTTCCTTATCTCTTCCGCTCTGTTGCAGGGGCGGCCGCCGTCGCCGCGGAGGAGCCGCAGTCGCGCCGCAAGCCGGCGCCCGACACCAACGAGGACCCGGGCGGGGGGCGCACCGCCCCGGCGCCCGCGCCCGCGCCCTCGCCCACGCCCGCCCCTGCCGTCACGGCGCTGCCGCCCGCCGCCCCACGCCCCGGCCTCGGCCCCCGCCCCGGCCCCCGCCTCCGACGCGGATCTCAACCACAAGTACCTGCACAAAAAGTTCAAGAAGATGGCGTCGGCGGCGTCCGACGAAGCCGCGATGCCGTTGGCCGCCGCCGTCGTCGCCGCCGCCGACCCGCCGCCGGCGCCCGCCCCGTGCTCGCGGGGCTGGACGCCGACGCCGCCCCGGCTCGCCGCTCGTGGCGGCGGCGGCGGCCGCGCTCGTCAACGGCGGCGAGGCGGCGGCGGCGGCGGTGGGACGGGCGCGACGGGCGGCGGCAGCGGGAAGTACGCGTGTCCCTACTGCCGGCTGGCGTGCGCCAAGCCCAGCGTGCTCCAGAAGCACGTGCGCGCCCACACCAACGAGCGGCCCTACCCGTGCGAGCAGTGCGGCTTCGCCTTTAAGACGCGCTCCAACCTCTACAAGCACCGGCGCTCGCGGGCGCACACGCTGCGCTCCATGGGCGAGGGCGGGGGCGGCGGCGGCGGCGGCACGCCCGGCGGCACCCCGTCGGGCACGCCGTCCGGCACGCCGTCGGGCTCCCCCGACGACAGCCCCGACGAGGACGCCGGCTCGCCGCCCGCCGCCGCCGCGCCCTCCCCGGCGTCCTCCCGGCGCCCGCCCACGCCCACGCCCCGCCCCCGCCGTGTACGCGCCGGCGGCCGCCGCGGCCGTCGTGGCCGCCGCGTTGGCGGCGGCGCCCGCCAACGGCGCCAACAAGATCTACAAGCCCAAGTTCCACAAGGCGGCTCTCTACAGGGGCGAGGCGGAGGAGGAGGCGGCTGCGCCCGCCGCCCCGTCGCCCGCGCACTCGCAGGGGTGAGTAGCACCTTCCCTTTTTCGCGTTCCGTTCAATGTAGGGTTGCCTACAATGTCCATGTTAAAGAGAGGACACTGGATAAGAAAAAAAAACGCATCAACATAGTTCTTGTTATGCATGTATTTGGCGTTATTGGGTCGGTGGTCCGACTTCGCCGGCCGGCTACCGGTGTCCCCCATGCCTGGGCGTAGTTAAATTCCCATGCTTGGGGGTAAGAGCGACATGAGGCGAACACGACGTATTCTTGTCACCGTAACTAGCTAGATCCGCCTGCCCGAGCCTTTCTTCGTCACACTGCTACAGAAACTGGGACGATTTTAAAGGAAAGCTACAGCTCTGTTTTTGCCTCGACCGGGAATCGAACCCGGCACAACAGCACGGGAAGCTAGTACGCTGCCCATTAGCCATCCTAGAAGCTTATTTCCTTTTATAAATATTCAATTTAGACTAACATTATCTCTGTTTCTTTCTTCTCTCCATTTGCGATACGAGTGAAAAAGATCGTTCACAAAATGTAGATGAGGAGGCCTGAGTGTTTTTTTTAATTTATTTTATTCGCTAGACAGAGACATTATCATGTATGCGTATGGCAGCTTTCAGAAAAAAGGACGTTCATGTTTTCTATTCTAAATTAAATGATAAACTATACAACGTAGCAGATGCTAGTCATAAGAGAAAATAAATGATAACAAATGTTAAAAAAATTACTAAAAAGAGGACATTTAAAATACAAAGCAGGACGAAAAATCAATTGACCTCAATGGAAGACTGTGCTCTCAAATAGAGGACGGTTGGCAACCCTAGTTATATGCTAGAGGAATAATAATGTGGTGGAATCCATTTTCCTGGCACAGAATTTATCAGAATTCGTAGTCAACCTTATCTTGGAACTGGTTGATCGCTACCTAATTTTTTAGTTTAATTTTTTTAAAAATAAATTCAAGAGTGAAATTAGAAAAATCTAAGATAATAATAAAGCATTTTTTGTTATATCTTCGACTTTGACTATATATTCTCAATTCATTCGTATTTAATACGGTTCGGAAAAAGTAGTCAATACATACGTACGCCCTTCAACTATTGAAAGGTTTGAAAATTTTGTTGAAATCTACGGGTTGGGAAAATCTCGGAAAAAACAAGAGATCCTTGCATTCAAAAAGCCGCACTACCATGTGGCACGTCTAGTCATTTTGGAGATAAACCCGTTGAGAAATATTTAGGGCATTCAATAAATTAGCGAACTATTGAGAATTTGTTGCTGTTTCGAATATCGCAGAATTTCTTATTATTAGGCGTTGTCTAGCAGGGAATACATTTTATTTAATAGCCAGGAGTCGCTTTCAAAGGCAATCCAGGGTAGTGTCCAAAATCTGTTCCTTCGGCGTATTAATGATAAATACATCAGTAATGTAGGTGTTACTACCAAAGAACTGTGAGTTAACTCGAAAGCTCGATTCATCTGATTGAGAGATTCCCCATGGACTTATCCACGTATATTACAAAGGAAGTACTTTTACAAAAATTTAAAAACTAACAAATTTGTGATATTATTTTTATTAGTTCACATGGTGTAAAATTTATCAGTCACATTTTTTCGCGCTAACTACAATTTGTCAGTGTAAAGCATTCTGAGAAAAGAATATTAAAAACATCCGTGAAGCGTACATGATCGTAGGTTTTGAGGAATGAAGATCTGATAAAAACGGTTTGGCTTCATCTAAAACATTCTGGGATTTAGTACATATATTACCCTTTATTTACTTTCGAGATGGAATACGCATATTTCGTTTGTTTTCTGTCATTTCATTAGTTTGCTGTACAAGAAGAGATGCCTTGGAATTGGTGCAAACCCAGATTAAGCTGTCGCACTTATGTCCAAATATGTGTACTTAACACGAAATTGGGATTGTCTTCTAAAATACATTCTTGCAATCTCAAGGTAGAATATAACGTACGTACGTAGCACGGTTATGAAGAGGTCCCATTGGCCTTTTAACTTTAACCTATTTAGGTTCATGTATTTACATGAAGTGAAGAGACTTCTTATTAGAATAATGATTTTAAAAAACATCGTTTAAACCACAAACTTGGAGGAAATTACGTTATTGGAATATCTAAATTAACATCATAGCATATTAAAGTATTCGCAAATAGCTCGTTCGCTGAAAAACAGTAACTAGTGTTATAGTGATCGATCAGATCCTTTAATTATCTTCTTTTTTAAATTAGTTTATGACACAGATATTGACACAGATGGTGAAAAACACTAATAAATTTCAGTCTCTGTGTAGTCTCAGTGCAGTCTCTTCAGAATAAACCAATGAAAGACAAACTTCTGATGTTTATAAGAAGGTGACTGATGCAATTCTCTTTGTGGTTCATGAATAACAAAAAGATTGAGAAGAACAATACAAAAAATAAAAGAATAGAAAAAGGAATTTCGCAGGAATGTTACAGTCTGCATGAAACAAGATCACATGAGGAACAAAGGTATCCGGAGAGAACTGGATACATGTAATGTAAATATAAAATGTAACATAAATTACAGAAAAATCATGAAAACAACACGCAAAAAAGAATTGAGAAATATTAATTACATGATTAGTGATGGAATAACGACCGGAGGGAAAAAGAGATGTCGGAAAACCTAAGAAAAGATGGTGCCGAAGTGTAAACCCAAGACGATCAGGAATTTATATCAAATCGTTGAAAGGAAGAAGAATGTTTATATTTCAATTGTTATTCGTCACATGGTACGAGATCTTTCTAACAAAATGTATGCGACGTGTACTTATAATTAATTCCAATTTAGATAATCACGGAAATTAAACTATGCTTCGTTAGTCATAATGTCATGTTTCGTTAATCGCTTTATCAGTCAAATTGTATGCATTTTGTCGCATTCATTATGCATTATTCACTGTGAGTTATGGAACAGTTCATTGCAAATTAATGAAAAACGTGTCCATGTCGAAATTGACTGCGGCTCCTAAAATTAATATTTCACAAAGAATAATTCCAACTAAGATCGTTTTAAATCCGTAATTGGTGCAATTGCCCGATTTCTCTAAGAACTTTTCTCAAGGACACCCAATAACATCAAATATTGAAAGTAATATAAAATGAAAACATTTTAGAGAAGATGTCTGTGATGAAACATAATTGTTTATGTAACAACTTATATCTCTCACAAACAATTTATATATCTAATTTTGGCTCATATTATATCTAACTTCACTCACGTTGGGTTTAATTTTTTATTTCACAATGGGAATGATTTATTTCACAAACTCAGGAGTCATTAAATTATTTGATTTCTTCCTAATCGCCTGTGGCATAGAGTGTACGGACTTTTGTGAATTTAATGTGGGAAAAGATACATGGAAACTGTTTAGCTCACTTGTAAATGGTTTCATGACCATCCCTTGCAATGTAATTGCCCTGAGTGACGTTCATGTGTTTCCCGACCTGTCCCCGTGTCCCTTCTTAGAGTAATTCCTCCGTGTAGGCGTTCCTCGGCCGACCGTAATGGAAATCCTCGGGCCCGCCACGTGCGCCTTGTCGCCTTCCCCTCCGCGGCCTGTCCTCTGCGTCTGACCCTGTGTCCCGCGGCGACTTTCCTCGGGCGCTACGCGGAATGGCGCGGTCGTCGCCGCGTCAGCGCGCGTCGGCGGCGGCGGCGGCGGCGGCGGCGGCGGCGGGCGCGGGTCGCGGTTTCCGCGGACGCGGGCTTTCCACGCGCCGACCGCCGCCGCCGCCGTCGCCGCCGCCGCCGCCGCCGCCGCCGCCGCCGCCGCCGCCGCCGCCGCCGCCGCCGCCGCCGCCGCCACGCACGCGCGTAACGCATCGCGCCGCGCCGGGGCTTCCGCCAGCGCGATTGCGAAACGGAGTCTCAAGATACACCCGGTTCGGGCCAGCGAAAGATTCTTTTGATGGGTTCTAAAAATACGCGTGCGCAGCCTAAAACAAGACGGGGTGCAAATATTGTTTTGGACCTTCTGTTTCTCTCTGGATCCCCTTTCCCTTTAAACTTTTTTTATTTACAAATGACATTACTAGTAAAAAACATAATACAAGGAGAACGAAATAACTTTAATGACAATGAATACAATTGTTCGATCTTTGATTATTAACAGGGTTGCCAGATGGTTTGAAGAGCCTCTTCTGCCATATAATATTTCCAAATCATATCAGTTCCCAAAATTGTCGTCTTAAAAAAAGGGAGAAAATCTGGAATTAATCATATTTACAGAAAAAATTGTTTTATTTCGTATGGCTATGGAGGCCCTTTCGAAATTTTCAGGGAGGCGATGGCATCCCTGCCCCCTCCCCCTTGGGTGCACGTCTACCCTTCTAAACCAGTCGAGCGTCGCCGTCGAACGCTCCGCGAAATGTATTTTCCCGTCAACCTGTTCACCCGAGCGCCAGATGATAATGACATGAAAGTGAGAGTGCAGCGAGTGCAGTTAGGTTAGGGATTCTTTTCACGAGTAATTAGGTTTGTTCCGATTTTCTAACTTAATAGAATATTGTAAGAAGTGGTAGAAATCATGTTAAAAAGCACGTGAGAATTGTTTGATAGAAAATTAAAAGTGTGGGCCATACTCATCGAAGGTAAATGGTCAGTCCACACTCACCGAATATCATAGAGCTTCATCCCGCATTCAACCAAACTCTTAACATACCGATTTTTAATCAAGGAATCAGACACGTAAATAAAAGTTCTCAAAACAAATTTTTGTAAAGTACTTATCTTGAATTCTAACCTCGTAAATTACTTCCTTCCGTTGGCGGAATGAGAGAACAATAGGGACTGTCACAGGCCAAACACAATTTAGCCACCGTTTGTGAAATGAACACGAATAATTTCTTCATGTTACCAGGGCAGACTCTTCTGAAGTTGGTTAGGCATAAATGACTGTCAAAACAACTGCTCACATGATTTAACCTACTATACTTGAGGTCTGATGTACAATTAATACCAGCTAGCAACCTGCCAACATGTGATTAACTTGTAGGCGTATAATACGAAACCACAGATGAGAGCATTTACAGACTTGTTTTCGATACATCATGTCCCTATTTTAACAATAAATATTAATTTAATCAAACAAAAAATTAACTCGCATCGCCTTAGCTACCTTTTATTGTAATTTATCGATGCGTGGTGAGGTGAAATACTCTTGGCGTTGTATGAGAAAGGGTCTGTTGGAACGTTATCGTCCATCGATTCACAATTTAGGCGCTGGTGTACGAGTACAATCCCATATCCTGCTTATAGAAATCCGAAATGTCTGGTTTCAGTTAACCACGAAGTAATTCCTACGTTCGAATTTTCCTGTTTTCTCTCTCGCTGAAAGGATATCCCTCAACTCAGGAACCGACCGATTTGCTATTGATTGTTGACCGATTTAATCGGGGAAAATTGACGTTTGATCAGCTGGGATGCGGTTAACCAATCGGTTATTTCTATTTTAAAAAATAAGTCGTGACGAAATTTGAAGAATTGATAATCGTGTTCCAGGTGATCAAACGTCAATTCGCCCTATGTTTAAATATGAGTATAGAATAGAGGAGTGGGGCAATTAAAATTATGCCATAATTTCATGATGACGTCTCGGCAATTGTATTTATTAAATTAATTAATTTTACATTTATATTTATAGAACCTGCCGTAAATAAAGAATATCAAGCTCTTTCTCGCTGGCTCAAAAAAGTGTCCTGTAGGGCTTTTATCCAGCCGATAGTCGATTATCCTTCATGTCCCGATGGGACGCATTTTCGACCATACACTAGACACCCTTGTGGGCTCCTCTGATCTGGAGTCAGCAGAACGCGAGGCCATCCGCGAAAACACATACATGAGGGACAAGGGACAAACAACCATGGTCAGGAAGGGACTCGAACTCGCGCCCCTTCGGACCGAAGCGCTGAGTCGTTACGCGCTCTTAGCCACCTCGGCCATCTAGGTCGGCTCAATTAAATTAAATTAAATTAAATTAAATTAAATTAAATCCGGTCTCGTCATTTACTGGTAAAATCATTGGTATTCGTTCCTCGAGGAACATCAATCCGGAAGACTGATTTCATGACCGTAGCATTTGATAAGCAAGGTGGACGCTGAACTAGCGAGATCTCAGTTGGCGCTGCCATTCCTAGCAGTCAGCATCGGCTCAATCTCAGATGAGGCGCTGATCTTGCCATGACTAATTTTGCCGAGGATATAAAACTGATATTCTAGGGTTCTTTAACGTGCCACAGTCGCGTCACGGCGCTTTGCGCTTGAAAAATCGGCCGCCCTCGACAGGTTTTGAACTCGCGGGAGCTCATGAAACCGCCAAGCCATGCTCAGAGCTGTGGGAGCTCTGCCTTGATAAAGTGGTTGAAGTTGGCTGGAAACGCCGAACACCTGTAGAGTACTCTGTATAACGGGCAGTGAATCAAAAAATTGTACATGTTAAGATAGTTGGGTAAAGTTGAGTTGACAAGACTATTATCAGTTTCAACCGGCCAGTTTGACTAGCTTTGCTGATCCATTTCCGAATCTCCTCTGCGGCGAGTTTCTAGCCGTAAGACGGTCTCAGCGAGCAACATAAAACGTTCTAGAGTCCAGCGAACACAAACATTTCCAACGCCTTTTACCTCAAATCCGAAAATGGCTCGTCTTGATTCACTTCCCTCGCGTAATTACTACTCTAGTATTTCTAATTCAGTACGTGCATCCACACGTGTTCCATTTATCCACATGCTTAGTGACAGTAGAATTTAGCATTTGAAATTTTAAAAAATCGGATTTTGGAAACACAGACTGTAGTATTTTATAGAACTATAAAAATCAAGATTTAGCATTTTGTAGCACTTGCTTAGAAAATTGTTATTAAGGGAGATCTCTTTACGATAAAGTATTATTTTGATGCTTTTTAGATTTTCCCATTAAAATCAGGAAATAAGGAACACTAATTTAATATTTCACCCTTTGTGACCTACAAATATTTAAAGAAGTAATTTTAAATTCTCTGTCTCTGTCTGTCTCTCTCTCTGTCTCTCTGTCTCTCTCTCTCTCTCTCTCTCTCTCTCTCGTCTTTTATAGATCTACATGCTTCTGAATAACACTTCACATGTGAGGAAAAGGATTGCCCTGCAAATTGTAAACACTGATTAAAACAACACAACATTCTTTTGAAAGGTTTTTGTTAAATCAATCTATCAATTTATTAATAAATCAATGTATATAAATAACTATAATCAATATGTAATAAAATCAGTGGACAATTAACTGAGAGCATGTTTCAATGTTGGCTTCATTTAACCTATTTCTTCTGTCAGTAAAAATTAAACTGCATTGACTGAAAAATCGTTCAGCTTCTATGCTGTTGGCCACCGTCAAATTAAATGTTTTCAAATATCGCTGTGTTGTTGACCTCATAACAAAAACCAAAATGATTTAGCAATTAATCGCAATTCACGACCATTTCGCTCTTAGTACGTGATTTCTTTTGGTTTTTTTAGCAGATTGATAACCTTCAGAAATGTATTGCAACAACCGTCAAACATACAATTACTCATTTTTCTCAGCGTTTGGTAACATTTTGCATTTTTAGCAATTGCTAAAATCTACCATCTCTCACATGGTTAAGCGGAAGAGGTGACCCAGGGCATCAACAGATGTCACTGCAGCTAGCTTGTCACTAGCGTGTCAGCTAGGTTGAATTCAGTCGCAGTCTGGAGGAAAATTCGAGCGGCCGGCTCCTCTGATCGGTAGTTTTCCGTGGTTTCTTCGATCAACACCAGGCAAATGCCTAACAAACGGACCGCGCCCGATATTCCCTTCCTCTTCCTTGTCTTATCTTCACCCTTACATACACTTACACTAACATGCACTACATTACCACTCATGCCAGGAGACCGGTCGGGGATTAGAACTTGTCCCGACTGGGACGATGCCCCGCTGGTGGATATCTTTTTGGGGATACCCTTCTACCCGACGGTAGGTCGGCGCCGGATCTCGCCATCCAGCGCGGGAAGATCACCACCACAGCGCGAGGAAAGCATGCACTATGCTTAAGGGACTAATGACCTTGAGGGCCGTCCATACATTACGTGAGGACTTTTGGAGGGGAGGGGGTCAAGCGGATCCCATCTAATCTTACTTGGAGAGAGGGAGGATTCTCGCCAAATATAAGGAATTTTTTGGCTAAAAACAGTGCTAAATTGCGTGAAAACTGAGACAAGTTAAGGAAAACACGTTTCTATACTAAAATGTCTAAATCTTTCACAATAATTTTTGTCGTGGCTATGTGAATGTTACAATAAGTAGCATAGTATACTGAGAAAAATAATCTAACAAAAATTACAAAACTTTTTTTCATTAATGAGATCAACCTCATTACCTTCATTTTTTACAAAAAAATTTGGTAAAAATAATTTAACTGTTGATACAATTTAGTCTTAAATATAATTAATCAAATTATGTTTTTTAATAAATCCCAATACAATCAATCGCAAATTAACGTATTTACATTAAAAATACGCATTTTGAAACCTCTCGCGTGAGATTAAAAGAGGGGGGAGGGAGTCGAGTCAAATCTCAGGACATCTCACCAAGGGGGGAGGGGGAATCGAAAAATCGCCAAAATCGGCTCGCGTAATGTATGGACGGCCCCTTAGCAGTTGACGCGCCCGGAATCTCAATCAATCAATCAATCAATTAATCTTCACATACTTTAGCTGTGCGTCAAAACACTAGTCTACCGCGACGCCGGCGCCGGCGCACGCTGTGAGCGAAGATTGCTCAATGAGCGCGGGTAACCGCGGCCCTCGGTGCGGTCGCGGCCAGCGAGAACCACGCCCCGCAAGCGGCGACGCTCTCCGGTGCGGCGGCGCCCAGCGGGAAGAGCACCAGAACGTGCGCTGTGCGCTGCTTCCTATGACGGTTGCTCCCGACCACTGTGCCTCCGCCGCGCGATAAGTAATGGTTTTTTAATAAGATTACGTTAAACCGTTTAGATGTTCACAAATGTTCTGTAAAAACATATTTCCTTGTTCATATTTAGTGTATTAAATTTATGTATTCGTTTATGTAATTGTTGTACTCTTCTCGCCATTATAAAACGTCAAACATTATACAATTGTGTTCAGTCACCACAATGGATAATATGACTATTTAAAAGCTGTGGTATATAGGAAAAATAATTTTAAAAAGTCAGATACAGTCATAAATATGAAATAAACTTACTGTAAGTGATCATTGAATTGTGCAATGAAAGCACATCGCATATTACATTCCACTATTCTAATAATTATAAAATGTTAACAAAATTGTATGTAGACTAATAACCGTTTTAATTGTTGCATGTGCACGAGCATACAAGGTTCTGCTGCTGCTAATGCTGTAGTATGATCTTGATGTATCTTGATTTTTTTAAAAATGGGACGACATAGTTACACTTTATTCTCTTTCACGCAGGCTTCGACTTTAAAGCAGCTCATTGCGACGTTCTGCAGAACGGCCTCACTTATGTTGGCAATATTTTCCTCAATATTGCGACACAAGTCGTCAATAACGGTCTACTTATTTGGTTCGGCTTCTCTCGATTTAGTGCGCTTGTGCTGCTCGTGATCGGATCTTAATACATAACAGGTAAAAGGTAATCGTGTATGAATCTTAATAAGAGTTTTAAGCTTACCCGGTCTTTCGAAACTGTGAAAACTCGTATATTTTGTATGCATTAACTCTTTGATACATGTTTTCTAGGATCACTGAAAATACGCAGGATTTTGAAATTTTATCACAACACAACTACTAGTGTCTGTCCTCCAACAGAAGGATAGAATTAATATTTTGGTTATTAAAAATAGCCTACAATCATTTTGTTTCCACACCTCAGTAAAAATATTACACTACTGCAAACCTCCAAATTGCTTTAGGTTGACTGACTAGACTTCATATTGAGGTTCACTCTAATTTAGGAAAATGTAATTAATTACATTTTTTTGTTTTGTTTTACATAGTCTTTAAGAGTAAAGGCTGTCTACACATTTGGGTAAGAAGCCCAATACTCAACGAAATTATAATACTTAAAACAGTTTATAGCAGTTTTACTTCATAAAACACCTCACTGAAAGAACGCTGTGCAAGTTGACTGACAGAAATTCGTCAACTTTTCGAATATCCATTTCACTCATGAAAGCCACGAACAACATTCTAATAGCGACAGAAGCGCAAAATCTGTTGTCCAGGGAATTAAGTTTATCTAAGAAAACCTAAAACAGTCACAATTTATTCACATCCAAAGATACTTTGGTCACAGTACATTTCTTGACAGAACGACTCACTTAAATATTTAGAAATAAGAATTCATATTCATTTTAATATATTAAATTACCATTGTGTTTTTTTTAAGAGTGAGTTTCCACATGCTGTTTTATATTGAGTGCTACTATTTTTATTATATTTTTCATCGTATTTTAACGTCAGTTACATTTTATTTTGTTTAGTGTTCAGTGTTCGCTGAACAATTGCTGTTATATATTCTTTGTAGGCGGAAGATGGGAAAACAGATTTTTCCTCGAAATGTCGCAATAAAACCATGTAAAGAAAAATTAGTGTTTAAAATTGCATTACTCTAAAAATTGCTTTTTTTATTTCCAAGTATTTAAGTGGCTCAGCCTTCAAGAAAACTCGTGGGGCCAAAGTGTCTTCCAAAATTAACTTTACCGCAAACGTCGTTCTAGTTTAGAGTGATGGTTGTAATTCTTTGTGTGGGAGGTGTTTCTCATTGGCGATACCTGAAAACCAGCTAAAGGCTCGCGCTTTTAAAAACCGCCATCTGTGAGTGAAGGGTGCGTCATGTTGCCTTTTGGTGTGATGCCGGTTGCATACTCTGGTTGAGTGCGGTAAGTGTTTCCGCCCTAAGGAAACGTGGTACCTAATCCCCAAGAAAAGCTGTAAGAGTATGATTTCACCATCGTAAACCGAGACTTTTGACAATCTTTGCTAGCTGTGTTTCTAGCGCGCCTTATCTCGTGTCTGGCTTTTAGTCGCCTGTGTTTATTCAGGGATCTTCGTTTTGCCTTTTTACTTATTCAAAAAACTAGTTTCGCTGATTTGGGGCTCATGATAACTTCTTTGTTGACGTCAGAACTTTTGTGCAGGGGTGGATACTGACCCGAGATAAAGGAGTATTTTTGGCGTCGCCAAGGGAACGCTCCAATGGACAAGCTATTTATATTCCGCTAATGGTAACATGTGATGTAAGCAGATGATTTGCTAGTTATTCTAGTGTTGGTGAATCAATTTTGACGCGAATATTTGATGAGTTCTCCTTAAGAGATGTTGCTTACCCCTTACGTACAGAAGAAATGTTACGATACTACCTTAAAAAAATCTCCTGGATCTGACGCAACCCAAATATGCGAAGTATTGTCGGATGCGACTTTTACTGTTGGACATTTTCTCTTCAATGTAAATGCAGATAAGCGGCTCTTCTTTATATAACGAGAATAAAATCAACAATGATTATGTACATTGTGTCAATCGTCTCAGAATAATTTAAGTCTGTTTATTTTGATCAAATAATTTGAAGGCCTCGGAAAGAGGGAGAGCAACAGAGGAGGTTAAACTACAGTTTTAAATGTTTGCCAACAGTAATTAAGTCATTTATGAAAATATACCTTGTCATAAGAATGAGTTCATATCATTCCATTTTATTTTAGAGGTTTTCACATTTTTTATTTAAAAAGGTAAAACAAAAATTTTGTTGTAAAACAAAAAAAAAAAGTTTGTTTGTTGTAAAACAAATAAATCACACCTCAAATTTAATGTGTTATTTTTTACAATTGTGATTTGGGTTTTCCCCCTTTATTCTATCCTTTTTAAATTAAAAAAGTGATAAACTGTCTAAAATAAAATGGGATCATAGAAAAAAATGATTCTCATTTTTACGACATCAACAGACAATGTAAAATTAACAAAATACTAATTGTACTCGCATATTTTCGTAATCTGTTATATATTTAATATCTTGTTGATAATGAAAACCGCTACTTATGGCATTTTTGTGTAAATATTTTAAATAAGTTCTTTCCACACAGGAGTTTATAGGAGATTCCCTTTATTTTTGGGGGCGAGGACAATATTTCCTTACTGACCATGGCCTCAGAATGATAATTTTTACGTGGCATTTTTGTTGAAAATTGTTTTGATATGTTATCTCCATTGCCTGACTAAGAGCACCTAAAAACGGTCTTCCACTCACACTTATAGAAAACTTAAGAAAATGACAGTTTCATTTGCATGTTTACGAATCTTTATTAAACACCTACCAACTTTCAAAATGCTCTCAGGAGAATGTCCTGCCCGTGATGTCAAGTAGAACCTTTTGTCATTCTGAGACCATTCAAAATTCAACCCTGAGCAACTGAGATTTCTTGCCGGGCACCACGTGCTACTTGCATTTATTTGGATGTCTGATTGATTGATTAATGATTCCGGGCGCGTCAACTGTTCGGGTGATGTGTCATAAGTGTAGAGGGTGTTTTTATCGCGGGAGGGGGTGGTGATCTTCGCTAACTGGTTGGCGGTATCCGGCGCCAACCTACCCACCAGCTTGCGGGTATTTTCCCCGACCAGATATCTCCCACGAGCGAGCCACCGTCCGGGAGACCACTCGGCAATAAGCTCCCGACAGCTCTCCCGACATGTATGGTAGTGTAGTACATGTAAATGTGTGAAAGTAAGGGGGCTAGGAAAGGTCAAAAAGAGAAAGGAAGATCGCGCGCGGTCCGTGGCCCGTTTGTTAGGGTTACGTCGGCATTCGCCTGGCGTTGATCGGAGAATCCACAGAAAACTACCGATCAGAGCTGGCGTCCGCTAGAATTCTCCTTCACAAAGCGGCAGAATTCGATCTATCTAGCTAGTGCCGAAAATCTTGCCACGGTTGGGACTTGAACCTTAGGACCTCCCGGTCAGAGGCACTGCAGTGACATCAGTTGAGAATGAGGATGCCAAGAGCCACCGTTGCCGGGTTTGCTACTTGGAATCGCAACGTTCCTATTGGGTTGTGGTCGCTGGATGTCTGGAAAAACCACCTCTCATGTTTCCAAGAAGAAAGTGACGGACACCTACTCCTCTCGCCACATCCTCATTCTCCTCGCCCAGGTGCTAAATACGCGAAGTGGGCGTGACGATGTCGCGACTCCACAGTTGCATGCGCGGCACGTGCGGTGTTTGTTTGTACAACACCTCGCGGGTTGCACGAAACCAATTATGAGCCATTGGGAGACGGTGGCTCCGGAATTATAATAAATCCGCCGCCTACCGAATTGTTGGTCCAACGCCTTAAGAACGTGTTGCAGGTGCTACTTCCTGGAAGTAGTGCTGGTTGGCGTTCGCTGGAATATTGAGCGAACTTGCGCGAAGTTCAGTCACACTGACTAAGAACAACTTCGTGGTAGAGCTAGGAACATAATGTCATAATACAAATATTACACTTATCACCTTTGTATCTATCTTGAGACATTATTTGGTTTCATTTTCATTATTTAGCAAACCAATTACTTATTTGTAGATCAGTCATAAACAGTGAAATACTTTCATTTCAAACAGACATAGTACAATATTTGTTAATTATATGTTCTACTATTAGATTGTCTTTGAGTTGAAATAATATTTCTATTTGTATATAATATTTTTTAAATTTTCGAGTAATACATTCTCCATTATTCTTCGTGATTTGTTTGGGTGTGAATAATTATGCCTGAGATTTTGAACGAAATCGATATCATTCGCATTTATGAAGGATGAATGATGAAATTCTGCGAGATTTTAAAGACTGCGAACCAACCAATAGCGGTGGTAATTCGCTTTTCCGTTACAGGCTGTGCTTTCCTGTTACGTAAAATACCGCGGTTTCACATTGCATTTCCGTGGGAAACGGGAAATGTCAGTTACCACCATTTACCCCCAACGTCTCATTTATAACGTGAAAAGAAATCTTGAGAGTAAGCTATAGAAGTTTCTAGGCGAAGTATGGAGAATGTCTGAAAATTTTCTTAGTATAGATTGAAGGGCTTAGGGTAGTAACGCGAAAAGTCACAGTCATAGGAAGTCTCGCATTGTAAGCAAATACCAATATCTTGATTTTATCCAACAGTGGCTCACAATGTTACCGCCCCATACCCTTCGTGTACTATTTGTACAAGAAGTACATATATAATGACAAAAGAAGTCTCTGTTGGCTCCAAAATAGAGAATTTCATATTTAGGAATAACGGAAGACTTCCGGTACGTGGTGTTGCTTAGCTTGTTTCCGCCCTAAGCCCCAGTTGTTGACTATCGTGCTGTATATTGTGGAACGCGGATGAGTGATGGCGTCTGTGCTTCTGTCCACAGGCCGGCGTCCCCTAGTCCAGATTTCATCACGCGCCACATCAGCCGCATCATCAGCGACAACCAGGCGATCGTGCAGGGGGCGGGGCCCGACCCGGCGGCGCTGTGGCCTCCGGGGCGACGCCAGCGGCTGGCGTCGGCCTCGGCCAGCCCGCCGGCGTCGCCCGCGTCGCCGCCCCTCCGCGCCCACCACCTCGGCCGCCCACCCGCCCGCACCGGCGTCGCCCGCCTGGGCGCGAAGGTTCTCCAGCAGCAGCAACAGCCGGCGCGGCAGTCGGCGATGCAGCACGTGGCGGCGGAGGCGGCGGCGGCGGAGGCGGGGGCGGCGCCGCCCGCGGGCAGCCGCCTCGCCCTCGCCCTGCTGCGCCCCAACGCCGCCCTCTCGCCCGCCGCCCCCGGCCGCTCGCCCCCGCCCCGCACCTCTCCCACGCACAGGTACGCACCGCCGCCGACGCGCTTTCGGAATGAAACTCTTGGAACGCTCTTTTTTTTTTGTTCGTTAAACATAGGTCAGTTTAAGACTAAACTTTACATATGGGTCAATCCATTTTAAGTGGTCCAGTACTGGAAAAATTCAATTTTGAACTTAAATTTCCTTATGTTTTCGCTGTTCAAAAACATCTTTGATTTATTTTTATTGTATCTAGTTTACAAATGGCGGTTATTTTTGTTTTACGCCTTGTGCCATTTTTCGCGTTTCTAGACATTGACTCTTTTCTAAATTATTCTTCTCTGGGTTATTCTAGCATTCTAGAATAAAATGCATTGGGTTAAGTATACTCTGGCATCGAAATAACATGGTTGACACCATCAGGAACAATCAAGCGTCGCGCGATACGGAAACAAAACAGACGAAAATCGATCAATCGCAAAAGATCAGTCAGTGAGCAATTACTCAGAGAAAGAAGTAAATTTTCTTAGTTTCACGAAAGTGTTTATTCATATGTAAAGAACCAATTGCTTGTGAGAAGTAGTAGTTTCTACTTGTACTCGTGAGCAATTACTCTGGAGTAATTAGTCATTTTGAATCATAACACCCATTGAGTGAATGAATGCAACAGACTCTACGGAATCGTATTTGTGATGACCAGTGATCGGCGGATGTCAGTCACACGACAAGAAAGAACATCGAGCACTAATTAAAAACGAAGCCCTAACTGGTTTCGTCTTCTGTTTTATTTATCGAATTATTAAAGAATTCAATTCAATTTTGAATATTTGCAGTTCGAGGAGACAGCTACGTTGAGGTAGTACCGTAGTCGTCTGCAGCACGTTTCTTACTCCTTGAGGCGATTGTACTCTGCCATCTTCAACAGTTGGATATTATGTTGAAACTGTTTTCGAAAGGCACAATTTCTAATTGACAGTGTTCGACTTCTTCGACTTCCGTCATAACTGACATGCGTATATGTATTCCGATATTTAAAGGTTCCTTAAAATCTTCTAGTATAGCTTTTTCCATGATTTGTTATTTATTCAGACATTGTCCGTTATGCGAATAAATCGCCAGCAAAGAAATTTGTTGGTGGGCGATTTGATCGCACATGAAAATCTTCGTTCATCGATCACCCATTTTACTTTGTATTTGAAGTTTCACCGCATTTGCTGCAACATTGCCATAATTTTAAAAATATTTTTTTGTAGAAGACGTGTTAGAAATGTCAAGATCGCGTGTGAAACACAGTGGAGCATCATCGAAGCAACTTCTCTTTGCCCCCTTCAATTTACAAGACTGTTGTGTAGGAATAATAAAAAAAATATATTCCTTCTTTTTATAACCCACCACTGTCAAATTTTGAGAAATCCCAATTTGCACCACATAACTCAGTATGTACATATAACCCGATATCTAATGAACAGGGTTCTGATGACCTACAAACTCTTTAAAAATGACCTATAAAATTACTTGAAAGAAAGTCGAAAATGACCTATAAAATCACTTTAAAATAAGGGGAAATGACCTAATCTTTTATAAAATACTAAAAAATGTTTATGAATATGTTTGTTTATTCAATGAATTTTACAATTGTCAATAAAAGTTATTTATATCAATATAAAAGCTTTATTTTAGGAGGAAATGTAATCCTGAGCTCCTTTCTTTCAATCGTCAGTTGTGAAAGGTCGAGGAAGTTACCGGAGATACGTATAATTTTGAGAGTTCGAAAAACTGTGTCCATTGCAGAACTGAATTTCGTCATGATGTAATGATACAATAAAAAGTTCGTTTTAATGTGTCATTGTAAATTCATTAAACATTCACTCACAGAAAATGACACAAAATGTGTAAAAATGACAAAAAATATCGCAAAGGCCCAGAATAATGACCTGAAAATTTTAAGATAGCAGAAAATGACAAAAAATTACCCAATAACTAAACATTTCTATCATCTACATATCATGATAAACATTAATTTACAAGTTAGCTATGTCTAGAATACACCAATTAAAAGATGGCATATCAATAGGGAGCGGATTTTAATGAAATGTCATTTTTTTCCTTTTCACTTTAGAACAATACCGTTTAGTATAGAAATTCATTTTATGTTATGACAAAACAAAATGACCGAATTTTATACGTATTATTTTGCATTTATTGTCGATTTCGACTAATAAGTAATTTTTTTACCTTTTCCATAATTTTTTATGCATTTTTTGCAGATTTCGTCGATTTTGATGTCATTTTTAATTGTACTTGCTTCAAATAATATTTACGGGATGCAACACATGTTCACAGAATTACTCAGTAGTCTATTCGATTTGTTCGCTCACAAATTGTTTTGACAGACATTGTGAGTATATAATTATTGTATATCAGCGTCGTTCTTGGTTCGGCCAATTTCGGGATAACTAAAGATAGAGATTTCCTGGTAAAGCATAGTCCAAATGAAAAGTTTGCAAGCTGAGTTCACTAGAACGAATGGAGGAAGTCTCGATTACGTCAGTAATGTAACCAACAGATTGAGTTGTTCATCCGAACTGTTTTTGATCTTTTTTAACGTCATTTTTCTTTGGTTTTAGAGCATTTTTAAAGTATTTAAAAGCATTTCATTAATAATTTTTGGCGATGTTTTAGGTCGCCAGAATCGGAGCCCTGATAATGAATGTTGGTCCATTTGTTTGCCCCCAGGCGCCCCAGCAGCCGCTGAACCTGTCGGCGGCGCCGCCCCGCAAGCGCAGCTACTCCGAGAGCCTGGGGCCCGCCCCGTCGCCCGGCGCCGCGCACGCCCCGGCGCCCGCCCCGGGCCCCGCCGCCCCGCGCCCTATCGCGCCGCCGGCCCGTCAGCCTGTCAGCGGCCGCGGCCGCCGCCGCCGCCTCCGCCAACTCCACCAAAGTGCTGCTCGAAGACCTCCTGGCGGGCGAAAGTAAGTGCTCGCATCATCCCTTCACTGCTATTGTAGGGAAGATCATGTTTTATTATTCACATAATTTGATCGTATCTTGTTGCATATTATGTTTTGGTGTTTATACGTGGCTTTTCTGTGAATGTAGGTAGGGTCATTGCATAGGTACGGTGTCCCTCTTCTCACGTAATTTCGAAAATGCAACCAAATGTGCCAACAGAATTCATGTTAAGAAATTTATGTCTCTTGTATGAGGCCATTAACAATACGCAGACTTGCCTTTTTATTACCCTCTTCCCTTTTCAACAATTTGTGTGCCTTACTAACACCCTGGGGAGATGAAAGTTTCGTTCTCAACCCTCCCTTCCAGTTTCTGAATTAAATGAAAGTGACTTCATTAAAAATCTAAAGAAACTTTGTGTACACTTTAAAGCAATTTTTCAAATTTTACCACAAAATACCAAAAATTGTACATTTTCGGTTAATTTTAACATTCATTTCCCATTTTTATGTTAATACGAAGTACTCTCAAAAATATAGTATTTGAATGGTCCCTAAATAAATGTCTAAGCAATCGGGACGACAAATGCCCACTGCCTGTATGTGAAGAAAAACAAACAGCAATTTAAGAATTTAAAAAAAAACTATTAGAATCATTACTTGCTCAATATATAACTTCTGTAACTAATGCGAGTGTTATGAAATGATCGAATGCCAATAAATGTGTATAATTTATGTGCTTTTAATGTTGCGAACCACATTTGCTTCACGAGAACTTTTTGTCAGTTGTGTGTCCTTGTCGGCTCCATGCACCATCCTTTCTATTTCAATTGTTTCGATTTGTTGTGGAATCCAACCTCTTCTCTTTAGGCAGTGTTTCTTCCGCTATTTCCGTCAAGCTTCTCTGCCACATCTCCGTCTCAGAAATTATTGTTCTGTCAATGATTCTTTCCCAGAGAACCCAATGGTTTTCGGGTTGTTTCTTCGTGTTTTAGCGTTGAACCCCCTATCGTGGTGTCAATTTATCATTTTTGGTTACTGGAAAATGCACAAAATATTTACATATTTAACACAAACGTGAGATTCTTTGCAGTAGACAGCTTGGGATAGCACCTGTGTCTTTGAGATCAGATAACAGCTTATCAGATGTTTCTGATGAACTCTGTCTCCGTTATTTGCTCCTCTGTTTCCTTGTTCGACCATGCGTCTGCCAAATCGCCCGTGTGTGTGTTTATCTCCCGCTTCTGTATTTGTAGCAATCTCTCGAATGGAAGGTGGAACAAATAGTATGGTTTCGAAGCCTTAGACTGTTTCAATGAAACTACAGTAGTAAAAAGCGATAAAATTCGCATAATGCACAACGGCCTGGTGTTCTTGCAAGGAGTCTATCGCTCCACTCTGGCAGAAGCCAGTGCTGTCGGGGTTCGGTGCCAGGTACCAAGGAGACACACTCGATATGCGTACACCTTAAAGAAATAATCACTATACACTAAACTTTGTGTGCATATTCCTTTAAGTAGATACATATTAATGGGGAGAAAGAAGGAGATTGGTCTTTTTATTACGAAATTATACGATAGAGAAGGAAGTAATTGAAAAGTGTTCGTACACAATAAAAGCAAGAATCCAATTTGGAGGCAATTCAACAGATTAGGAACAAAAAGTATCTAATTTTTAAAAAAGAGAAAAATACGTGTAGCAGCCTACATATTTTCTTTCCCTTTACACCATTACTTGTTATACCCTTGATATTACACTTTTAATTCTTCGGTCAGATTCAAAGAGGGTGGGGGTCCACGGTGTCCGTGTGTACGTACTGTTGTGGGGATAGGTTTCTGTTTCGATGTACTGTATGCTTTTGCAAAGCGTCGTTGGGTAGGGGGGGGCCATACGGGAGAGTGTATGAAAAAGAGGGGGTTGGGGTCGAAAGCGACCCCTAACGGGCGGGTGGTGCTTGTGCGCAGCGCCGTCGGGGTCACTCATCACGGAGGTACTGTATGAAAGGAAGAGGGGGTTGGGGATCGAAAGCGACCCCTAGCTTGTGCGCAGCGGCGTCGGGGTCACTCATTAAGGAGGTCCTGAATGAAAGGAAGAGAGGAGGTTAGGGGTCGAAAGCGACCCTAACGGGCGGGTGGTGCTTGTGCGCAGCGCCGTCGGGGTCGCTCATCAAGGAGCTGCTGCTGAAGGCGCACGCGGCGGCGGCGGCGGCGCAGGGCGCGGACGCGCCGCCCCCGCTCGCGGCCTCCGCCGCCGTCGTCGCGTCCTCGGTGGTGGCGGCCGCCGCCGCCGCGCGTGCCACCGCCCGCAAGCCGGCCTCCAGCGCTGCCGCCGCCGCCACGACCACCGCCGGCGGCGCCGCCGCCGCGGACGAGGGCTTCCGCGCAGGGCACGAGGCGGCGCTGGACGCGCAGGCGCTGTACTACGCGCGGCGGCAGAGTCGCGGGCGGCCGTCGCCCGGCCCGCTGCTGGGCGCCACGCCCCTCGTGGCCGCCACCTCCGCCTCGCCGCCCGCGCCCGCCCCCGCGCCCGCCGCCGCCTCGCCCCCGCCACCCAAGAAACGGCGATCGCCTGGTGAGTGGCCTTTAAACATGTGCCTGGCAAACGCCGACTCTGTCTACTTTTCGGTCAGACTGGGACCGGCCTCGAGTCGGGCTGTAGTCGGCTTCGAGTGGGGCTGGAGTCGGCTTCGAATGGAGCTGGAGTCGGCTTCGAGTGGGGTTGGAGTCGGCTTCGAGTGGGGTGAGTCGCTTCGAGTGCATCCGAATAGATCTCGGGTGAGGTGGCTTAGGAGAAGTCGGCTTTCGTGACCTTACAAAAATGCTTAAAATCCTGGGCACATATACTCCCATGTTGTTGGGCGTTGCGACAGTATAGCACAGAATACAGAATATTGGCAATCCGGCTTGATTGGGTCTTGTCGATTGTTAGGGCCGATTAGATTTAGTTAGTTTTGTTGAAAATTGTCGGTATCCGAACCCGTTCCCTTCTGCCTGTCGGCGAATAAAAGTCGCAAATAATAACAATGCGTACCCCTGTGCTTATATACCTATTGCTACATTTGCATGAGATACTCAAACTAAAAGTCAAGCATTACAGCCTCCTCAGTAGAACTCCAATTACCCGAACTCCAATTATCGGATCACCAATTGTTCGGGTCAGTTTGAAGAAAAAGTACTTTGTATAACAAATTGGTTTATTAAAACAAGATGGTTTCGTTCGTTTTTAGTGCACTGTATATTACTTCATCGTTCGAAAATTAATCCATAGCCAGTGTATTGAAAAGAAAATATCTTCCAGCGCACAATGAATACAATACGTGTTATATGCGCATTGTTGTCGTTTGCCGGAACCATTCAGTCAATGCGGTCTGCTTCAGTCTGTGTCGTTAATTGACCTCTACCTAGACTGATTTGTCGCTACACGTTTTGACTACCGCGTTTTCTGCTTGTGTGATTTAGTTTACAGAAGGCCGTCTCGTAGATTTTCTCGTAAATTCCACAGTTGAGAAGAGAAAATGCTGACTTTAGTTTTTTTGTAAATTTCCCACATTGTAACTTATTTCGTTTTGCATCCGTACGAATAATATTTTCCCTACTTGTTAGCAATTTTCATTTTTTCATATTCCTCATATTTTTGGAAGTTCCATTGCTGAAAAAGTTCTTAAAATTTAATTTAAAGAATTCTACATTACAAAGAATTCGTTTATGAACGCTGTGAGTGCTACATATAATGTGAACGATTGTTCCTTGATTTTTTCCTAAACATAGCTTCTTTACATTTCTTGGGCGTGACGCTGCATCTCATTTTCCGTATAGTAATTGTATGTGCCCTCTGCATATATATTTTTAAAACGATACTATTCAACAGTCATTCAATTAACTTACGAAAACGGAATTTGTTGGCTCAAATTCTTTTCAGGAAGGCATCTTATGGGTTTCAGAAATCGGGAATTCCTGCAAACACTTTTTGTTATCTATTAGTAGAACTTTTACGTGCTTTCGAGATTAAGTAAATGTTGCATAAAAAGCATTTTGTGTTGTTATATCATATCATTTCGCTTTTTCTTGCTTTTAACATCTAATTTTACTATTTAGTAAACCACTATTCACATCTAGTTAGAATAGCAAATACTAGACAAGCAAAATAACCAAGTAATAAAAATAATACTATCTTCGAAGATGATATTACATGCGGCCTTTTTCTAATGTTATTCTGTTTCGTGAATTATTGATATTCCTTCTCAGTGTTGACACTACATATTTTTCATCCTTCGTTTTTGTAAACAGTCTTGGAGATCGCTTGTAGATACTGTGCCCAGGAAGTGGTAGGACGCATCTTTCCGGTTCCGACTAGAGTATGAATCAATGGAAATATGAATTACAATGTAGGCCATTCAATTCTGTCGTATTTTTGCCCGCAGTAATGTAAGCGAGCGTCGTTCGTCGTGATATTTGAATACTACAACTATGAATAAGTGTTCCGAACGTGTTTTTATCTTCCAGGTAGACGATTAGCAGTTCTGAGAGGATAACTCCAACAAAGTGCACTTGAATGTACGCATCGGGTAATCTGCCTGGCAGTGACTCAGCTTGTCGGAGCTATGGGACCTTGATGCAAGTTTCCTCCTATTTGATTCATGCTCAGGTCGCCACTATTTGCGTTTGTCATCGTGCAAGGCCTCCGTATCACATTTATTGTTATCTGCTTTCGCTCTTTTTGCGAATTACAATTCCTTAAATGTCACATTTTTTGTTTGTTTGTCGTAATTATAGCTTAATTGTTCAGGAAGTAAAGGAATGAAATCACAGAAAATTTCTGCCACAGCAGGCAACAGAGTTGTCTATTAGTATAGAGAAACACGAAGAAAAGGCCAAGATGGAACTACTGGTCCACAACACAACTTCACTTCAGTCAGTAATACTTATTTAAGCATTTGAAGTAGCAATTTCACATGAAGACTTTTATTAATTAACATTTCAGAATAGTTAATCAGTGGAGGCGGATTTTAATGAAATGTCGTTTTTTCACTTTTGAACAATGCCTTTTATTATAGAAATTAATTGTATGTTATGATAAAAGGAAATGATTCATTTTTGTCTTTCTTTTTATCTTTTTTTTCGATTTATTCTAATAAGTAATATTTTTACCTTTCCTGCCACTTTTAATGCATTTTTCGCTGATTTCATATATTTTAATATCATTTCAATGGTACTTACTTCAAATAGTATTTACGAGATGCAACAAATGTTCTCCACAGAATTCCTGAGTAGCTAATTCGAATTCAACAGACGACGTTCAAGCTCCCGATTGGATGACACCGTAACAGCTGATGAACTGTCACCCAAAGGACACTGTAAATAAATAGAAGTATAGGTTGTTCTACATCTCGTTCAACACGATTCGCTCGGTCAAAACGTTCGGGCCAGGCCTTCCTCTCCGACGGGCCAGCGTCAGCCTCTGCAGTTCGAAGACGGCGCTGCGCACGGGGGACCTGCGTTTGTTTCCGAGCTGTCAGGCGCGCGGGCCCGCTCGCTGCGGCGCGGCTGACGGGGAGCGTCGCCGTCGACGAACGCCCCGATGACCCCGACGGACGCACGGCCGCGGCCGGGCGAACGCACGCACGCCCGGACGGACAGACGGTCGGAGCGTGGCGTGAATGAATGGGTCGGGCGAGGGCCTGCCTCTGAATGAAGTTTGGCCCCGCGCGCTGCCGCCTCGCCTACGCCGCATGGCCGCCCGCCCGCCCGCCCGCTCGCTCGCTAGGCCGGAAGGAGGATAAACCTGGGAGGAAGCGGACGCGATGAATGACGGCCCGCGGGCGTGAATGGAGCTCTTCCGCGAGGACGTGGGCGGCGGTGGAGGACGGTGGTGATGGAGTAGGAGTGCAGTGATGGAGGTGGAAAAAGGGGGGGGAGGGGAGGATGAAGACCGATGGCGGAGGGGAAGAAAATAGCGGTGGGGAGATGTGAAGAGGAAGGGGCGATGTTAAGAGAAGAATGGAGTTGTAGGACGACAGTAATGATAGTGATCATAGTAATTACTGGTGGGGGTCTGGTAGTATCGATGAAGAGCGAGATGTCGGTATCAACAGTGATACTTCATAACGGTAATTACAACGCATCATAATGTGACTGACGACAATTGGATGGTCTGGATGGAGTTTACGATGACAAGCGAGAGGAGAGGCTGTTGTTTAGAGGCTGTTTCGAAGGAGCCGGATGGATGGAGAGAAAGGGAAAAGATAAAAAGGCGAGACAGTGAGGAGAGAGACAGATTACCAATTGTGATGCTTCAAGTGACGGCTGCGTGAAGGCAATAAATGACGCGCGCAACGTACACAGGACAGCTAGTTACCTGGTGAATGTGTGTGCTTGAGTTGGTGAAGTTAGCGGACGGAATGAGACGGATGTTCAGTTTGATCGAGCATCAGACAACAGGACGGTCATGCGAATTGAGTAGATGGAGGGTTGTGGTTGTATGAAAAGGGGCGGAGAGGGACGGGCAGGGGTCCCGGCAGTGAGCTTTGGGCGGGGAGGGAGATTGCATTAGCGAGCAGCAGCAGCACAGCGCAGGCCGCACCGCTCCGCGATAGCCGGTTGTGAATGGGAAGTTGAGTCACTCGCGGGCGGGGGAGGAGGCCGCTGGCCGACGGCCGTTGCCGTTTCGCTTCGGTGCAGCTGCGCTTCGAGTCCACGCCGGGAGCTTCAGAACCGAGTTTCTCAACATTCTGGGCCTTCGGGGGAACCTGAGAGAACATTTCTTACTGGCCAACTCCCGGCAGCAGTGGCAAACTACCACGCATTCTACATAATCATTTCAATTGTCATCCATCATATCGTAGTTGCCCGGAAAAGCCTTTCCTCAATTTTCTCTTATTAGTCGTGAGCTCCCGTCTACATCACTTTATCTAATCACTTCAATAGATTCTCTTAGTAATAGGGAGGACGAAGACATTTGATTTGAAACAAAAGTTTTTGACGTATGAATGAAGATCCGAGAGAACGGTTATTCATTCTATACTCTCTAAGGATTCCTATTTAGACGACACTCCTATCAGTAACACACACGGTGTCATTGGTTAGATGCTAGCATAACTTTAGACCCTCCGGAATTTAACGCCGAAAGGCCAATGAGAAAGTCCTCACGAATAATTGAATCTGAAAACTGGAAAATCCAAAAATGCAGAGGTGCAGCACGTGCGTGCTTACGGTGATGCACGTGCTGTAATCGTAACCTTGGACATTCATACTTATCAAGCAGCTTACGAAATACTAACAGAATAGAACGAATAACCCACTCCCGAGGCGCGGAAAATCACCGAAATTGTGTGGGCGGGGACGTTGATGGAAGGGCTTCCCTCCCCATCTCGGCGCCGACGACCTTCCTCCATTGCATCCTGCTTTTACGGCGACCCGCGCACGGCTTCCCCGAGGTCATTCGACGGTTACTGCTGCTCGGGTACTGGCGGCTGCCGCAGTGGGCCTAAACGATGAGGATGGCGATGAGGAAGAACATTCAAAAGTCCATTTGGCAAAAATTGAGTTCTTCTGTTGTATTTACCTAGAATTTTAGTTTCAGGATAAAATGTGAGATATCTTAAATACATTAAGTAGAATTCTATTCGTTGAGTTAACGGCGTTGTTGAAAACAATAAAATTTGTGTTCTACTTTTTAAAACTTTTATTGGAAAAGAGTGACGTGGACGTGTCACGTTTTGAATGTTGCTTCTGCATCTGTTGTATCGCGCAGAAAAAAATAGTAAAGACGGAACTTGCAAGGCCAGAGGTAGGGAAACCGACCCATACCAACCCGTTTCTCTCCGCTCGACCGTCCGTCCGTCCATCCATCCATCCGTCCGTCGAGTTGGTTCGCAGGTACAGTGTAGACATGTGACCCATGTAGTCTGTTTTTGCGGGGGGAGGGGGGCGAAAGTTAGTTCACCTCTGTACTTGGATTTATTTAGAGCTGCACTTGAAGTAAAACAGCTGTTGACGGTTTCATCCAATTGGGAGCATAAACGACACCATAGTGACGTCACTGTGGTGACGTGTAAGCTCCCGATTGGATGACATCGTAACTGATCACCTGTCAGGGAAAGCTGTAAATAAATCCTAATATAGTCTTTGAATCACATGTGGAGAATATTTTATGGTATTTTCAAGCACACATGTTGAGTCAAAACAACGTAAAATAGAGTAAAACGTCGAAATAAAAATACAGTAATTTATGTTTCCTCAAAATTGACCGTCGTGAATCATCTTATCTTCCATTGCAATCATGTAGTTTTAAAAAGTATTTTAATCGGTGTAGTTAATTAATCTAAATTACTGATTTTTAATAAATCCTTCCAATGATATATTAAAATTTCCTATGTGTTCTTCTTGAGTTTCTGACACTTCGTAACGCCTTTCATAGTGTACTGTATATCGTAACATATCAAATATGTTGGGCCATTTTTGTTGAAAACTATTAAGCTAACATTAATGAAATGGTTAGAAAATAAATTTAGGGTATATATAGATGTTAGGGAATATTATATTTATGATATAGAAGTAAACATGATGTAAACAACCTAGCATTTGGCAATTTTTTACGTGTTATTGACATTTCCATGCAATGACACTAAATGTTGCCTCGTGAGCGTTTCACTTTTTCAAATAGCCATACCTACTATTTTTAATTTATTGTATTAGGCTTTCATAAAATAGTCTTCATAGAACTGTAAATAGAATTTAACACTTCTTTGCCCTGGCCTGTATAAATCCGGATTTGTTTTACACCTGCCCTCCCCTCGCGGGCGTCAATCGTAAACGTTTCTGGCGGTGTGGCACTTACAAAATTAGGTGAGGTACCACACCCCCGGGAGAGTTGCCGCGTAAAACGCTGGCTAGAAGTAGCGCCGCGACCTAGGCTCAGGTGCCAACGTTTCGACCGCCATTCTGCGACTTTCTTCTGGGCGAAATAACGCGGAAGGCTACGCTCTCACTAGCTAGAAGCATCGACATTTCAAGACTAATAATCTGGACGTATCTATACTTATTTTTGTAGTTGGTTTAGAAACCAAGTGTCGTAAAGATTCAAGCGTTGCAACGTACGTACGGCCTTCTTCGGCGTACAGTGGCGGGGCGCGGCAGGAAGCTCTTATGTTTTGGTGATCCTCATTTCCGCCGCGATTCTTCAGAGACAACGCTACGTTCGCAGAAAGATGAAACAGCGCGGGCTTCTCATTTGCAAACGCAATGTAATAACCGCTCTTCCTAGAATTACGTCCCGGTTTGATTATGTAAACTATTTTACAGAATATAATTAAGCCTCCGGAAAGCGCCGTTTAACAGACGAGACTGATTCGTGAGTTTCGCAACCCGATCTTTTTCGTGTTCATCTACGCTATCTTTTCCTTAATGGTACTTTTGAGATGGTATTTTACTGTAATTCTGAGTAACGAAATTACAAATAACATTTCATTGTAAAACGTGCTGTAAGAGTATATTTTAAGAAATACAATTATTCGTTAATGACATACAAGAGAAACAAATATTTGGGTAAAATAATTAACCTTCATTTATTATATTCAAGAAGAAAAAAAGGAACTTGTGAAAAAGAAAGTGGTGGTGAACTAGTTTTACTCTGAACGTAAACGATTATGTTACGTGGAAATGTGTCATTCTGTAAAGTGTTTTTTTTTTCTATTTTAGTATTGTTTTAATGAAAAGTGAAACTGCTACCGCCGTTTTATAAATCGCAATGTTGGTATGTTGGCTAATTAAAACAACACTCGTATTTTCGTTATCACAATGATTTCTGCATTTTCAATCTATTTTTCTATAAATGGTTAATTTGTAGTTACAACAGTTCATACATTCCACTGCGAAATTTCCTCTCTATTCAGCAGCACGCTTCATATGGTACAGGTTGGATGAATTGCTTAGGAACAACACGGACAGAAAAAAAGCGAATTAATGATCATCATTAAACGCTGGCCGGCTCCACTAGTGACAGTGAAAAAAAGCCGGTTATGATTGGGGAACGATAACGAGGATTATGTGCCCGGCGCAAGCACTGCACGTCATTAATCTAATTTGTCAGCGAGGTAACGTGTCATCATCCATTAGCGAGGCTCACGCGCGGCATCCGACAGGCTGACGGCCGGTCGCGGCCGCGAACACTCCTGCCCACGCCGATCATTAAGTGACCGAGCGCTGTCGCAGCACGTGACCACGCGATGAGCCGACTGCTCTCATAGTTGTTTACTAGCTTGGCCTAACGCATCAGCCGGCGGGTACTTTCATGTTCACAAGTTATGTGCGATATGCAAGCTCGTGTTAAAAATAAAAATTTTAACAGTAAAGTTGCTTGGCTGGCTTATTCTCCGAAACAGTTTCATTAAAAAAATATCGATAGTCCTTAAAAAAACGTGTTTCATTACATTAGTAGTCTTAACCATCGTCAGTCCAATGAAAAACTATCGTCAATACTAAGGAGTGTATAAAATTACAGTATTTTTAAAACGTTTGTAATTTAAATTGGAATATAGTGTTTGATAGCAGTAATTTATACGGAGCCATGAATTCTCGAGCGTTACTAAGGGACAGGTTCGTTTACTTTGTTATATTTCCACGCTGAAAATATTATTTTTTCACATTAACAAGACAGTCGTCTTGGCCACCGGCTTTTTTTAATAGATATTAAAACAATTATCTACGGTCCCCCAGCATATGTGGTAGTGTAGTGCATGTTAGTGGTGGGGAGAGAACAAGGAAGAGGAAGGAAAGATAGCGTACGGTTCGTGGCCAGTTTGTTAGGGTTGATCGGAGAAACCACGGAAAACTACCAATCAGAACAGCCGGCCTCTAGAATTCTCCTTGAGACAGCGACAGATTTAGACATAGCTGACAAGCTAGTGTCGAAAATCTTGCCACAGTCGGGAGTCGAACATAGGACCTCCCGGTCAGAGGCATTGCAGTGACATCAGTCAGCTGAGCCACCTCTCCCGGTCGTATAGTTGCTTAAAAGGCAACTATTCTAGGCAACAATGACAGGAATAATGATCCAGCCGAAGAAAGACGAAAGGATGAAAAGGTGACCAAGGTGGTGAACCATTCATGACGTTTGCAGTGTAGTATATTTCTCGAATATATTGTGGTTTTACGTTCAGAAAACTTTACGTTTACCGTGACTGGAACGTGTAAACAATGAAGGCCGTCTCATTAAAATAGTTTTAACTGTTCTTTCGTTCGTGTCTAGGTTTAATTGCTGTGGATCAGCTAAAGCTCCTAAAACATCCTGTGTGACTTATCTTTACCTGTACGAGACAATAACTTTGAATGACCCCTCGCAGCTTGGCGTTGCCAATGCTTCCGGCGGCGGCGCTGTCGTCACGCGCGAGTTTTTCTTCGGAATCCCAGTTGAGAAACGTTTCGTGCTGGGCGTGTGATGCCCTTTTGTGAACGGGCGGCGCGGGGGGTGGCGAACAGACGGGGGGGCGCGGGGGGGGGGGGGGGGGGCGACTGCGTTCAAAAACGCGGCGCGGAGCGGCGGCCCTGAGACGCCCGGGCGAGGCGAAGCGCTGAATGGCGAGGAACGCTCGTGGATTTCGGACGCGCGTCGCGCCTTTGTCGATTTGTTACGAGTACCTTATCGTTTCTTTCTAAGCCCCCCACTTGTCGTCGTGGGCTGATAACTGCGAAATTGGAGTTTTCCGAGATATTGGGGGATGGTCCAAGTGGAGATGGGAGATAGGCCTATCAATTGGCCCTATGGATGCGAGTGGGAGTAGGATGATGAAGAAAAGATCGTGGACGTTCTGTGGTACTCCTCTGGCTTCCGCTGTGAATAAAACGGAAGAGAATGAAGACGACCCAACAGAAGATGCCTCCATGAAGAATGCTCATCGAAAATGCGGCATCGTCCGACCCAGCGAAAGACCTGTCTAAAGCGATCTCTAAGATCTTACACTGAAATTGTTTTTCATTTCGATATCCATACTACAGTAAACATTTAATGAAGTGATTATTGATGTTGGACGTCATGAATGCGAGGCAGGAGCGCCCAGCTGCTATGATATAATCTTCGTCATTCATCCATTCCGAGATGGTGGCAACAAGGATAGATTACGTCACTGGAAAAAAGATGTTGCTGTACGTGTCACTTTGAAACCCCTGTCAGTGTCAAGCAGTTTGGTGCAACTTATACTTGCTAGGTGGTGTCGAAAGCCTTCCTCTGTCTGGGCTCGAACGTTAGACCACCCGCTTTACAACTTTAAGTTGAGGACTTATCCGGCACTGGTATCTTATCGATTACGCAGAGATAAGTTGAATTCCGGTTGATGAGCGAGCCCCTCACGTACTTGTTGAGTATCACGGGAGGCGACCAGTTCTGATAGAGAGATTAGTTACGATGCAGGAAGAAAATATCGAACGGGATTTAAGCTCTAACAAATATTTCATCAATAGGCAAGAGGTTGCGAAATTTATCATCAGAGGATGGGACTGGGGCAAATTGGTCCATCCAGCAAGAATGAATGATGAAATATAAATTATAAATCTAGTGTGTAGTATAAATATGTGGAATTATTAATGAAATACTCTTTAGAATAGTGGCGGCTCGTGCTTGGATTGCAGAGTTGCACAACCCCAGATAATAATCGCAAAATACTTATCATGTACTAGAATATATCTTTTCGATTTAATATCATTCAATAATCGCGATATTGACGTAAAACGATGTATGAAATCAAATTGAAATCAAGGTCACCTGACGAGCATTCTACGTTGCCTGGCTGTAACTTCCTTACAAAGTTTTTTAAAATGTGACTCCCTTGAGGTCTGCCCATAAAGATTTCCTCCCCCAAAAATGTAATTTTTAGAATTAGGTTATGAGGATTAAGTTTAGTATAAGCCAGGAATACAATTGCAGTGTGAACTAAACGTTCTAAAATCTGAAACTGTTTCTAATAAAAAACACGATAAATCTGCAAGCATCCTTTGTTCTATCAGTTTCACCTTTATATTCTGAGGTCACACATTTTATTTCTTGGATGACGTTATTACGTATCGTCGACAAATACGAAGCGTGAGTTTTTTGTGGGACTTCTTGTGATGCTATCTTATTCCACGGTACATCTTTGAGATAATAAAAATTAAATAGTTTTTTGGATGGCGTAAGAATGATTGCGAAATATTTTAGTATCAATAATTCTTTTCTTTTTTGTGTCTAGCTCTACTGAATTTCATCATCCATGATCAACATTTCTCGAAATTGTCCATTATATCTTAGCTGAGATTATTTTTACTTACCTAAAACATATGTGAATTAGCTTTCAGACCGTATTTCGCTCGAGGATCATCTCTTGTGAATGTCCAACTGTAGTCTGCCAACATATTAGGAGATCTTTTCCCCCATTTTCCATTTCAGCGATGTTCAGGTGGAAATTATACTATGTTCTTACCAGTTTCGCTCAGGTTTTCAGGGAAGGATTTAAGATAGGAGTCCACATGTGTGTTTTCGAAGTAATTTTGCATTCCATGACCCTATAGTTCTCAGTCATTGTTATGGAACCCCAATGAAGAATCAACTCTGTTACAGAAACGGTAGGTCCAGGTCACTTTGCTGTCATCCTGGAGGAGATCCAGCCTTTCAATCTTGAAAATAATTTCCCTTTAGTTTAGATAAATCAAGATCGCGAACCAAATCATTTAGATCCTCCTGTTGTGAGATTTTTAGCAACTTCTTACACATATTTGTCACTATAAATATCATGAATTCTTTCAAACTCTTCAGTCAAATTGAAACCATCTGGGGAAGATTGTATGGGATATGTTAGTCGATTTGTTGATTATAAAGATCGTACATTACGATACCATTGAGCTTTGAATTTATTACAGATATCTTTCCCAGCAGAAGTAGTAGTCTGTTGTATGGTCCTCTGAACCGCCAGCGATTGCCACGGCATTGTGTTCGTTGCGCAGGGGGCGGGCCGACGCTGCCGCTGCGCCTGGACGACCCGCCGCCGCCGCCGTCGCCCGCGGCCAGCGTCTCGCCGGCGCCGCTGCCGCGTCCGCCGCTGCAGCGGCCGCCGACGCGCGGGACTCGCCGCACATCGTCGCCACCATCGCGCGCTCCGGCCTGCACTCCGGCGGCACCATCGTGCAGGTGAGGCCGACGCGATCGCACACGTCATCATATTTTGCAGTGAATGAACTCAGTTTTTGATAGACTTCGTAAGGTACAGACTGTCATTCGATTTCTTTAGTAATTTAACATACGGGTAAGGTCCAAACACTTTCTTGACAATCAGCTTATCGACTTATTTTTTTTTTATTAACTTACATGTCATTACATTATAGAATGTTCTGGAGATCCGTGTTTGTCCTTACGTTTGGTCTATACGTTTACGTTTACGTTTAAGTTTACGTTTACGTTTTTGTCTATACGTTTACGTCCTTACGTTTTGTCTACAAATTTCTAATTTTTTTAACTTAACGGGGTAGATTTCACTATCTATACGTTTACTCCATTTGACACAACTCCATTTATTACAACACAATATTACATGGAAACAAATGTTCGCATTTAGTTAAAACAAAATTAGAAATGTATAAACATCTGAAGAAGGAGAAATACGTATCTCCAAAACGTTCTGTAATGTAATGACATGTAAGTTAATAAAAAAAATAAATCGATAAGGTGATTGTCAATAAAATATTTGGATCTTACCTGTGTGTTAAATTACTAATGAATACACTCTGGCAAATGTAAAATATCCAATTTGCGTAGGATGAGTCATTTCAGGTGCGAAAAAAGAACCTCACACTACCGTCTTCTCTTCAATTAGATGAGAAAATATTTCTTATGTCATTTTGCTGAGAAATGCTTTGTTTCTGCACAGTGTCTTGACAATTACTCTTCTTGTATGACGTCCAGAACGTTGTGCGTGAAGTGAGTTGACGTACTGAGGATATTTCTGGAATATTGCCGAAGGAAAAATTTGATTTGCGGTGATTCAAAAGATGAAAAAACCAAAGTTATGAATCCGGGTGCATATTATTGCATCTCCACACCCCTGCAATCGTGCCCCATCCCGCCAGCTAGCAGTTAAAATTGCAGTGCTCTCGGTGCTCCCAACACTTCCTGAGTTTTCAGCAGCTCTTCGAGTTTTAGAAACGAACTCCTTTTTCGGGGACATAGGCTGCGAAGAAATCAGAAACTGGCCAAACATTGTTCTACGAGATTGTATGCTTCATAGGTCAAAATGGCCAAGGAATTTGATATTGCTAATATTATAAAGGACTTGGTGTTTTTTCACCTGAAATGACTCACCTTCAATTACCGTTGGTGTCTAAGAAAAGTAGCACACCTCAATCATTGTCGTTTTGCACGAAAATGATTTTATCCTGAGGGGAATCGTTGATTTTACGGTCCAAAACAGTGTTTTACTGTATATACTGGTTGTCTTGTGACATGACATTAATAACTGTCAAAATACACTTTTTTCTAAACTTCTTTCGTCATATATTTTATATAAAACAATCTTTGAAAGGCGCATTTCTCTAGGCACTGTCAATGTGGATGGGGTCGTTTTTGACTGGGAGGCGGTCATTTTCAGGCCTCTTTTGCAGTCCATACTTAGCAAGACTGCCACCAGATAGAAAAGTGATTAGCCAGACAAAAATCTGGGTGTCCAAAATGTTTTTTTTAAGGATATGCTCTGGAACGGAACTCTATTAAAATGTACAAAAATGTACCAATTATTTGAAAAATTAATAGTTTTTCTTTATTATCATTAATATAGGCCTATTGTTTAACATTCGAATTCAACCTCTATCTATGGTTTGGACGAGAACTACCAATTCCATTTCCGCCTAATTTTCAGAAAATTGAATTGAGATAGTGTCCTTTGTAAACGCACTTATTGTAATTTAATAGTGAGTTACAAATAACATGTATAAATATAAACAAATATTCCTACTTAGACGTCAATGAGCATGTAAAACACCTTCGCAATTAAAACAGATCTGCCCGATTTCTGAGCCACAGGGGCGTTGCGCATTCATCCATCGTTAAAATACACCCAATGGAATCCAGCAAACATGAAACAACTTTTTTCAAATGTAGATATGGAAGATTGAATATTGTTTACAACAGGATCAAAGTGTAGTAAATGTGTGTGCAATATGTGATTCGCATTACAAGGCTTGTGGTTTTGTGGTTATGTGGTTTTGCTGCATATTGTTGACGCGAGGTTTCCGTTCGTTTAATTGGATATGGTGTGTTCGCCGTTCATATACATTGTTCTATTTCTATTATCAAGCTTACGTTCATTTTATTATTAATATAAAACATTTTTTCGCTCTAATGTGTACTCAGTACACAGGTGTAGTAACGAAAATCTTTCAAGAATTATAAGCAATTACATACAACAACTTAATGTAAATATTCGATTAGTTTAGTCTTCTCGAGACTTCGATCTAAGCAGTACAAAATCTATTTGGTCTACGTAAAAATCAGGCGCATTATGGGGAGTTAGCGTTTCTCAATGACGTGTAATCAAGGAACATTTCCGTAGATATCTTGCACGACATATTTCGATGAATATTCTGTGGTTTCTGACTTCGCGTGTTTTCATCGGGCTGCTCTGTGTGTTGCCTAAAACGTCTTTCATAATTCGCCGTAAACCAGAAAACTTGACACAGCTTTCGTGACGTTTGACAGTTCTTGGAATTTGCGAGGTCGGTTCTCGTATTGCTTCCAACTCTGCGTCACTGTGGTCAGAGAACCAGAAAAACTGATTTGGTCACCCGCTGGGTATTTGAAGCTTTTCATAACGCCTGTTTGTCGCAATTCGTATCGAACGTTATCGAGAAGTGGTAATGAAAAATTTAAAATCAAATTTTTCGGAGAAAAAAAATGAAGTTCTTTAATTTTTAAAAATATACGTAATTCTGATTATGGAATCACAAAGAACCTATCTACATTTCTGACCTCACATTTCTCTAGTAATATGTATGGAAAATTAACGAATTGAATTCATTTTCGTGGCAATTTCTGGGTATGAAGGTATTTGATTTTTTCTACAAATATTCTGATTTCTAAATTACATCTTGAAGCATTGAAACACGTTTGTGGCAAAAATAACAAAGTCATGTAAATTGGAAATAAAGTTTCGCCTCATAGAAATTGCATATCATTTGAATTACTTCGCTTAATATCATTTCAATCGGCTCAAAGGTACAATAATGGGATCCGTTTATTGAGTAACGAATACAATTAGGTTCCTGAATCGATTCACAGAAATCTTTGACCTAAAAAAAGCAGGTGCTCGTTTAGGTCAGTTAGCAATTTTGTAAGCGAAAAGTGCTCATGGAATATCAAGTGAAGATATATTTGCGTTGAAACGCTTGAAAAATATTTGAGTCAATGTGCACTTAACTTGGGAATTTAGGGTAAGTCGTTTCATGAACTTTACAGTTTACGACAGTCATATTAAATATTTGTGACAATAAATTATATTATATGGCATACTTGTGTATTAAATGGACTTAAATGACTTGAAGTTAAATTGTTTCACCATATGAAATGATAAGACGCTTACAATCATTATTTTTAAGACTTACTATTGAACACATCGTAAAGTTTATAATATTTTGTTAGTGTTTCAGTTAATAAGTGCATTGATTTTTAAAATGTATATTTCTATCATTTCACGAAATTTTTTGATGTGAAACTACGACACAATGATTTTTTTAAGCAAAGCTTTCTATATATCCAAAAGCAAGGTCGATGTCTGAGCTTTTTCATTAACCTTTCTGCCACTGCTCACTGAAAACACTCATCTCATTAGCACCGGGGTGTGATGGGGGAACCGCCTCTTGGGAAGGGAGCGGGGGGACCTGACCTAGCGCCTTCCTGGGAGTTCCTCGCCCTCCGCCCTTTGCCCCTGCCCTTGGCTGAGCGCGCGGGCGCGTGGCGTGGCGTGGCGGCGCAGGTGCAGGTGCAGAAGCCGGCGCCGGCCGCCCCCGCAGAGTCGCCGCCGCCGCCGGGGCCGGGCGAGTCGCCGCGCCTGCTGGTGCCCATCGTGCCCAACATCGCCGCGCCCAACCTGTCCGTGCCGGGCATCCCGGCGCCGCTGGGCGCGCTGCTGGGCGCCGGCGCCAGCCCGGGCGTCGTCACCATCCTGCACGGCGGCCGCCACTCCCTACGTGCCGGGCATGCCCGGCCCGCACTCGCTGCCCGCGCCGCCGCCCCGCTGCCCACCCCTCCGCCGGCGCCTCGGCCGTCGTCCGCGGCGCCCGCCGCCGCCGCCGCGCCGCCCCGCCCGCCGCGCGCCCGCTCGACCTGGCGCCGCCGCCGCCGCCCACCACGCCGCCGCACCAGCAGCAGCAGCAGGGCCGTGTCACCGGCCACCACGAGCGGCGCGCTGGACGACGCGAAGCCGGCGGGCGCGCAGCGACCACCACCACCAGCGGCGGGGGCGGGGACGCGCCGGCGGCGGGGGCGCGGGCCAAGTTCCTGCGGCCGACGTCGCTGCCGCCAAGCCGGGCACCTTCCCCCAAGCGGCCGGGGCTGACGCCGGCCGTGCCGCTGGTCTCGCCCGAGACCCCGCGCCCGCGCAAGTCCTACGGCCAGCTCTACCTCAACGGCCACGCCTACACCTACCTGGGGCTCAAGGTGTCCACGCGCACCTTCTACTGCACGCTCAACCGGCCGCAGCCCATGTACGTGCTGCAGAGCCCCGACCACCCCAGCCTCTCCATGTACTCCAACTGGAAGGTGCGTGCGCGCCCGGCGGAGCGTGCGTGCGAGCATGGATGCGTGCGTGCGTGCTGGTGGCGGGGCACGGGGAGGCGCGACAGGTGGCGAGGCAGCTTCTTTGGGGAGGGCGCTCAAGGACACTTGCATGGTTTGGAGGTGGAAAGGACTTTTTTGCTACTGAAAATGAGTGAATGTGAGCGAATGAGAGCACTTTTCGGGAGAGAAATTTTATATCCTTCATATTACACCATGAAACGTACTAAACTTATGTTTCTATTTTATTTATTTACTCTATTAACTGACATACATCATTATGTTCCTACAAAAAATTCGTAAAATGTTATAAGTAAATGGAAATAAACGGAAATACATGAATATACGTTATGTAACTAACATGCAAACATGAAATCATTCTTTTATTCACTTTTGATTCTATTTATTGTTTACATTTCGCGTAACGCAAATTCACAGTTTGTACAGGTACTACTTTTGTGTAAACTAAGTGCATGCATTGGTTTTCTTATCACTCTTAAAAATTGTGATGGAAGTTCGAAAATGATTCATAAGACTGGAACGCGAAACTAATGTGGAGGATCGTTCCATCGTTGTCTACCTTTGGTCATTGCTGTGAGCGTTATTTTTCAGTTGCTTAGTAACGCGTGTTTTGGCAAAGTCATTACTTTGAACCTGCGCGTAAATTGATCTTACATCATCCGGTGTGAAGTTTGAAGATTTGTGCAATATATGTTATCTACGGCTTACAAAAGTGCGATTATCACATACTGGTGCCAATTTGTTGTGATATGTAAATTGTTCCAAAGGAACTGGGCTCAAAAATTTCTCATTGAGTTCCCTCACACATTCGTTAGAACTAGAAAAGGCAACGTTGATTATTTTGTATTTTAAGAATTGTCTGAACAATTATCATAACAAAAATGAAATGCGAAAAAAACACGTGAAAAACAAAACAAAACTGGATGAACGAATTCGTTTTGTAGGGTTTGCCTTAGTTTACAATTACAACCTTTCTTTAACCAGAGATTATAATTATCAATTATTCCACACTGTAGTCAATATGGAGACTGTTTGGATTTCGTCCATAGAAATTTATAATATTATTTATACTTCTATAATATTATAATCGGCAATAAACTGTAAACTGTACAAAAGTAGAGCAGTATAAACCTCTTCAATTGTTGGTGTGAAGAAGACTACATTCAAGCCAGAGATAACATAAAGGCTTCAATTGGAAGCCGACACCTTTGAACGCCGTTTCAATAGCGAGAGACAAACCACAGCTGTTAAAACTTCATAAAATATATTTCTGAAACCGAACCGAATGAAATGATTTCGATTCCGGATTCGGTTTTAATGGATATTTATAATTTCGTGTAACTTAGGCTGGATTCACGTTTCATGAAGCGACTCTTATTAACAAAATATTTCTCAATTTTTAATGGAGTAGATGTTTGGTTATTTGTCTTAAATTATCGAGTTTTGTGGCTTGGCTGGAAAGGAATCATCGAACACTGCGATATGCGATTGAATGATATTGCTTTTAACCTTAATTTAGAAAATACTTAATAAAAATATTGGAAAGTTTCAGAGTTTCAGAATGTTTCAAAATGGAATTTGGAATCGTTCAGAATCGAAATTTAAACCTGAATATTTAAATAACAAAAAGAGAAACCGGCATGTTATTTTATATAGATTTCATGTGTAATTAACCTAATATAATGTTAATTCTTGCTACTAATATGAGTATACGTATAGTCTGCACCAGATCCATGTTAAGAAGGAATTTCCAAAAGCATTTTCTTTCCAATGACAGTTCGAAACCTTCACAGTTTGCTGTTGTAGAATGAACTTATAACGCTTATGAACTGTATCTTCTAATTTGGATCATGTGTAGACACCAACATCTGGACTCCTATTGAACTCTATTTCTTTCAATTTGCCTAAATGTTTTTGATTGTGAATATTTTATTGAATCTACACAAATGTTGAGACATCGGATTCTTCGAAAAAAGTGATCCTGCATGTGTTAATTTTTCTTTCCATCCTCGCAGCTTCTCTCCTCCTCAACATCATTTTAATTGCACCTGCGTTTCCAATCCTTTACTTTTATCCCCGTTACTTTCCTTTGGGAAAATGATGTAAGAAATGTATTGATGTGGAAGAACTTAAGATACATATTTAATTATTCGTTACCCTAAAAAAACAACAAAATGTTTATAATATTGTTTCATTGAGTTCAATACTTTCACGCTTTTGTGTTTCTTAATATCATATTGTAAATGTGAGTAAGTATAATGGGAGTAAGAACACTTGTTCTCATGTGAAAAAACGTAAATAATCATTTTGAAGAAAAAGGGCTTTCTCAAAGAATACCTCAAAGCAATAAAACATCTAATTCTCCAGGTTAACCGACGAACTGATATCTCTGACGTTGTACTGTCTACGGTTTAAATCAAGAGAGCCGTCACGTGTCGATCTATGTCACAGACATGATTGTAACACTTTTGTCCGAGGACAAGAATGTAAGCATACTTCCAGTTGTAGAGAAACTGAATCACTTCTGATCGCAGCTTCTTCCATTCGTTTATGTGAACGTCGCTTGCAAACTTCTGATCAAAATTTTGTTTAATTAAATCAAAGATTTAATTTAGCTTGCAAACTTTTGGTTTGGACTTTTCTTTACCAGAAAATCTCTGTCTTTTGGAATACCAGAATTGGCCGAAATGACGATGATAGACGTCGCAGGAACTTTAAATTGCATATTGACAACGGCTGGTATTACAAATTACAGAGCCAAAAAATCAAATAGGCTACCCAGGAATTCTGTGGAGAATATGTGTTACATCTCGTAAATATTATTTGAAGCAAGTACCATTAAAACGATATTAAAATTAATTAAATTAGCGAAAAATGCAGTAAGAATGACAGAAAAGGTAAGAAGAAAACTTATTAATCGAAATTCACGAAAATTGCAAAAAATGACCTATAAAAACGGATCATTTCGTTTTGTCATAACATAAAATTAATTTCTACACTAAACAGCATTGTTGTAAGTGAAAAGAAAGAAAATGACATTTCATTAAAATCCGCCCCCTAATCATCACCCATCCCACAAGATACGCCTCCCAGGTATGGCCGAAATGCCTTGGAACAAAGTGTTCTAATCCAGTTAAGGCTTTTTCCATGTGGAGCAACCGCAAGTCGCGCTGCGCCTCGTCCTTCCCCACGCCCTCCCCCTCTGACGCTGCGTCGTGTGGCCGCAGGTGTGCACCGAGGCGGACCCGAACCCGCTGGGGCTGACGCCCGGGCGCGCCATGGCGCTGTACGACTCGCGCCACCGCCCACCGGCGCTCAGCACGGCGCCGCGCCGCGCGCCCGCCGCCTGCCCGCCCGTGCTGCTCACGCACTCGTCCTACTGGCAAGCGCGCGGCCAGGCGCAGGCCGGCGCCAAGGCGGCGGCCGCCGTCACGACGCCCGGCCACGGCCCGCCCCCCGTCCCCGCGCCGGCCGCCAAGGGCCGCGCCGCCTCCTCCGCCGATAGCCCGCCGCCCGCCGCCAAGGGCGCCGACGCCGCCCACAGCGAGGTAAGCATACACCAGTGTTTAGTCCTTAGTCCCCTAGTCATAGTCCCCTAGTCTTAGTCCCCTAGTCTTAGTCCCCTAGTCTTAGTCCCCTAGTCTTAGTCCCCTAGTCTTAGTCCCTAGAAATTAGTCCCCTAGAAATTAGTCCCTAGAAATTAGTCCCAGAAATTAGTCCCTAGAAATTAGTCCCTAGAAATTAGTCCCTAGAACTTAGTCCCCTACATCCTAGTTTTAGAACAATGACACGCCAAGGAAATTTCAGAAGAGCTCACTCCCATCAGTGGTGGATGCAGAGAGGGCCAAGAGTCATGGCCGCCCCCCCCGGGCCTAGAGTTTTCATTTGACACCTTCTTTATGCGGCAAAATGTATTTGAATATTTATGTTAGAATTATGTAATTATTTAAAATATAATATATTGTATCATATGCAATGCACCCCATAGAGTGAAGTCAGCTACACTCTTCGGAGTGAGGTCAGATTTAAAAAAAGCTTTTTTGGGGGGGGGGGCGCTTGAACTGCAAGCCTCATTAGCGACCAATAAATACAATTCTTTAAACCGCATCGAGATATATTTATATATTATGTTATGCATAATACCAATTGTAATACATCAACAGTCTAAACAAAAATAAATATTGCCTACCATATATTACAATAGCCAATATAATATACATTTATGAACATACGTAGCTTAATCTTTTGTATAAGGAAAGGGAAGAAGAAAGATAGAAGGAAAGTTAAGACGTAAAGAAAGATTTATCACGCTTTCCGTTTTTTACCTCACCCCCAGGTGAAAATTTATTTTACACTCTGGTACATTCATTCATATATGCGCCTTCAAAAGGCGTGCCTGCTGTTACACTGACAACATTGATGATCTCGTCGGTGCAAAAAGTAGTGACATATCTCAAAATATTTAATTTTATAGGACTTGTTTTTACGCGAGTGGAGCCATTTATTTTGAGGCGAAAACAAAAATGGTTTTACTGTAAAACTAAACTAATGTTAAAAAGTTATTGGAAAGAATGGAGTGAGACGTCTTCGGAACACACAATGAGTGGATGGATATCTGAAAATATTATGAAATTGTTAACAGCCTGCTGGAGCTGCATCACTGTGATACATCGTTCTGACCAAATAAGGTCATATGCGACCTGACCCATATTCATACAGAAGCTCAATGAAACACTCAATGGGGATGTCGCCAGCGTTTGCCCTGGGGTGGCAACTTCTAAGTAATGAGAACTTTGTTGTCAAACTTCTCATGTTACGGACAGACGATGCCCTTTTGTAGGTTGCCCTCCACGTACGTGGAAAATGTACTTTAACGGCACTTCGTGTAACCGGGACTTTCCCCTACAAATCAGCTCTTTCTTCCAAAGAGGGTATTAAACATTTGTTATTTTCACACTGAATTAATGGATGAAATTTTTTTACGTTACGTGTAATTTAATCTGAATAAACCTTGTGGTTAAATTTTACTACAATTCTCATTCTTCACTTGCAAAGGTCTAATCTCTATCATTAACAAATAACGCCCATGGTTTGCCCTTTTTATTATCTCTTGTTTGGCATGTGGTCCTCAGTGGCCGGTACGATAGATTCTTTGGCAATTGCATATTTAGAGTAGGTGTACGTGATATTGTAATTGTGGAAAATACATTTCAAGAGCACATTACGCTGTTGTCCTCTTTAGCGATAAACCCACGAAACATTTTTTTTGCACGTGTCCAATCCCTTTCATCATAGAATATCACTGCTAAATTAAGTTTGAACTTACGAGATACATCCAAACTTTGTAAGAAAATGTCTCGCCCCGTAACATTTGTTTTTGGAAACTTTCTTGGTTTTCGACTTCTGTCCCTTTCCTTCAGTATTTTTTAAACGATAATTCCATCTCTCGTTGTTTTGTTGAAACTTTTTTACGTAACCAATTTTCTACGGAATATCCTCTTAATTTGATAAAGGGAATGCATGCAAGGTCTAGTTTCGCTAAGTGAGTCGGATTCATGTTTTTGTAACAACCGGTTAAGCATTTCATGAACAAAAATAATACTTGTGTGAGAAACGATTCTCATCCATTATTGTGTCTACATTCTCTGATGAAAGTGAACGAGTTTATTCAAGCACGACAACAAACTCTCCAGTGGTGCTCTAAGCTCAGCCAAACTTGCGATGTGATCGGGAACTATACGTTTGTCGAAGGCATTCCATTCATGGCGGCTTGGGAATGCTTACGAATTCTGCTTGCCATGCGTGATATATTCGGACAGCCGTTGGATGAAGGTCAACGTGTGAGCTAAATTTGGGTGTTTTAACATTACAAGAGGGCATTCGAAGAAGAATAGGGAATTGTTGAGGATGTTACAATTCGTAATGAACGATTTTTTTCAGAGATGTCTAGAAATAAATGATTTGTCTTAGTTGTAATAAATGTTCGTGCGAGACAATCCCTTTGTTTGAAAAATATGCCCTTGATTTTTTAGGTCTAGGTCTGATTGATGAATCGACGTAGTTCTCTAAACACTGCAGTGCTTGTTATTTTAAATATATGATCTGGCAAAGTCTCATTTATGATGATCACATATCCCTCTACTTCAACCGATCTTCCAGGTATGCCTCTACATTAATTTGCTGGAAAGGAACACATAAGGACATTCGTTGAAATTACTATTTTGATGACAATCGAATATTGTAAATACAATTTGAGATATTGAGATTATTATATAAACAAAGATGAATAATAGATCAGATGCTTCTGATTTTAATAAATCAGATGCTTCTGATTTTAATAAATCAGATGCTTCTGATTTTCCCGTCCAGTCAGTCCAGTTTTGTATTTCTTCCGAGCAAGTTTCCTTCTTCCCGAGATGATCGAACATCTCATGAAAGACAACGACTAACGAATCATGTTTTCATTTTATGTCTAATTTTTTCTTTTTTGCTTTGGTAGTATTTTATTTTAGTACATGTTTTTCTTTCGTATTTCATTTTGTTTTTTGCTAATCACGAGTTCTTTATCATATTATGGAGGGACATTGTAATGAGTTAGAATATTAAACTTACTGACTTGTTGAAGTACCAACCGTTTCATTCATTCGCATTCGTAAGTGGTGATAAGGTTTGTCATTTGCATCAGTGACACGTCGGAGCGGTTTTTAAAATGTAAACGTTATTATGTATTTACATTAGAGACTAGTACGTGTGGAGGTTCACTATTGCTTCTTTTTGAGTAGTGCCTAGCAATTACGGAGCATTGCCTTCATGATCTACATGGGCATCTTTCCAGAACAGCTTAACCTTAGCCTTGACACTACTCTGTATTCATTATTACCAACCAATACCCTCTAGAAATCTGGGCCACCTCGTATCGGCCATCATCCCAGTGTCACCAACATCATACACGGGTATCATGGAATATTCATAGAAAGTAGCGGGCGGAATTTCATTAAATATATCGGTTCATCAGTATATGCAAGATGTCATTTGAAATTCTTCTCTTTAATTTGTTAACTAAAGCAGCGTAGTTGCAGGGGATTCTTTTGATGGTAATTAGATAACTATATGGGAGTTCGTAAATTATTGGTTATGCATTATAAGTGTAAGTGTGTTTAATGAATGGCAAATTATAAAATCTGTTTAGAAGAAAAATATGGCGAGTTTTCCCATTGAAAATATACGTACTCAATTTAAATGAACTTCATGTACTTCATCTTTATCTTTTCTTTCGGTTCGGTTTTTACCATTACAGACTTCTCCGGACCACAATGCCTATAGTTCCTACGTGAGATGTATTCTGCAGGAAAATTCAAAAATTGGGGTGTTCAATTTCGTTTGTGCATGTCTTTAACGTCTTATCCCTTGCAAAATTCTTCTCTCCCAGTATATATCTTCAGATGTAACGTCTTGAACACCAAATGATTTAAACATAAACGAGGGGGATGCTTGGTGTATCAACACTTTCCTTCGCCTTACAGACTTGTAAGACTGGAAAGTTTCTTTAACTTTAAGAACTTCCATCCTCCCACTCATTAATAAACAAAATTAATTAACCATATAGAAAACGTTAAATATTTATTTAGATATCTTCTCAATTATCACGATGGTTTAGTTTTCGCCATTGTAATATTTGTATTAAGATATTGTGTTTCATAAAAAAATAGGCGAGTTTTCTCCCCGTTCTCATTTTACAGTACTCTGTAATACAAATGAAAAGGCTTTCGGAATATCACAGAAGAGCATAACTCCTTTTTCTTATGGAAATTCTGGGAAAACAATTCTGAGCCTTTTGCAAGAAAATGTCGTTTGAAGGTTTCTGAAAATGCACTATTTCAGTTCATACTAGCAAATATTTTAGACATCGAGAAATTTCGCAATAGGTTATTTGAAACAGTTGTGTCTACAAATGCATTGAACTTTAAATACGCTTACATTGTAAATATGCTCCAAGACGAACAAAATCTGAATAATCAAAACTTGTAATCCAAGTAGGTCTTATGTCATTTTTGAGAAAAAAATTCAAAATCCTAGGTGCTAGACGTAAGGGTTTTATATGAAGTACTCCCCAAATAATAAATATAAATAATCTTCTAATCTGCCCAACGTACGCCTGATATACATTACGTATATACAAAACGGATATTACTATCGAAATCTCGTCTTCGAATATTTTGACCGAATACTGGTTTCTTCAGTACTACGAATAGGAAAAAAGGGGGAGGGGAAACCGCCCGAAATTTCCAATAGGTCTCTCTAGGAATTCCCTTCTCATTTTCTTTATTTATTTACGTCGTCTTCATTTCCATTCGAGATGCGAGGGTTTTCTTAGTGAGGTCCATTACAATTGGTTCAGATTATCGAGGATTTTATCGATTGTCGATTCACTTCTCCCTTGAAAACGTGATCCGACCAGCGCGAACCGTTGCACGACCTGCTCATCCTCCTGCCTTCGGTAGATCAGCGCGGCGTCCAGAGTGCAAGCGAGGCGTTGCGAAAGGCGTGGCGTGGCCCGCTCGTGGCCGAGCGGGGCGCGTTCGCCATGCACTCGCCCTCACTGCAGCTCCTGTTGCAGGCTGCGGCGGCGGTGGCGGCGGCGGCAGCTGCAGCGGCGGCGAGCGGGGAGTCTGCACCGAAGCGCGTGCGGATTTTCGACGGAGGCTTCGAGTCCAACGAGGAGTACACGTACGTGCGAGGCAGAGGTGAGTGCTCCGCCGCCGGTGCCCGCGGGGCGTTGGTGCCATTGCTGCGATTGGTGCTGATGGCGCCAGTGATGTCCGTGGTGCTGTGGGTGTCTCTTGTCGCGCGACGCTTGTTCTCTTACAGATGCGTTGAATTCGAAGGCTCCGAGCGTTTATAGGCCAATCGTTTCGATGTTTTCAAATAAACATATTAAAATGGTAAATGCAAAAGACAGAAATACTCCAAATGGATTGATTCGCCAATTTTTTTTGTCGGGATTATGATAGAACTTTAAAATACCAAAATAGAAAAAAAGCGTTCATAAAAATCTAATCTCTTAACAGCCAAGATGAATACAATTGTTAGAAATTCGGAGGGTAAAAATCGTGGTTATGAAAACCCATAACAATATTTTAGGAGTATTTCAATTTGTATATTTTGCAGCTTAATTTGACTTCGAATTGTTGGACTGCTTTTACGCGTTGCTTATGAACTGCACTGTGCAAAAGAAAAAATCAGCGTCGAGAGGGAAAAAAAGTCAAACAGCATTAAAATATATTAAATTCTTTTTAAAACAATAAGTAATATTAATAAAAGCATGTTTGGATTCACGTGCATTCGAGAACTGGCTTGATTTTTGTGCCCGTGACGTTTTTATTTCGTATATATGAACTGCAGTTGTATGTATTTGAAACGTATGTAAACAGGGACCTTGATTTACTTGTTTTCCCACCTCTTCTTGAAGCTGTCCCATTTTTGGGAGGCCATTGATTCGAGTTTCGAAATGCCCGTAGAATAATAGTGGTTGTAAATGGCGCCGCAAATACCAACTAATTACGTCTTTGTGCAATAGCAAATCTTACAAAGAAAATTTTTCTTCGTTTTTAGTTAATTGATCTGACACCTTTAATGCCAATTTTTACTTCAGTCGACAGTTTTGCCTCGTGTAGAGCGTGTTTCATTCAACGCAACACTTCCTTCATTACGCTTTCATTTAACACATTACTACTATCTTATATGATTCTAGTTTTTTCATAGTGAATAATTGCTTGGACTTCACATTAAGAACAGCTCTAGTTTGTTAACTAGTGGTAACTGTTACTCAAGTTGCACGGCCATAAGTGGGATTCATTGTGCATTTGCAATGCCCGATTTATCTGAGTAGAAAACTAACAATGCATCATTTTGCTGATTCATGAAGGAAGTCGTGACTTTCGAATACGTTGTCACGATGCTGTTGATATCAATCGACCTCGTGATTGCTCGTATTAGCACGCTCGATCTGCCTCGTTCACTGTTTTTCTACATTTGCGTTGTATTTTTACCTACATTTGCTGATCGCATGTATTGCTGGTGCATTGATTTTGTTTGTCACGGTCCCAGAAAAACGTGACCTACGGACTGCATTGATTTTCTGAATATTTGTACATAAAAAATCATCATAATGTATGAAATTAAATTAAAGAGAACAAAATGCGTGATTTCGCTTGTGTAAATGACAAGTGATTGATGTGAGATTAGGTATATTATAAAGCACTTGATTGAGATTTCCTGCCAATCGATGGAATTGAGCTGAAAACTTGTCATAACTCAATGATTCAATCAACGTGATTCAATGTCATGAAATTTGGTTTCAATTCATTGCAATATGGTGTGTCATGCAGCAGGCGTTTTGGAATTCGTTATCAGAAGTTTTTATTTTCTGTATATTAATCAAATGTATAGTATCTATTACTGATAACTTCGTTTTGCTGTTGTTATGTTGTACTCGTGTTTTGGCGTAAATTACGTTCGTATCGAATAGAAGAAAGTCATCTATTTCCACCTGAAGTTCCTACCCGTAGTACTATCTTTCCTCTTCCAAGACTCACATTTACCTGTACATTCACTCACCTTCGTCGAGACTTGGGTGATTTTGACCTTCCCATCCTTTTCGGTAGTGTTTAATTGGAAGGTGGCCAAGCATCAACAGTATCCGATTGGACTAACTCACTTAGATATTATTAACTCGAAAGAACTGCAGGAAGGGGCTAGAGGAACAAAAATCTCTACTCCCTCTCCCATACTTGCCTCGCTTTCGCACTGAAAAATTAGAAGTAGCCCGTACGCCAATGCGTTGCATATTTTCACTTTTTTGCTTCATATTCATAACACTGAGAGATAATCCCCCGTTTCCTTTCCGCTTGTGGTTCCGTGATTTATTAACAATTCTACCAGAGAACTTTGGGAATTGCACCAGCGGCTCTTAGGGGTATGAATTTATGGGAATTTATTTAGAAAATCTAAATTGCGAATGATGTTTATTAGTACGACTTCACGAAGCGAAATTAAGGCGAAAAGCCTTTTAAAAATAATTCTTCATATAATAATATATTAGTTATTAATATAAATAGCATTCAGTATTTTTGTACAATTATTAATGTAAAGAATACACGAATTTCAAAACTAAAATAAGGGGATCAACATCTTGTTTAACTATTTTATTTCAAAAATGAACTTGCAAAACCGTAACGATGAATCAAAATGGCTAATGCGTCTTGGACCGAAGAAAAGGGCGAATATGCTTATACTTTATTGGACCGTATTTCAAGAGTAGAATAATAATTTGTACAAATCCATAAGCAGCGCAAATTAATCAAAATCAACTCGTTTATGCACAGAAGTGTGCAAATATGCTCGAAGTGTAGACAACAAGCAAGCGCGTGTTTATTTCTGTCTGGATCCTCCACCGCCACCTATTCGTGGCTGGCGACCGTCGATGCGCCGTGTGCCCGCAGCTTATTTCCAGCTTCATTCACAATCAGCGTCTAACAAGCAGGCGCGTGGGAGAGTCCATCAGCGCGGGTGGGGCGAGGGGAGTGTGTCCTAATGCGAGATTCAGACGGCCTCTGCACATGCGCGGCACGAAACAGCAGCTTCCAGCGATACACTGGCCCAAACTCGTCCTCAGATCGAGCTTGGGAATATAGGTACAACCTGTAAATGATCTTGGCTGTCCAGGTGACGCCGCGTCGAAGGCTGTGTTGCCGACGTCCTGTGTTGCCGTCGAAGGCTGTGTTGCCCTGAGGAAGACCACGATAAGATGGTCGAAACGTCGGCAACACAGCCTTCGACGCGCGTCACCTGGACAGCCAAGATCATTTACATGACTCTGGCCGCGAAGCCTACGACTTCACATAGATACAACCTGTCACCGCCGTATAATGTACCGAAATGACCCAAGTGCATGAAACATTTTTCTTTTATTTTCTTCTCCAGCTCTATGGCTGGGTGAAAAATGTACTTAACGTAACTTAAATGTACTGGACGGTGTAGCTGCTAGCGTTGTTTACGGACGGACGGACGTTTTGTCGTCATACGATTTTTCGGTATCAATGACCCACGAAACCTTTATTTAATGGCTACACCACGAGTTAGAGCTTTTTTCTAAATTTAGCAACTGGATTTATCCATTTTTTCGTTACCAGGGCCCGGCAATAGAGTTTTTCTGCCGAAAATTCGCCTTTTTTGGCACAGCATTACATAACGTTCTCTCTACTGCATAAGCGATAACGAGAAAGTAAAAATAGTTACCATGACTGCTGCCCCGACCCTTCTATGTTGATGTCAAACCTTGGAACACGGTAAATAAATAAATTGTTAAAAGAACTTCTAATTGTACCCTCCTCTCTCTCGCCTTCTGAAAACGCTTACTCGAGAATTATTCGTGCACGTTTTCTTGAGCCCCGAAATACCTACCCCCACTCCTTTGCCAACATTGATTGAATTAAGAATAAATGATAGCAACGAGCGTTGTAGATAATATCTGATAACCAGAAATGTTCACCTCCGTGTAATAGAAACTATTTTGCATCGAAAAAAAAAAACGAACTACAAATTTGATAAAACATTCCGTATGTCAAAATAACCGAACTCCCCACTCCTCTCGCAAATAGCTCGAGAAAATGTGCACAGATAATGCATAAGCGAGCAGCCGCAACGGGCCATCGGCGCCGCCCGGGTGCGTTTGGGCCCACTGTGCGTCGTGCGAACGCAGGTGCGTGCGCGGGGGCTTGACGGCTCCGCGCGGGCCCGGTCGGCTGGCTGGCTGGCTAGCTGGCTGTCTGCGCACGCTGCAGCAGCGCCTCGCGCAGAGCGCAGCGGAGAGATGCGCAGATGCCGCGGGACCTCTCGTAAATTAAGCCCCGGCGGAGGAGGGATCACGGACGGCGCCAGCCGCGCCGAAACGCCCGACTCCAGCGACTGTCTCATGCAGTGCTTCCCACCCGCTGTGCCCACACTGCGAACGATTCAATGAGACTAGAAGCGATTCTCACGAGTGTATTCTACAGAAATATCTGGTGAATAGACTGAGAAATGTTCGTGTTGTATTTACGAGTACGAGGGGGATTACGATTACGGAGGATCGGAGACAAAAATAATCTAACCGTTTTTAACGTATTTATAAGGTTTTAATACAGATTTTTTTCAACATGAACCAAATATAGGTAAGCATGTTAAAGGTTTCGTGACAAATACCAAAAAACCGTGTTACAACAAACTTTTTCGAGTAAAGTGCTTAATACATTCGCCTCTCACCTGAGAGGATTTCTTGCATTTCCCACTCCTTGGGTTTCACTATGTCGAACCCATGGATCCCACGGACACGAAACAAATCTTCAAAACTGTTAAAATGGATATATCTTCATTTCAAGAGAATAATTAATTTAATGACGGATTTATTCGATGTGTAAGAAGAAACGTACTTTATGGTAATTATGATAGAGCGTGTGAACAAACTACGCAATATATTTAACACCACAGTTACAAAAAAGGGAACCGTTTTTCGATGTTTACGATGGCATGCTTTTTTTTATCCTGCCTCGTGTTCATAGGTGAGAGATATTCATGACTCTCTCTCCATATGCGTCGCGTACTTTTCGCACTTGCATTTTCTGTCGATTTATTCCATGAACACAACGTTTAGAGTTTAGCACGAGGTTTTTTTAAAATTATTTAATAACATACGGCGTTATCTTACTTTATTTTCCATAATTTTTCTAAATTTAATGAAGATGATTCACAATAGCGTTACGTCATAAACATTCACGGTTAGTATAGTTACGAGATTTTGATTTTTTAAAGAAGTTATAATTCAAACGTATCAATTATCGCTTGAGGAGGTCAAGTAATACAGTGCATTTGGGCGTTTTTGCTGTTATTATCAGGCTGAGTAATAGAGTTGACGCCGTTTCCGTACGTAGATACAACGTTCTCCCTTTCAACAATGATGGTTACACTCAATGCTGGCAATTGCGACTAGCAGCATAGTTTTCAACATGAAACTTGGTAAATTGTGTCAAACATAGTGTTTCCCTTAAAAACAAGTATTTGTCTATTGGCGATGTGAAGTTTTGGAACTTCTTTAGTTTGTATATGATTATATTTCTCCCTGCTTTTTATTCCCTTTTTTCTTGTACCACAATCCTTCATTTTTCCTGCACCATTATACGTGATGACTTTTCGCAAGTCGCGAATTTACAATGTTTTACCCAATTTGTTGTTGCTTCGCCCATCCAGGACGCTAACTCCAGTGCTTTCATGCTCTGGCCCAAGTTTGCAGGGCATGTTCACGGGAGTGCAAATGGGCAATGAAGAAAGAGTAGCCAATATAGCGACGATTAGTCAAACATTAATCACGAGATATACAACCTTTCGGGACCAAAGTGATACGGACTCTCTATCCTAGTTTACTAGGTTCTAGATTACGTACGTTTCGAAATAACGTGGGCGTTGATTTTGTTTGTTCACGGCGCCTCCGCGTGTGTGGAAGGAACGGCGGCGCGCTGCGAAGTCCAGCCAACAAGCCGCGAAGGCAGTGAAATAAGACCACCTGTAGCAATGACATTAGCTGACATTCGATATAAGATAGACCGCTCGAGACGTAACACCGCAACCCCGCTCGAGACATAACGCCGCGACCCCGCTCGAGACGTAACGACGCGAACGACGCGAGCCTGCTCGAGACGTAACGACGCGAACGACGCGACCCGCTCGAGACGTAACGCCACGACCCCGCTCGAGACGTAACGACGCGATACCGCCGAGACGCAAACGCGACCCGCTCGAGACGTAACGCCGCGACCCCGCTCGAGACGTAACGACGCGAACGACGCGAGCCTGCTCGAGACGTAACGACGCGAACGACGCGAGCCCGCTCGAGACGTAACGCCGCGACCCCGCTCGAGACGTAACGCCACGACCCCGCTTGAGACCTAACGACGCGACACCGCTCGAGACGTAACGAAGTGACACCGCCCGAGACGCAACATATCTCGGCGACGCGTCACCTCTTAAAGCGCACAGACTTAAAAGGACGAGGAAAAGCTGGACTGCAAGGGTGTAGGAGGGTGAGGGAGACTGTCCATTGGTGACGGGGGCGGGGCGGGGCGGAGCGCGGGGCGTCGCGTGGGGGCGCATCTCTCCTCCTGACGTCGCGCGCGTGCGCGTGCGTGTGTGCGTGTCGCAGGGCGCGGGCGCTACGTGTGCGAGGAGTGCGGCATCCGCTGCAAGAAGCCCTCCATGCTCAAGAAGCACATCCGCACGCACACCGATGTCCGCCCCTTCACCTGCAAGCACTGCAACTTCAGGTGAGCTGCCGTCGGCGGCGCCGCCCGCGGGACTTGCTCCTCCAACCACCCTCTTCACGCGCGGGACGGGCGGGGCTCCGCGCGCTTCTCGCACGTGCGATGCTCGCTGTTGGTTACGAATTCAGTACAAAAAATCTGAAAGCTATTTAACCGAAAATGGAGATTTCAAAGGAGACATTCTACCTACATTTTCATAAAACCGTATACTCGTTCTCTTGGGAGTTATATTAGGAGAGAAGTTCGTGTATTATTATTATTATTATTTTTCTGGTTAGCGTTCACTAGAATTTCAGAATATTATTCCGTTAACTTCACGTATTATACAACTATTTAATCGTACTTTGAGGACTGCCATGTAACGGTTTCTCTAAACTAACGTTTTCTTTCCATTTCATTTTTACTGAACGTACTACTTATCCGTCGATATAAGAAATGCAGGAAATTGTTGCCTCGCTAGTTAATGAATAACGTCTACCACGAAGCCGTATTATTTCGAGTAATTAACATGTCGCGAATTCCTGGTATATAAAGTATTTTTACTCTCCGACAATTTGTGCTGTTACAATTCTTGGAATAAACATTTCTATATGTAACATTTTAATACTACTCTGGGATCGTGACTTTTCAAATTTGGCAGAGCCTCTTTCCGAACTGCGTGTCAGAACAATAGTCATTTTTATTTGAGTGTAATATCAAGTTTATTCCTTGTCAGATCCTGCAATAAAAAATAAATTTCCATTTACTTGTCATTATGAGAATTACTTTCGAAATTATCAGCGTTAAAAAATCGTTTTGAAGCTGAGAAACGTAATCAAATTTGTTCTTCTGTTAATAGCAATAAATTATGATAACTTCGGTGAAGATGCGATCGTTAACGAACTTCTTTACGATCGGGGCTAATGTTTTATTGCGAAAAAGTACTTTTAACATCCCAAGAGACGCGGATTCGTATCTTGTCGGTTGATTTCGGAAACAACTTCTCTAGTGATAGTGTGAACTTTCTACAAAAACGTCTTACAGACGATGTGCGTTTGCAGACGATCGATAGAATGGTACGATATAAATCACGTTTATAGTGTGCTCTTGTCACTTTGCAGTTCATGTCATGTCTTTAATTGGGACAGATAAGTGTAGTAATTCAAATGAATAATAAAAAAAACACCTTACCTGAAATTGCCGACAGGTTGGCGAATTCATTCGTATTTATGCATTTAAGCATTTATGCATTGCTGAAATTACCAGTCTCAATGAAATACAAAAGAATTTCGCGCACGTATACCATGTAGTAATATTCCTAGTTTCAAAATAAAATACAAAAGGTTGAAATATGTGATATTATTTTGGTTTGATTAATGAGAATTTTTAGAGCACAACTTTCCAAATCATTTTGTGTATTTATACATTGATCGATATACATTGTGGTGTTTGGTTTTTAATAATTATTTCACAACGATTACTTTGATAAATTCAATATCGTCTTGGATAACCGTAAGGCAGAGATAAGTAATTTTCTCTTACGCTAATACACTTGTCTCCGCGTGTAGCGAACCCGCTCCATCGAACCATGATATCGACCAACCGCGTAACTTCAAACGTACATCGTCTGTGGGCGACGACGAGTGAAGGTGGTGGGGGGCGAGCTCCGACCTGACGGGCGTTGTTTGTGTGGACGGGTGCAGCTTCAAGACCAAGGGCAACCTTACGAAGCACATGAAGTCCAAGGCCCACTACAAGAAGTGCGTGGAGCTGGGCATCTCACCGGTGCCCACCGTCGTGGACGACTCGTACATCGACGAGGAGAGCCTGGCCCGCCAGCAGGCGTTGCGCGCCGCGTCCGCGGCCTGCCGCTCGGGCTCCGGCAACGAGGACGACGAGTCGGACGACAACGAGGACGACGACGACGACGAGGACGAAGAAGACGACGATGAGGACGACGACCAGCTGCACATCGTGGAAGGTATTCGGCACCAGCCATGTGGCGCCCCGGGCACCGATTTGGCGCCCTCTCGTAGACACGTAGTGATGCTACTCCCAATAGTTTCTGCCTGGTTTATTCTTAATGTAGTGAACGATGAAACGAGAATGGAATTGTCGGGTGTAGTGATTATTCCATTCTTAATTTCATCGTCGTATTGATGATGCTGCAAGTTTTGTTTTTGTAAACAATTCATACTACACTTCGGTTTCGAGGTTTAGTACTAACTTGAGCATCGTCATTCTGGGAACTTCCTTAGCACATTTTAATTCTTTTATGAGAATGCTGCATTTTCTTCTCTGTCACGAAAGTATTCCAATCATTTTGTGGCACATTTTTAAGGTTTCCAATGCATATTTTACTCTATATTAAGAGACATCCGAGTTTGCTTGCTCATATCCACAAGTTGTTTGAATTTCCTCCACATTCCTCTCCTGCATGAGCCAACTCGATGACCTCACTCACTGAAACAGTATACGAAATTACTCGACCCATCCGAATGTGCCCTGAATGTCTTCGACTCGGCACACGTGGCGGTTGAACCTGGCCGTTACGTCAGTGCGACGGCAATAATTTCGACGGCCTGCCGCGAAAACCTCACGCCCCCGTTTTAAACTTCCTGGCAATTTTGCAGCAACCTTTCGGGAGGTACGCGCCGGGAGCGGGTGGCGTTCCGAGAACCGGGCGACTCAGAACGCGAAAACCACAAGCACGCAGACGTCATAAGCGCAAAACAGCGTCATCCCGCGAGAGGTCCGGTTTGTTGACGGCGCGCCGCGCTGCCTCGGAAGAGCTTAAGGCTAGGCGCCGTTACAGTTCGCGGAATAGCGATTCGTAGAGCATCATCGCCGAAGGTCTCGGTCGCCAACCGGTTGGAAAAGAAAGGAAAAAAAAATATACCGAGAAATGTGGACGCAGCTTTATAAAAAGGAATGTTATCCATTGGAGAATGTACTTACGCTAAAAGAAACGTTTTGAGAGGTACCGTACGGCTTATTCATGTCTATTAATAGTACTTTTCTCCTCGGTTCGTTTGCTGCCTCGAGCAGACACGTTTGGTGGAGACTTACGTCATCGTTACGAAGGTAAGGGCTCCGTGGGTCTTCATTTCAAAGCCCCGCTGGTTTTCGTTTTCTTAGAAGTTCGAAGAATCCGTACAGAGGGGGAAGTAAATACACGTTGCCCCGCGTCTCGTAAGGTGCAATTTCTTGTTACTTGAACTCGTAACCTGGCTTTTAAATAGACATTCTGCATTAAGGGCTTGTCATTAATTTATTTTAGCGATGTATTGTAAATGATACTTATACAAAAATATGTTCTATCTGGAAAATCAATGAGCAATTGTAATTGCAGAATATGTTTCTAACTCAAAGCATGATGCATGTTCTTCAGCACTTATTTATGTCTATATTAAGATATCCATGCATGTGAAATAAACACACCTTGTATTATATATCCATTACTATTTTGTGGAGGTTAGCGGAAGAAATGCGAAAAATACGTAAAATTTAGCTTTTGCGATTCGTAGTAGAAAGCGACGTATGTGTCCATTTGGAATCATATTCTTGGTATTTGCGGCGTCAATTTCTTTTTTACACGCACTGTATAAAAAGAGTTAATATCTGTTTGTAGAATGTCTGTCTTTCAGACCCTTTCACATGGCTTTAAAGTTGCCGAGATGATTTGTATGAATGAATGTAAGGTATGTAAAGAAAGCTATTAAAACCAGAAATACAACAAAATAATATATTGTCTAAAATAATGTATTGTGGTCACAAAATAGCTTTAGCATACAATACAGGTTTTATAACGTTTAAAACGTGAAAATTGTAGGAAACGTGAAAAGAATTTCTTTCAGCACTATTGACACGAATTTGAAATATACAGACGCCCGCAAAATCTGATTCCTCGTTGTCTCTTAGGGCGAGTTAACAACAGGACGATCAGCAGAGCAAAATCGGGAAGGTAGGTTGGATGATCATCCAACACTCACGCCATGCTGATCACGCCACGCCATCAAGAGCATTGAATGGATCATATTTTGCGGAGACTGCATAGTGTAAAGCGACAGACGTACGAAGGAGTCGTAGTCCTTGAGTGAAGAAGAAACGCAGCTATCTTTATTTCCGGTAAAGGAATGCGTATTCGTTGTTTAATACTTGGCGGTACTTCATGCAGTATATTACACTCGTATACTTCAGGCGTTCTCTTATTTTATTTCATGGGCCATCGTTACGTCTGATGTTTCCAGAAGTTTCGAGGATAAACAGGAGAGTTAAATTCGACATAAATCCTTCATTGACCAATGAAATAGCAGAATTTCATGCAATGTAATTATTCAAATAGGCGAGTTCTTTCTTGTCGACAAGTTTGTTCCAATACTAATCGTGTAAGACAGCGCAGGTGGGCCACACGGTAGGAAAAAATGCAAATGATATCACGGTAGAGGGTGATGCCTTAATTTTCGGTTACAGTGCATTCTCACCGCAGTAGCATTCAATTAATTTAAAAGAGGTGTAGGAGTGAGAGGTATAGGGCCCTGATATAACTAGAATGCGTGTGATGTCGGAGGGCTAAGGCTTAACACTTCTTAAGCCAATGGTTTGGCTATCGAGAACAGTATTAAATCCTACCGTCCTGAAAGTAAACGTAATGACTAAGCCTTCAAAGGCCGTGTTGCTGATATTGTGTGCTGATATTACAGAAGTTCGAGCAGGGGTCCAAAAAGTGAAATAAAACTATAACCATTTTATTTTCCGCAGACAAAAGATTTCATACTCGCATCTTTTGTAAGAAATTACAAACCATATCCGAAATTTAGAACACTTCCTGCACTGCGGTACTCTTCTTGATTTGAGGACTCACCCTTAATTACGAATAGATGGAATGAGAGTTTTTGCGAACGTAATGCAATATTATAAGGAAATAATTCCAGTGCGCACGTGCGTCTATATGTACATATGTGTGTGTATGTGTGTGTGGTGTGTGTGTGTGTGTATGTGTGTGTGCGCGAGGGAGGGGGATATGTGTGGGTGAGGGAGGGGGAGAGATGTGTGGGTGGGTGAGGGAGAGGAGAGAGATGTGTGGGTGGATGAGGGAGAGAGGGAGATGTGAGGGTGAAGGAAAGATGTGTGGTGGGTGAGGAGAGATGTGTGGGTGGGTGAGGAAGAGAGATGTGTGGGTGAATGAGGAGAGGAGAGATCTGTGGGTGGGTGGGTGAGGGAAGGAGATGTGTGGGGGGGTGTGTGTGTGAGGGAGAGGAGGGAGATATGTGGGTGGGTGAGGGAGGGAAGGAGGGAGATGAGTGAAAGAGATGAGGGGAAGTGTATGTGCTGGCTGGAGAGAGGAACCTTCCACCCTCCTCAGCCGTTCCCCAGCGCCCCCCTTTTCTTCGCTCTGCGCGGCTGACGGCGCGCGTGTTCGCTTTGCAGACGCGGAGGGCGAGTCGCGGCTGGAGCGCGAGGCGGCGCGCGGCCTGCTCAGCCTGTCGGCCCAGGCGCACGTCAGCGCCGGCCTGGCCCCCCCCCCCCCCCGGGCCGGGGAACCCAACAGCGGCCTCGCCGCGGAGCCCATCCCCACGGCCCTGCCGCCGCAGGTATGCCGCGCGCTGCTTGCTTGGGCGTATTCCAACATCAACATTTCTATTCATCGATGTTCAAAACTAAAATATCGATGTTAAAAAACACCGGAAAAAAACCGTTTTTATCAATGTTTCTAAACGTTTTTAATAACCATTGAAGTTCATGGGAGTGGGGATTTAATTTGAAAGTTGTATCTATTATTACTATGTAATTGACATTGAACTGACAAAAGGTAAAAAAAAAAACAATAGGAAAATTAACGAAACTTGGATTACCTCATTCGATAATTCAAAAGTAATATAGATTTCTGTATTGACGAAAACTATTTTTTTTTGTTTTGTTTTGTTTTTCACCCTTGGTTACTTTGGTCTGAAGAATATTCAATTTATGTTTATCTGAAAATTACTATAGAAAATTTATTTCGATGAACCTTTCTCATTTAAAAAAATATCGACCACGGAACAATAACGAACAAAAAACATCGGTGTGAAAAAAAACATCGGCTTCAAACAATCGACGTTAAATTCATAGATGATTTTATAGAAACATCAACGTTTTGGAAACATCGTCATGGATGTCCCATCCCTAATAACGATTGAATTCGGCGGTCAACTTTTCCTACTTCTTGCCTACCTCCCGTAAAAGGCATAGCATGACTGTATCCCTTTCGATGTCCCTCCTCTGTGTAAATATTGATTTCTACATTTATCGTGGTGTGCTTAGTAATATATTGATCAATTACAATTGATCCAGTTCTTTCTGTTTTCAAGAAACGTTTGCATGTCATTTTAGAGCACCTCTGAAGCTGAAAATCACACTTAAAAGCTTCTGGAAACAAAGAAACCTCCTATTACGAGCAACTTCGTACCCCTGCTGACTTACTGTAACATACATAATTCCGAAGATTTTGTCCTGTTCAGCTGTGTTCGCGGTTTCCTCTGGTCTGATGCGAGAACATATATTTGCGCAACTTATAAATAGAAACTTAACTTAAATTTTTACTCCTTCCGAAACACCGGATGAACGAAAGGGGATGCAGTTGGGCTAAGACTTCTGAAGTAACGAAAAGTGAAAGGAGATTAGCTGGGATGTTGTCGGGCGATTCCCGCTTGCTCTCTGCCGAGCGTGCCTTCCGGGTGCTGGATTTCTATTATTCCCTTTTCTTGCAATTGTGACGACTTCGTCTGATTTATCACTTCTCCTCCGTCCCCTTGCATTTCTCCATTTCCCCTTCTAAACAAAATTCTACCATCTTCTGATCCACCATATTCTGGACAATATCACTGCACTGAACCGTTTTTGACTGTCTGGCGTGTCTGCCGATTTCCGAGCATCGTTCACAATTGCAAAATTAAATAAGCATTACAATCACACCCTCATTTTCCTTTTTCTGTTTTAATTAACAGAAGACATACTTTTTCTCTGGAAAGGGTTCTAAACACTTGCTCCTTTCGAGCCACCATTTAAATTTCTTCCCCCGTTTTCGAATTTCACTATTTTCATTGTTTTTTTGTTTCTTTGTTCTCCCCTTGCAACTATGAGAACCAAAAGATACAGTATCTGCCACATCTGACTTTGTTCTCCCCTTGCAACTATATCTTCAGTCATCTTTGACGAGTAGTTTATATGGGTTTATTATAGTAAACTTAAAGCAGCATGTTCTACAATAACAGGTTAGCAGTTCCATTGTCTCTCAATTTTCATTGAGTCTTTGGCTCCACTTGGGTGGCAAGGAACCTTGTCATCAGTCAGTAAATGGGGATTCATTCACGAACGATAAGCGACCTGGACCTTATTAGAATATATATCATGGAAATATGTTGATAGAGCAGTAAAATAGTATATGTAGACATTTGTAAGTAGGAATGTTACTTTCGAGAGTGTAAAGCATAGATAATTAGGATTTTTGATCTGACTTTTTCTAAAAGTTTTTCTAAATGGAATGGAGAATAAACATTGTTTTCAGAATTTTCTTGTACAATCCAAAAATTAAATTTCAATGTCTGAAATCAATATTGGGAAATCTTTCAATGCTTTTTGCTGTGTACATGACACGTTTATATTCTGTAGTCCATTTCGCAGTTCGTAAAATTTTATTGACTTTTCTTGGAGACGTCATAATTTCTTGATTGGCAATCACGTAGAAATGAAGCAACTCTTGATTGTTTTCAATTGTTCGATTAGTGGTTCTATTTTCACGAATCAAACATCTTCGCCATCATGCTTTGAGGAAACAACCGTCCGTTTTCTTGGAAGGCTAGCAGGATGCAAACAAGTACGTCACCATCCCAAATTGTGACACAAACCGCGAAGTCTGTAACCAGCTACAAAAATATATTTCTCTCCACACACTCTTGCGCTTTGCGTTTGATCCCGACGTGTTTGTTCACTGTACTCCCTCCGCCACATTACCATTTCTTTGTGCTTTTAGAGTCTCAGCTCTCCATGGAGCTCACCTGTTGATTAGTTAATGTGCATACATTTTCTTTCCATGTACCATATTGTATTTCTGATTAATTCATAGACATACGGGACAGACTAAAGAAATGGGAGCACATTGTGATATTGTGAAGCGACTCCACAATAGGAAAGAACAAATACTATTTTCTCTGTTTTTTCTATAGATAACAACTATTGGAAAATTATTTTTATTTCTTATTGGTACGTTATTGCTTGTTGCCTTCGATATGGAGTTCGATATACACTGCTTAACCTACCTGGATCGAGAGGATCGTGGTTACGAGAAAAATAAGAAATCAGTCGATACTACATGTTCTCTTATGGAGGGAGATGAAGGTCAATGACCCGCATCTCGATCGGGTTTTTGTCCAGTTTCCCTGATCCATTGAGCAAATGCTGAGATGGCCCCTTGCTTTGCTTCTGGACGTAAATGTAGCTTCACTATGCGCATGTTTTGTTGAACTTTTACTTTTGCTTGTAGTGGTCGTAGAGCTTAGGGTGAGTTTCTATTTTGTTAACAATACAGAAAAATCAAATCTGTTTGTTCCTTTACTGTTAAAAATAAGTTTTCTGTAATTTTGCAACGAACATATCTAGTTTTGAAATGTTAATCCATCGCTTTTTAAATTTATTTTTATTATTATTATTATTATTATTATTATTATTATTATTATTATTACTATGATTTTCATCTTTCAACTATTAATAGTTAAACTGTTGGGAAGGGATTCTGAAACTCTAGAAAGCGTGCGCAGATGATTTTCTCCCCCATACTTCACATACAGTTTTTGACTAAATCAATGAATAAATAAATAAAATGACAAACCGAGTGATTAACAACTATTTAATTAGTAAGTAAGTCAATTTGAATCGTTAAAATTACGTCAAAATAAAATCATGTATATAACTGGTTCTAATGATCTAGCGGCGACAAAAAGGCAGAGGGTTTTTATCACGAGATTTTATAATTCATTTTGCTATTTAGCTATTGCCCGGAATTTGCTATGCCTATGCTATTATCCCGGAATTTCTAACGCTATTATATAAAAATATAAAGTACTAATCAGCTCGTTTAGAATGTTGCTTTATTACATTCATACAAATTTGAAAACGCTCCTACCGTCGATCTTTTTCAAAACATGTACTTATGCAATAAAGTGTAACATTATAAACTAGTTGCATAATATATTTTGGATGCATAGGTAATAATGCACTCAGAATTTGTGGTATTGTTTATATTTAAGGTGGTTCGAGCGAGATATTCCCTAGTAGATAGAGAGTCCATTTTACATTCAACAATAATTATTTGTGGGACATATGGGTATTGTGAAACATGTATAAACAAACCAGGGATTCGTATTAAGAGTTTTATTTAATTATACGAATTAATTGTGTTATATAGTTAGAAAATAAAAATATTTCAATATTATATAAAGACCTATCGTTGACTAGTTTCTTAACTAGTACCAACAGATCGCGTAGCCAAAGAGTGAAAAATTGAGGCATAAGATTGAATATAAAAAGCACTATTTAACCATTAGCAAGATCAAAATTATAAAAAGTAACATTATAGACACATATCTACATATTTTTTACAGTGATCACTAATAATGACCGAAATCTCCTCATCTTGAGTATCGGGAAATGTGTTTGGTAAATTAGGCAACGCCGTAATGTCTGTGATATTGGTATAACTGCGCAGGGCTCATGCTGCTTCAAATTTTCCTTGTTTTAATTCACTTTGAATACTGTTTCAAATTTTGTTTTAATAGCTTTTGATTGGTTGAAATTTTGGAACTATTTTGCAATTGCAAAGTACCATATTTTCAGCAGTAAAAAGTAATGAGTAGAAGCTATTTGCTGATTTAAAAGTTTTCAGTGTAATTTGATGTAATGTTAAAGGTATTAACTTTGATACAGATTATTGTGTAAAATAGTACCAAGTTAAAGATACTAAAATTAAATCACTGGATCATAAATCTGAGCTGTATCGTTTAGACCCTCAGTAATAAGATGTATCATTGGAGATAAAATTGTAAAAGAGATTTCCATATGAAATGATCTTTTGTAATAGTTGTTTTTCATGAAAATGGATTTAAATGTTTTTGTAAATAAGACAGGAAACCCATTCAAAATGCATTACTACTGTGCTGGGAGTGCAATTGGTTTGACAAAATAGTGCTACAGAGAAAAGGGATTTCTGTTAAAATACTAATACTACCTAAGATTGAATTTATAATTCCTCTTACTATTTCAATCAATTTACCCTTGGCTGGTTTTATATTCAGTGGGTCTTGAAGCATAATACTGTGTTGGGCACTCCAGAAAAAAAAAAAGAAAGAAAGAAAGAAAGAAGGAAAAAGAAAAAGAAAAAAAAAAAAAACTTTAACTAAAAAATTAAAGTAAATTAACAAATGCTTAAAAATTGAAATTCCAATGTCAATTTCTCATTTAAGATCATGTTTCGTTTCTTATTGTTTTTCAATTTATTTTTAAATTCAAATATTATGGTTCAATAAAATATTTGATTGATTATAATTCAGATAAAAACATTTCTTGAAGTTTTTAAGAATATTTATTTTCAAAAATCCAGGCACAGAGAAAGGAGTCCCAAGCCTAAAATGAAAAAAGCTGTTATAGAGCTCAAACTGAAATAATGCTTGGTTAACCCAATTTAATTTGTGAATTGAATTCTCAACCCAGTAGTTCTGATTGAGGTGCTGACATATGCAAAAGTTTGTTGCTTCAAGTCGTGTCCACTGTGTATCTCATATAATGAAAAAAGGAATATGAATTATTTTCAAATAATTAATCATTGTTCTGGAGCTAAAATGAAAAAATTAAAAAATAAGAAATGTATAAATATTTCTATAAACTCTCAAAATTACCCATTGGCTCATAAAGTTGAATCACAGTGAATCATCATCATAAACTGCAGGCCCTTTCCTGTTTCCCAGTAGAAAAGGAAGCTTACTCCTCTAGGTGTTCTTGATCAAAGTGATTTATTTATTTATTGCAGACTGTATAAATACAAATAATATAAATATAAAATATACATTATTCCGCTGAGGACTTAAGCATGTGCGCGGGCCTGTCTATCATTCATACTTTTTCATAGCATACAAGATTGTTTATATAGCTCATATAATATAAAAGAAAAGACGTGATAATTTGAAATATTAACTGAATTGAGTTTTTCATTCAGAACGCACAAATGCTTTTATCCATCAAATTTAAATATCTGATTATATAAAAAGGCAATGTTTTCCAGGAGTGAGGATCTTTTAATTGGGCCCAGAGGAATGTAAGAACTCTTGCCGGAGACATCATTCGATTTGAATGAAGCGCGCTAAGCGCACAGTATTGCCGAGTTGGGCGTTACCGGCCCGTCCCTGTAGAAAGCGCGCGAATGTCTCTCTTTGGAGTGATTTAGGCTTACAATTTTGGGTATTTCTCCTATTTGAGACGGTAGGTGTCCTTCAAATTGCGCATGTTGATTCTTCGAGATGCTAGCTACCTAAAGAAGAGTTTTTAAAAATATTTTCAACAGATAGTTTTCCCACAATTTTAAAATTTCTGGTCGGCTCAGTCGGGTCGCCATAAGAGCCCATGTTAAAACGACAAACTTTACGGTCTCATTTATCAAAAACTAGACGGTGAAACAGTTTCAAATTTTACCAGAACATAGACGAACCTCTCATCTTTCGATTAGTACAATAAAAAAGGCATGTTAAACATAACACGTATCTCGCTCTAACCACCTTAATGCGGAAGATTTTGATTCTAAGGAGTTCGTTAGTGTTCTTATAATTCAAATTAGTAATAATTTCATTGAATACTAGTCTCCGTCAGTGAAGTCTGTCAATCTAGAACACGTCTCGAATTGATGAGTATTTAATTTGATTTTTACTGACACAAAATTCACGAAAGAAAGTACTATTAATTACTTGAAAGTTTGGTGCCCGTTTCCCTGCATAGGTACAGACCTCTCTGGTCACTTGCCAAAAAATTTTCCCAATTTAATATTTTCACCCATGCTGGTCTGATGTGAGTGTGAATTGAAGTACGAGTAACACAACATACTGCGAATCTGATAAGAAAATTATGAAATCCATTTCGAAATTTCCACGGGAATACGCGAAATTAAATTGTGTTGAACGGAAAATAGTAGGTTATTTCATCAAATTTAAAAAGTAGGAAGTGTTAATTTTCAAGTAGATATTTTATCCAGTGCAGAGGATATACTTTGGGATGTAATTTGGAGCGTGAAAGTCGAGTCAACGGAGATGCGACACCTCGTAGGATCCGATTATCACATACACAAGATTCTCTTCGCCGAACAGAACTTTTCCATAGCTTTGCGCCTTTTTCCAGCCGTCAGATCGTACTCTCGTACGTTCGTTTTTGGTCTGCTTCGCGCCCTTTGACATTTTCCTCCCATCGTGGGGCCTTGTATTTAGTCATTTACACTTCTTCCTCCTCTATTATCTCCAGCCAAATTTTGTTCTAGTATTCTCATACAGGTATTACTTAATATTGTCGTAACATCAATATATGTTAAATGTTGCGAAGTTGGTTTTGTAGTCTAAATTTTGGCACGATCATTACATTTTGACAGTTTTGTAGAACGTCTTGGAAGGGTGACACGTGATTTCATTCAACAATGGTGCGTAAAGTATAAACATATAAATCAGCTGAACCTGGGTAAACAAAACGAAGGGTTGGATGAGAAAGTTAAAGTGTTCGTTGTTTGAAGACTGTATTTTTGAAAATGGAGCACGTTTTCGTGTATGGCACCTTGAAAATGAATGAACCTAATCATACATGGATGGAGGACCAGGACTTCGGATACTCCCAATATATCGGCAATGGAGTCACAGTAGAAAAGTATCCTCTGGTTATAGCATCTAGGTATAACGTCCCGTTCTTATTGGATGTGCCGGGCAAGGGCCATAACGTAATGGGAGAAGTGTACGAAATAGATGATGCCAAGTTACAACATCTAGATGTGCTAGAACGGCATCCCGACTTTTACGTTCGAGAAATGAGAGAAGTGCAATGTGAAGGGAAAATGATGTCTGCTTGGGTGTACCTACTCCGGGAATTCTGCCCATATTTATTGGATGAACCATTTCTCGAGGACTATTCTTCAACTGGAGATCACGGAAAACCCTACGTTGAGATAACAGAAAGAGATCCCACACATGATTTTGAAAAGGAAGTTAAATTAACAAACCATGAACAATTCACCTAGGCTCAATCCAACACTTATTTTGGCACGTCATACGTGGATCTAAATTTGAGATTTTTATTATAACTTAATATTGTCGTAACATCAATCTAAACAAAATAAATAAGGAAAAGTGAAATTTAAGACGTTGAAAGTGAATGTTATTTAAAGACTATGCCAACTCACAATTATATAGTACACAAATTGCACATTCCTAATTATTGATAAGCCAATTAGTTTTATGTCAAGATTATATTGCCCAAATGTACTTGATTTTGGGCAATATAATGTGCTTAAATAATACTGAAAATGGTTGCTATATTATATATCGTGAAATGAACTTAATATGACATGTTAATAAATTTTAACGTGTCCCAACAATTGAATAAAATGGTTGCTATATTACCCAATACGTTTGGCTTTCATAGAGAACATTAAACACAAAATACGAGTTTCGCCATGAACTTGGCAACAATGTAAAGATCAGGGGTGAACTGAGAACTGTGAGTAGGTGGTTTTATTTCCAAGCATATTTGCTACTCATTAAGAACAATTGTGATAAGAGTTTTTCCTGAAGTTTGAACCAGTTTGTGGTAAATGTTTTTGTTTATCTCACAAACATTCCGTGAATTATTGTAAAATTCCCCTACTTAACGAATAAACCAGTAAAAACAAATGTAAGGAGGAAATAAACCAAAGAAACAAGCTCTCAATATAATTTGTAAGAGATCTTTAACATTTAGACTTCTTTTTTTATAACATGGCGCGTGAGGGCCTGTCTTCACGATAGATTATGTCACGGCTTTTCGCGTCTTTCTCGGTCGTGCCGCTAGATGTCGCGTGATCTGCAGCACTACTTGATACGGTCGCGATCATGCGACATCTAGCAGCTCGACGGAGAAATACTCAAAAAGCTGTGCCATAATCCAATAATGAAGACAGACCCTCAGGTGCCATGTTATAAAAACCAAGTATACTAAAAATGACAGAAAGTACAGAAACAAATCTATTGACTGACGAGGTACTTCCTGACGGTGTAAGCAAAGACAACTAAAGGTCGGGCACGCTTCATGTTTTTTAATGACTAGATTTCCGAAAAACAATCAAACGAAAATTAAAAACTGTGTCAATAGAACCAGGAATAATTAATCATTACTTTACATCATTAATTTAGACATTACAATTAAAGTACCTACACGGATCACACAACATTCGATGAAGGCAATTGATCAAATTATAATTAACAAATCTACTACTCGATATGAAGTTGAAACAAAGATTTAGGATACAGTGACCACGATGCACAAATTCTTACCATTATAAGAAATGCGATCACTGACACAATAAATAATACACGTATGACTAGATTGTTTACTAAAAGTAAAATTAAATTATTCATTGATTACTTGATGCAGGAGTCATGGAAACGGTTTATAATACTGCTGATACAAACGACAAATATAATTCTTTTTTCAACCCTTTCATTTCATTTTAACACTTGCTTTCCTCTTCAAAAACGAAAATTAAATATTTCACGGAAAAAATTCTTGGAAACACAAGGGATTAGGACATCTTGTAAAAACAAGCGAATTCTTTCTTTCATTTCTAAACGTCAGTATCTCAAATTTCCTTATCAAAATACAAAAAAAATCATGAAAAACGATCAGGATATTTTGAACTCAAATAATAAAACAAAAGCAATGTGGAATATAATAAAACATATTACCAAATCAACTAGAAAACCCGTAGAGAATGTTGTTTTAAAATATAACGATATAAATGTGAACGATCCGGCAACAGTGGCTAATCTCTTTAACCAATACTTTTCGAGAATTGCTGCTAATCTCACTAAGGGTCTTCAGGCACAAAATTCAAAACAGACAGTTCACCCAAAATTTTAGACACAATGTTCGTTTCGAAACTTCTTCCTATGAAATTCTCAAAATAATCGGTAAACTAAAAATAAATATTCGTCCGGTTTAGATGAATTCCCGGATTCTTTGTTAAAACTTGTGCGTATGCCATTATACACCCGTTAACCCACATATTTAATGCATCTTTATGCACTGGAACGTTTCCAGATATTTTCAAAACAGCTAAAATTAAGCCGCTTTTCAAAAAAGGCAACAAAAATGAAATTCAAAATTATCGGCCCATTTCTCTTCTATCAGTCTTTTCAAAAATATTAGAGAACTTTTCTACGTACGAATGGAAACCTTTCTCACTAAACACGACGCGCTTTCAGATTGCCAACATGGATTTAGAAAATCAAAATCAACGGAAACAGCCATATTTTCTTTTCTTAAAGATGTCGCCTCATCATTGGATCAAAACGAGGCACCTATTGGATTATTTTTAGATCTCTCAAAGCTTTTGACGTCATTGATCATGACATTTTACTTTCCAAATTACCTTCATATGGAATTCGTGGTATTGCTCTAGATTGGTTATGTTCGTACCTTAAACAACGATCTCAGAGAGTTGAAATACCTTACTGGAATGATGGAACATTACGTACGCACCTTTCCGACTCTTTGCCCGTTGCATGTGGAGTTCCTCAGGGATCGATATTAGGCCCTATTCTGTTCCTACTTTACGTAAACGATATGCCCTCGACGATTCGAAACGGAAGAACGGTTCTCTTTGCGGATGATACGAACATCCTTTGCAATAAAGAAACAGTAAATAATACAATATCAGATGTTTCAAATTGGTTCCGAAATAACAAATTAATAGTGAACGAAAAGAAAACGGTTTTAATGCAGTTTTCCATTTCAAATAAACAATTCAGTGCTCCATTGAAAATGAACAGTGTACCATTGACTGATGTTAAGGCAACAAAATTTTTAGGTCTCTCAATTCAGTCAAACCTTAAATGGAACGTCCATTTAAATGAATTGAACACAAAATTAAGTTCATTATGCTACGCGTTCAGAATTCTTGCAAATTCAGTCAGCCTTCATACTGCTCGTTGTGTATACTTCGCGAATGTTCATTCCCGCCTGAGATATGGCATAATATTCTGGGAAATACATCTTATAGCTCCCAGACTTTTAGATTACAAAAACGAATTGTACGAATAATAACCAAATCCCACCCACGTGATTCATGTAAGCCTCTCTTCATTAATCTAGGAATTCTACCATTACCGTGTCTTCTTATTTACGAATCAGTGATTTTTGTAAAAAATGACTTGCTCAAGGGCGGGAATATATTTTCAAAAAATGCCGAAGTCTATTACTATAACACTCGACTGAAATCATATTCATCAGGTGACAGTATCAACAGCTCATTACAAAAATTTACATACAATACATGTACATTATTTTACAACACTTTGCCAGATGACATTAAACGATTAAATTCAATAGAAAAGTTTAAATCCAAGTGAAATCGTTTCTGCTGCATAACTGTTTCTATACAATTAGAGACTATACTGAGCATCACAAGAAAAGTAACATTAATTTTAACAATGATACATAATGCATTATTTACCATTTGGACTGTATAAATGAGTATAAACAACCTGTAACAACTATTGTACTACAACTTCCGGGTCAATGACCCCATCTCGATCAGGTTTTTCGTCCAGTTTCCTGATCCATTGAGCAAATGCTGAGATGGCCCTTGTTTTGCTTCTGGACATAAATGTAACTTCATTTCCTGTGACGTCTTTTAGAATTCAGTGGTAAATACAATTATTCAAATTATCGTTTCCATGTTGTCGCGGCAGGAATTAATAAGAGCGAAAATTTATTGCTTATTTATCCTTGAAAATAGATTTTATTACATGGGAGTTTTTGTTTTTTTTCTCCCTTTCAAAATTCAAAATTTTATTGCTTATTTATCCTTGAAAATATATTTTATTACATGGGAGTTTTTGTTTTTTTCTCCTTTCAAAATTCAAAATTTATTGCTTATTTATTTTTAAAATAGATTTTACTACATGGGAGTTTTGTTTTTTTCTCCTTTCAAAATTCAAAATTTAAGTAGTATATGACTTAGTGTAGGGATCACAAAATTTTGAAAATGTGCACACAATTCACTTTTCCCCATAGCACGTCATACGCAGTTTTTAACTGTTTTTGACGTAAAATAAATAAATAAATAAATCATATACGATGTATGAAGTAATAGATATTAAAGATCATAAAATTGTAAAAAAATAAAAAAGACAAAAATAGCTTATTACCTGGACATTCATTATAATTCGTATCCATTAATGTTGTATTTTCTGTTTAATTTGCTACAGAAATGTCTACTTCTAAGAATCAAGGCAACCAAAGTTCGTTGAGTGCGAAATAAATTGCGCTATTCACTCATGTTCATTTTGTCTTTGTGAATTATTTCATAATTTAGCTCCAAACTTATTAAAAATACTCTGTTTGGATTAGAATTCAAACATTTTCGTAAGCGAGCTCTCTGGAAATTCACTGGCATTTCCTCCTTGTTGTATTAATTTCACCAGCAAACGCAATATTCAACCATCGTTTGTATTGCAAATTCTCGTACATAAATCTGCATGAGAATGAAACCTGACTAGTCACGACGTCACCCACCGCGTTTAGAGGTCGGCTAATAAGACCTACAATAGTTAACAATGCATAATGCCTCAAACTGCGTCAGTGATTTTTAACGCAATGAATATTCAGGGTAGTGATATAATTTCAATGAAATAGGGTTGATGATGGTGTTTGAGGCGTGATTTCAGGGTCCAATCCTTGTGCTAGGACTCTCCGCTTTGATTCCAGGCTATTGACTTTCCATCATGGGTGCCGTCGAACACCACTTGACTGCAGGGGTTTGATCGTTTCCATTTGTAATTGGTATCACTTGTAGATTCTCAGTTTATATTTTTTTATCCAGAGGTTCTCATAAATTCCACTACAAATGGTCTAGTTTATTGAAAATATTTTGTCATTTCCGTAATTACATATTAAAAAACGTTTCTTGAATATAATAAAATCGACCAAATTAAAACAGACTCAATGTGATAAACTGTTTTAATTTGGTCCTTCTTATAATATTCTAGAAAAAAAGGTTCAAGAGACCTTAATTCCAACATATATTCAAACCCTACCCTTGCAGACATTGCCACGTTTCGCCCTACAAAATATAGATTTTAAATAGGCTTTTGAAAATTCATATTCTAATTTCCTGGAACAAGTCCACCTACGACACTTCTTTTTCTTCTCACAAAAAATATCGGAAGGTCTTATTTGTGCCGGTAGTATCTCTATCTGATAAATCTGGTTGAATTCCAGAGTGTGTGAATTTGAAACGGATCTGTCAATAGTTTTAGAGAAGGGGACGTATTTCAAGCTCGTAGGAATTTTTTCAAAAATTTCTCATAAAAGACGCTAAATTTTTACATTAATTTTTTCCCAATTAATTGAATTGGTCTGCTATTGATCACGTATAAAGAACTTTTATGATTCTTTTTTACTTTTTCCAATATTTTATTTTTTTCTCTCAATTTTTATTCTTCAAACATTTTTCCACTTGGCTTCCTCAGTACTTCCTCGGCAGTGCGAATTGCAAACTAGATTGTAAAATAATGTCTTAGCCGTGGAACGAGTCATCAATATTCTGTGTTCAGATTCATGGTTTAACCGTAAAAACTCGGTTTAACCGTAAAAACTTCCGCCTAACCGCCTGGTTAGACCGAAGAGCAGGCCTTACGGCCTGAGCCTCGCCAGAAATAAAGACATTATTATTATTATTATTATTATTATTATTATTATTATTATTATTATTATTATTATTATTATTATTATATTATATTATTATTATTATTATTATTATTATTATTTTATTATTATTATTATTATTATTATTATTATTATTATTATTATTATTATATTATTATTATTATTATTTTATTATTATTATTATTATTATTATTATTATTATTATTATTATTATTATTATGAAAACAACTGACAGAGACACAAGTTGACATGGTACTACTCCAGTCGCCATCTGCTTTCCCGCGAGAGCAATCACTCCTCTTTGGCGGCCTGCCAGTGTACTAATAGGTGTTTACTGGCGCTGGCGTGACCTTTGCTCGTGCGTGCTCCTCAGGCGGGCGACCACCGCTACTACTTCCCGTCGGCGCGCGCGACGCCCGCGGCGGCGCTGGAGCCGGCGCCGGCGGGGCGGAGGCGCCGCGGCGCTGGCGCCGGTCATCCCGCCGGGCGCCGTCGTCAGCAGCGACCTGAGCAGCGGCGGCAGCAGCGACGACAGCCGCAGCCCCGCGCCCACGCCCGGCCCGCCCGCCGACCGCGCGGACGGCCGCCGCCGCCGACGCCGGCGCGCCCATGGACCTCAGCAGCCACCGCCGCGCGCCCCGTCTCGACCAGGTGAGCAGAGCGCGAGCGCGGATGGTGGAAAGGAGAGAGGGACGGTGGGGGGGGGGAGAAACGGACGAAGACGCCGTCCGGCAGGGAAGCCGGTCGGGACGGAGAGCGCAGGGCGAGACGAGAGGCGCGGGGGAGAGTCATGGTACGATGTGCTGTCGGATAGACAGAGTCGCAGAGCATTCGCAGAGACGCTGGGAGAGGCGGAAAGACTCCGGAGGGTCGCAGAGATGCGGAGCGAGACGGTGAAACGCAGGGTCGGTTGAAGAAAACGCAGGGCGGGGCGGAGAGACGTAGGGCGGGACGGAGAAACGCAGAGCGGAACGGAGAGACGCAGGGCGGGACGGAAAAACTCTGGGTAGGACGGAGAGACGCCGGGTTTTCATTGATTGATTAGTGTTTCTGGGCGCGTCGACTGCCAAATTTTTTTTATCGCGCGAGGTAGCGGTGATCCCAGCTCGATGGCGAGATCCGGTGCCGACCTTCACGTCGGCCAGCGGGCATTTCTCCAACCAGGTTTCTCCCATTGACAGGGCACCGCCCCAACCGAGGCAAGCTTTAAAGAACCATCCGACTGGTCTCCCGATGTGTGTGGTAGTGTAGTGCATGTAAGTGTAAATGTGTGTAGTAAGGGGTGAGGAGAGGAAATGAAGTGGAAGATCGCGCGCAGTCCATGGCCCGTTTGTTAGGGTACTGCTCTGGCATTCGTCTGTTGTTGATCGGAAATACCACGGCAAACTACCGACCAGAGCCGCCCGTCGCTAGAATTCTCCTCCAGATAGCAGCTGATTTCGAACCAGCTAACTAGCTAGTGACGGAAATCCTACCACCATCAGGACTCGTACCCTAGGACCTCCAGGTCAGAGGCATTGCAGTGCCGGTGAGAAACAACAAGGCAAACTACCGATCAGAGCAGCCGGTCCCTAGAATTCTCCTCCAGATAGCAGCTGATCTCGAACCAGCTATCTAGCTAGTGACGGACTCGTACCCTAGGACCTCCAGGCCAGAGGCATTGCAGTGCCGGTGAGACGCCTGGAGGGAAGTGGAGACAACGGGGAGACGTTGGGAGGGACGTAGAGATGCAGAACGGATGGTGTGGTGAAGGACTCTATTCAGTGTCGCACACCTGAACGCTCGTGAACTCTGATATACTTGGGTTTTCATAACGTGGCCGATGACATTAGGTCATTTTTTACACCTCCTGCCCTATAAAATGAATCTTTATAACAGCAATAAGCACGTGTTTGAAGCCATGAGTCCCGTTGAGAAGGACGTTTACGAATTAATTAAAAATATTCATTTTGTAAGGCGGGAGGTGTAAAAATGGCGTAACGTCATCCGCCACGTAACGAAAACCCAACTACAGTTGCATTTCCCGGCCAGTGCGCTGATTGTGTGTGTCCGTGTGCGTAGGCCAGCGACGCCCCGCCGCCGCGCCGCTTCCGCATCCTGGACGGCGGGTACGACGTGAGCACGGAGCCGCCGCCGGGCGTGTTCGCGCGCACGCCCACCACGCCCGCGTCGGAGATCCTGACGCCCGTGGCGGAGCCGGCCACGCTGCTGGCGTCTCTGTGCAGCTCGGCCGAGCGCGTGCCCGCCACGCCCACCGACGAGGCGGCGCCCGCGCCCATAGGCGGCGACCCCGCGCAGGCCACCATGCTGCAGGTGGGTGCTCTTGTCTGCTTCACATTTTTCTTTTTCTGCTTCTTCTTCTTCTTCTTCACACCCTCCTTCTCCTTTCCTTCGTTATGACTGTGTGTAATGTGTGTGCGCGCGCGTGTGTTTACACGTGTGTGGGTATGTGCTCGTGCGCGCGGGTGTTTTTGTGTGCACTTGTGCGTTCGTGTGTGTACTCGTGTGAGCTCATACGCACGTGTGAGCTCGTACTCGTGTATGTGCTCGTACTCGTGTATGTGCTCGTACTCGTGTTTGTGCTCGTACTCGTGTATGTGCTCGTACTCGTGTATGTGCTCGTACTCGTGTATGTGCTCGTACACGTGTGTTCGTACGCATGTGCTCGTGCGTGTGCTTGTGTGCTCGTGCGCGTGCGTGTGCGTGTGCTCGTGCGCGTGCGTGTGTGCTCGTGCGCGTGCGCAATAGTTGATTCCTTAGCTCAGACGGTAAAAGCATCCTTCTGGTCAAGGAAAGACCCCGAGTACTGATCCTCCTGGAGTGAAATATTTTTCTTCCGTGACAACCTGTTTTCAATAGTAATACTACGAATACATTTGGCGTTTGTTAACTATGGGCGAGTGCCATCATTTTCTGAACATGTGCCGCAGGCGTACCTGACGGAGCGTGCGCTGCAGGACACGCGTCGCAAGCAGCTACAGCAGAGTCCGGCGGGCGGCGCGGGGGCGGCGGCGGGGGCGGTGGCGGCCTCCACGCCCACCACCCCGGCGCCGCTGCCATCGCCGGCGCCCGCGCCCGTTCCTGCGCCCGCGCCGCCCCGGAGATGCCGGGCCCGCCGGAGCCCGCGTCGTCGTCCGCTCCCGAGCTGGCGCTGCTGGCGGCGGAGGCCGAGCGCGCGGAAGCGATCCGTGCCGGAGGCGGGTACGCGCGCGCCCCTCCCCGCCGCGTCGCCCATGCAGCAGCTGCAGGCGTCGCCGGCCCCGCCCGCGCCGCCCCCGCGCCCGCGTCGATGCCCGCGCCCGCCCCTGCCCCGCCCGCACCCAGGCCGAAGGGGTTCCGCCCTCCTGCGGGCCCTCGCCCAGCTACGTGAGGTACGGTTCAAGATTCGAAACTCAACCTTAAACTTTTCATTTTTGCAGCTGAACTCGTCTTCGGGCTTGACATTACTATTTCTTTGTATTTTACACACAAATCCCACAATTTACTTTTACATTTTATAACGACGAAACATTTTCTGAATTTATTACATCGATAATCCTTTGTGTTCAGGAACTTTAAAACGATTCAGCTCAGGAAGATTTCTGACATATACACAGATGCTCAAGTTTATTTTCTCATTTTTAAGTTATCTCATCCAGGTTCAAGAGATAGAACAACTCAATAAAATTCGAGTAGAGATGTTTGAATATTTCTCACCTGCTTCTCATACAAAGAATAAAAATATTGAATCACATTACTGTTTCTCCACAACTGAAGGGAGACTAACTTAACCCAAGAAACCGATCATATAAGATCTTTAGGCAGGAACGTTTTTCTGTTAAGCAGTATAGCATTTGAGGATGCCTTGTTTAGAGTAGCTATTGTTGTATTTTCATGCATATACTTATCTCTTAATAGTTGTTTCTCAGTTAATATTCATTTTATTGGAGATCTTATGATTTCTTGGTTTTGTTTTTAGTGTGACAGAAGACGGTCGCAGTGTTTGTGTAGTCTGCAACAAGGTGTTTTCCAAGCCTTCCCAATTGCGCTTGCATGTTAATATCCACTACTTTGAAAGACCATTCCGATGTGACTCATGTGCTGTATCGTTCCGCACCAAAGGCCACCTTCAGAAACATGAACGTTCTGTGAGCCATCAGAATAAGGTAAGAAACTGTAAAGTTTTGTAAGTTAATCTTTTACAACAAAGCATGTTATATTATGTATGTAGAAGAATCTTGCAAATAAATCAATCAGATTTCCTGAGGAAAAACGAGAAGAAATCAAATAATGGCACCCCTTATACAATTTGATATTTTGAAATGACTATTAAATATTAATTACAGGTCAGCATGAATTCAACATTTGGTACACCAACAACTACCAATCCAAGACCTTTCAAATGCGATGATTGCAAGATTGCCTTCCGAATCCATGGGCATCTAGCCAAACATCTGCGATCCAAAATGCATATCATGAAGCTGGAGTGTGTGGGTAAACTACCTTTTGGAACTTATGCAGAGATGGAGCGTGAAGGAGTGAGCCTAAATGAAATAGATACAACTGATTGTGAGAACTCATTGGAGAGTTTACAGGTAAATTGAACTTCAATACTACAAAAATTCTAAGTTGAGTCTACTAGATGTCCAGTCCAAAGGCAATGTTATTCAATTACAATATTTCAATTTCCCTCTCTGTTCAATATTTTTATTAAATATTTCGGTTCTATTGTACTGCATATCTTCTTTTCCAAGAGCTTTTATGCAAAAAATATTATTTCAAAATTCATTATATATATTAAAAAAAAACTACTTCTAAATGCTCCCGGTTGTCATTTTTTAAGATATATTCACATTCTGTCGGATTTGAGAATTTTATATGAAGCATATTTGAATAATTCAACAGCCGGCCAAATTTTATTGTCTAACATTCAGCATTATTTTGAATTTAAAGTAACAAGTCACTAATTTTCATTTTTTGCAATTTTATATAAAAATAATTTAGAGATGGTATAAACATTATTTGGGCCCAAAAAATGGTTTTAAAATACTATTTGCCTTTTCGATGTATTAGTTTTCTTCTGTGCTTCAGAATCAATTGATTTTTCTATCATCAAGAAAATGTTGTGAAGAATAAACACTAGTGCTCATATTACATCTAGAGAAATGTAATAGGGAAATGTCTGCTATAACTAGGAATTAATTCAGAGTGTTTGTTTTTGTATAATTATACACTAAGTAATTACTATTTTGTAAGTAATTTTCTTCTTTTACGTATTCACTGTTTCTGAAATTTCAGGATTAAAGCTGTTGTAAATCTGTTGATGATTGTACAAGAAATGTTTAAGTGACTTGTGCTTCTTATTTATCTATTTGCTTTTTCTAATAAAAGATAAAAAACTGCTTAAGGATAATGTTGATATTCACAAATTGAAACTCTACAGTTTCTCTTTGATAAAACATTACACTAATGTGAAAACAAAAAGATTTAATTAGTATGTTAAAAGAGTTTTGTTCATTCTAGAGTATTGTTTAGTTACTTATTGAGACTCATTTCCCTTCAAAATGAAATTACTGTGTTAGTTTAAATGTAACTCTGTTCTCAGATGTTAGCACAAAGACTGTATGAGAAAGATCCAAATAAGCTCGAACGATGGGAGGGAGAACCAGTGCCTCCCATCAGTGGTGGTGATACCTCATCAGATGAAGGGGAGCCTCTGGCAGCAGGGCAGCTCCAGCAGCAAACAATGCAGGGCCTTCAAGGCCTTTCTGCGCTCACACCCATTGCTCCAGTCCCTGTGAAGCCTCCACTATTCAGTATAGAAAATCAACTAAGGCCCAAGGATCCAGGAGCTGAATTGCGAGATGGTCCTCCAAGACTGGATTCTGTCTCAGAAGCAGATGTTGTACGAGATGCTACTGATGGACTGGTGAGTGCTCGGTCAGCAAATTTGACTTTTACAATAATTTCTGTTATTACAGCGGAAATTCGTGGTTATACTTGTGACCTATTTTTTCAATGCAATGTGCATTCAATGCGAAGTAGATTTTGATAATAAGGTAATTTTTGTGGTTAATACAATTTCTTTCTACTCATCTCCTTCTAATTTCATTAAAGACTGCATTCTGTTCAGTCATTAATAATTGTTTTTTAATAATTTTCTTGAGAATTGGTGTGGCTAGGCTAAAACTCTACTAATTTTGCCTTTTATTTGTGCCCAGTATGTAAATATAATTTGAATAATAAAATCTTTAGTACTTTACCTCTTCTCTTACATTTACATACTCAAGAATATTTTATTCTAATTTTATTGTATTCTCAATATTATTCTTTGAAATTCCAATAATGAGCTGAGTTTTTCTTCTGCACAGGAAATGTTGAGCAGGGTACCCTTTGGTTGCCCACTATGTCCACGTGTGTTTGCTGACTCGGGGGCTCTGCAGATACATGCTCTCATGGACCATGGTGCAGCAGAAGGAGCTCGTCGATCTGTACCACCACCACCTCCTGTGTGGGAACACCATCCACCACTCCCACCTGCCACTGTCAATGGTCTTCCTGATCATGGGACATTGCTGAGAATAGAGCAAGCCCTAGGTCATACTAAGGGCCTGGCATGTGATGTGTGTCGGATGCCTCAGCCTTCATTAGAAGCTCTACAGAAGGTAAGACACTAAGTAATTCTTTATTCTCCTGGAAAAACTCAGGTGTAAACAAAACTAAGAAATTAATTTTAATTTTTAAGGTAATACCTCCCCTCTAATTTTAAAGTGCAAAAATAAGAACTTCTTTACCAAAAATATTTCAACGATGAGAAAATAAGAAAGTAGCTGTTAGAAATTCTTACTGGAACTCTTTTGATTTTTATTCAATTTATTTTTTAATTAATTAATTAATTTATTTATTTGTTTGATTGTTTAACATTTAAAAATATATCCAACTAAAAACAACAACACAACAACCACAACTACAACAACAAAGAAACTGAGCAGCTTAATGTCATTCATCCATAATAAATGACAGTTTCCCATGTCATAACTAAAATGTATCGTATTTTCAGTGAATTCAAAAAGGAAGGGTACAACTCTGTTATGTGAATTTTATTCTTACTTTCACTTGTACTCCTAATTTGAACTCTAGATTTCTCTCTTCATTTTAAATTTGTGCAGTTAGATTCATTAAACTCTTCTAAATCTATTTTTATATATTTTGAAAGGTACAGATTGTCATTCTATTTAGTATTAGTAATTAACTGTAGTCCCGCTCGACACTCTGACTGTAGAGTCCTGCTTGACATTCGCCCTCATCCAGTTTGGAAAGAATGAAGAGGACTATATACTCATGATTGAGTACTAAATGTCTAAGGACATCTGCACCACTAGCAGACCATGGCACCAAGAATTTCTTTTCTTCTTCAAGGTTGAATTTGTGAATCTGAAGGAGACAAAAATTCCTCCGAAACATCATGCTTAATAATTAATGAAATAAAATCAATTAAAAGAAGGTGATTGTCAGAAATACTTTTTTGGATCTTACCTCTATGTTAAGAACTAAAACTCTTCTAAATATTTTATCTTATATTTCTTGTAGATCTTCAAGGAATGTTTCTTGTTTCCAATAAATTCTCTTTACCTTTGTTTCAACAAAAGAGTTTTCTTTTCTATACTTCATCATTATTATTCATTTTCTTCTTTACAGATCAACTATATTGCTTCTAATGGGCCTGTGGGTTTATGATCCTTTCTTTTTGAGTGCTCTTTATTTAAATAATTGATCTTTAATTTGATTTTTATTTCTGCAAGTAATGTAGAATCTTAAAAGTCAAATTGAAATACTTTTCTTTTTTAATTCAAAATACATGTTTATTTCTTAATTTGTTTGTGCTTTTATTAAAATATTTTTTCATTGCCTTAAAGAACTTTTCTTCTCAAATTATAGTTCAAAAATTGAAAATTACAGATCTTTATCTGCATAGATGATAATGAAAAGTATTGTAGTGTTCTTAAAATATTGATTTATTGTTATATTGTTTTCAAACATGATCAGTTTCTATGGAGTGTCATATTTCTTGGAATATTAATAAACTTATATTAACAACAAGAGGTAAACCAAAACATTAATAAAGTTTTAGCACTATAATTATTTTCTTCTCAGTGACAAACTGTTTTTGTAATACTTTTCTTGGAAATTTCTTCTTTGTTAATGCTTTTCTTTTTTTCTTGTAGCACCTACTGGGACATGCTCAACCACGACCATATGTTTGTGATTGCTGTGATGCTGGATTCAGCTCCCAGCAACAGCTATTGAGTCACCGGGAGATGCACCGTCGGTCGCCTGGTCGTCCCCAATAGTGATCACCATAGTGTCTTGGTAGCAACAGTGCTGTGTTCCTGCTGTGCCTCAAGTTTCTGCTAATCAAATCTAGTGACAGATGAACCACAGACTAGTGTTCACTTGGTCACGCTCAGTGATCCTCTTCCTAATGCTGCGGACTTCCATGCCCCAGTTGCAGTCTTCCCATTGGGAGTGCCAACATTTCTTATACAGATACAGTTGATGGACTGAGTTGAATTGCCTCAGCAGTTGCTCAGTGAAGGACCCTAGGGTGCCTGTGCAATATCTGCCTTGGTGTTTGACTGAGGCAGTCTGTACTCTGATTGGCTGCCCAGATGAGGGCTTTGTTATTTCTTTATGATATTTTATATGTAGTTTTGTTTTATTGTTGCCAAAAAATATTCTGTAAGATGGACAAGTTAATTTGTTGTGAATGAAATGTAGAAGTGAAGAGTGTTTACAGTTGCCAAATATTTTGTACCCTAAAACTGAGCGCCAAATGTTTTCAGTATTGTGTGACACATTTGTGAGTTTTATAGAGTATCCAGGCAAGTGTCTGGACAACCTGCCTTTTGTAAATAGAGAAATGGTGAGCCTGGTCTTCCCATCTAGGCTGGCCTTTATACCTTTGTAGTGTACATATTTAAGATGAGATTGTATTTCTGTACATATTTTGTTTCCTATGCTCCTGTTTTACGGTAATGTGCTATTTAAAACAAGATATCTCCTATTTTGTACATATGTATTGTAGCAGGCCTCTGCCCTACTGATCTTCCAGCGCCAATGCAGTATTATGTGAGTGTATGAGGGCGACTGGACTCCCAGTGTGTATGCGTGACACCCAGGGTGTCGACTTCCAACCCATTCTAAACATATGACATGCAGCGCTGGTATTTTTATGAAGTATACTTGAAGGAGAGAGCATCCTCCATTTTTGACCAAATCACGGTGCCAATCTCTGACAGCTGGCTGGGGGCCAGCCCACTGGCCTGTGCAGATACCAGTATATTGGCACACTACCCCCTGGCTGAAGGAAGCATATCACATCATGCCGGTATCAACCATATCAGGAGTAGAGGCAGTTGCAGTTGCAGTTAGGACTCGTGTCCAGTGCTGGATCCAGAGACATGGGACCATGGCTGCTGGTCCAGTCCTTTCAAAGCATCGTACAAACCACATATCTTAATTCATCAATCATTTATTGGGTTCTTGATATTCATGTTTTTGTACTAGGGGGTTATTTTGATCTCAGATACCACAGAGAATTCATGCAGCATGACAGAAAACAAGGAAGAAGTCCTGGATCTGGCATCACCTGTTAAACAGTGGTGACCTTAATGGCTGCGGCATGCCGGAGTGTAACCAGGGAATTGTGAATGTACTAGGACAAAGTATGTGCGACAATGGGGCGAGTCCCAAATGCTTTCTCTAGTGCTCATGGTCACCCTGCAGATGTAGAAGGAATCATTCCACTGACACCCTATGTAAATATGTTTACAGAAAATGGGAAGAAAGTTTCAAAATAAAAAAGATGAACAAAAAATGAACTGTTTATCACAATTAAAACCAATCCTTCCTGTAGTCCAAAAATTTAATTCAGAGACATTCATTTTGCAAAGAGATTGATTGATAATAGTATTAATGTATAATTACATATGGTTTACAGGTATTTGCACTTATGCCTATTGAATCTCATTCTATACAGTGAAGTTAAGGCATTTTCTGGTCTAAAACAGCAGATTATCTTCTCTTTTTTGAGTTCCTTTGGTAAAAATTTCAAGTCTTTACTGTATATTAATATTCCATGGATTCCTTTGAACAGTAAGTCTACCCTGAGTCTATTTCCTCAATGGTCTCTTTGATCTCTTTTTGATCTCAATAATCTTTTTCCGCATGTTCTAAAGGTCTTCAATTTATTTGTTTCTCATCTTTTGTGAACATAATGACACTTATTCTTCAGAAATCTCAATCTCAATCTTCTAATGAGTTTAGATCAGGTTACGTTTGTTTGAATGGCTTAACTGCAAAGTTAATGGAATTTCTCACTGATAAGTAATAGATTTTCAGAACTTCATCTACACTTACAAATAGTATGATGTTTGTAAGTTGAATACCACTTGGTTTATTTTCTGGAAACAAGCTGATACATTTGACCATTAAAAAGTAAAGCAGTTAAAATCTATGTAAATTCAAAAAACAGCTCTTGAAATTTTATAATTCTTATCCTAACATAAAAGGGGCAAAACTGTTTTGCTGCTACATAAACGATATTTTAGATAATACTTCTGCTTGTAAGTTCTCTCAATTTGAAACGGTGCATAAGTGGAAACTGAAGGATCTTCCAAACTATCCCCCAAAGCCCTAGAACATCAAAATGACACCACTGAAAGTAATTAGACAAGGATTTTTGACAATAAAAGTAAATAGTTATGCAGTTTAATATCGTTGCATGTTCTAAGGTAATGATATTTATTTTTCGTATCATATTTTAGTCTAACTACTAAAATACCGTTACCATACAATCTCTTCAAAAATGGGTTTAACAAACATTTATTCCCTCTAGGACATTTATTACCTCCATCAGGACAAATGAATTCTTTAGAATAAAAAAATAGTTCTCTAATTTCACAAAATATTTATGTAATATTTAAATATAGTATTTCTTAAGTACTACTAAAATTATTAAAAGCAAAAATTAATTAAATTTAAAAAACTTCAAAATTTGCTCTCCTAGAAATGAAATTATTATTCATTAGAAGGCGTGTATTTTGATGACTTAAAACCTTGCCAAAATTAATCAATCAAATTCTCTTAAAATGTTTTAAAAATGCCATAAATGCAAAGGAAAATGACGTAAAAAATTTGAATAAAACCAGTTCCAATGAACAATTCAAGCTGTTAGACACATTACTGATGTAATTGAGGCTTCTTCCTTTCGTTCAAGTGTACACAGCTAGCAAACTTTTGGTATGGACTGTTCTTTATCAAAAAATCTATGTCGTAAGTTATCACGAAATTGGCCGAACTGACAATGGTACTGATAGGTATCATATGAACATTAAATTAATACTCACAATGGCTGTTATTTCAATATCTGTGTGAAGAAATCGAATAGGCTACTCAGAAATTCTGTGGAGAACATTTGTTACATCTTGAAAATATTATTTGAAGCAAGTACTATTAAAATGATATTAAAATCGATAAAATTGCAAAAAATGCTTTAAAAATGACAGGAAAAGTGAAAAATCGACTTTATCCCTTTATTATAACATAAAATTCATGTCTTTACTAAAAGGTATTGTTCTAAAGCGAAAAGAAAAAAATTATACTTCATTAAAATCAGAATAGTTTAATTACAGTATCAATTAATACAATACAATAAAAACTGTGATAGTTATCAAGGAAACAAAATAAATGAAATAGAAATGTTAACAAAATGTGTTCAGTGGTTAAGAGCAATAGAATGTTACAATGAGAGTAGCAATGGAGAAGTTCTTACACCAAAAAAGTTCCAGAGTAGTTATAAAATAATTTCAAACATAATTGAAATGATGAAAGTTCACAAAAAATTACTGGACGAACAAAATCCTTAAGTAATGTTTATATTTGAAAAATCATTATATAGTAGATTTGTCAAAAGCAAAGAATGAAATAAATCTCATCAGTGGGATGGCAATTCACAGAATTTTGAAGGAGCATAGAAATCCATGATGTAGCATGGAAAGAAAACAATTAAAAAATGAAATGAACATTGCAAAATCATAAGTCATTTTATGAGCTTGCTGGTAATTTATATTTCCTATAAATGTGTTTTAAATTTGTAGGAATCCACATTACATATGGTTTAAAAATGCAATATGCATTAATCAGGTTTGATGAAAATGCAGGAGGAAGTCAAGAGGTATAGTTTAATGGATGACTGGAGAAATTGCTCAGGAAGTAACGTTTAACTCCGTTTTCATCCAGCCTACTTTATTTTACATAGATGTATATTATTTATAATTAATACTAAATAAATCATAACAGTTAATATTTTTAATTAATTGTTAATAGGGCCTGGATTTTAATGACTTATCATGATTTCTCAGAACTTGAAGGTGAATGTTACATCAATTTATGCATGAATTCAGATACTGCAGTAAAGAAAAATTATTGCTCTTGTAAAGTCATATTTACATCTTTTTAAGTAAAAGGTCATATTCTGGCCAACTTTTACCCGAAGTGAACACATTTGTCTTATTTTTAAGGATACAAAAGTAAAGAGATTTAAATGTGACTCGTATGACAATAGTTTGGGAGATGTTGCCATAAACAAACATAAAAGCCCATAATCGAAAAATTTTGTTGCAATAGTATTTTTAAAAATTATTTGAATTTAAAAAAAAGGTTTTTTAAAAGTAGCTGTACATAAAGTTAAAATAAAAAAAAATAGTATTGTTTGTAAGAAAATCTTGCTTAATATTGCCCATATTTTGATATGATTGTTATTAACATTTTTATAAAAATACACATATCATTAATTAAAGAACCAACATGGTAAAATGTATTTGAAGAAAAAATATTTATCTAGAATACACAATGTTTGGAGCTATTTTTGAGAAAATTTAGGAAATGTTGAGGCTTCATGTATAGTACCCCCAAAAATTCAAATATCCGTTTCAAACTCTGGGACCTTGAGTTCATTTAAATCAATTTAAGAACAATTTTGGAGAAAATCGTGTAAATGGTTTGGACCAGGTGTTCCCAAGGGTCTGTATTGATCCCCTGGGGGTCGATGAAATTTTAAATGGGGTCAATTATGATCAAGGTGTGTATTTCATTTTTATTTATTTATTTATAGTCGCATCAACAGCAAGGTTATTAGAGACTATTCAAAATCAACATAACACCTTTAAGATTTCGAGTTCATATGTCATGATTGAATGTGTGTTTAAATAATGGTTAAAACATTTTTTCCACTCACATTTTGGCACGAATTTCAACTTTTTAAACATTGGTTTTCATTTTTTCATTATTGTCCACATTGTTTAAAAATCTGAAAAATATGTTATGAGATACATTCTAGAAAACAAACAACAGACTGTACTCCAACGTTGTCATGTCGGAAATATTTTTAAAACAATTCTATTTGAATTTGGCGCCATAATTGGTTGACAAAAAAATCGCTTCAAATTCGAATATTTTCCCTCTTCTTGCAATTTTTTTCAGCCACGCACATGCCATAGAAGCCGAGGAAATAATAAAACGTTAAAAACACGTTTCTCATTGTGACCCTGCAAGAGATTGCCCTGGGAGGCTGATTTTTTGGGGGAATCTACGGCTTTTTTCTCTTTCATAGGAGCATCGCGATTATCGATTTGATTTGGGGGCATTTTCACCTCCTTATTCGGTTGTATTCTTTTAAGTGTTTGCTAAATGTTTCATTTAACCACTGTGTTATAACTTGTAACGAACACCAAGTAACAACTGCACTTTTGACTACACCGTAAATGTTGCTAAACACGCTCTTAACACAAGAATCTTTCTTCAGAGCAATCTTCTGGCCTGACTTGTAATATGACTGAATCAGTTTGCTACATGATTACCATGGGAAGTGACCGTTTCTTCACAACAGAGCATCTGGCATTTCGAGAGTTCTCGGAGACATCTAGGAATCAGCTATAATTTATCAAGTCTGTTTAACTATTCGTTTGGTTTTGGCTCCTGCGAACCGCGAATATGCGTACAACTCGTTCTAAATTAGTACGTTTGGGAACAGTGCCTGTCTTCGACTTATGTGCGCCCGAAGCTGGCAAATGTTTTAGTGCCCTTTTTAATTTGCTGTTTTGACGTAAGTTATTTATGATGTTTTGAATTAAAAAATCTTGTAGGATATTTGTAATCGATGCGAATATTGAATACATATAAATAATTAATTATATATTTGCATTTTTTATTACATCAAACAATTTTAGGTCAATAAACTAAAAATATGTCTTTAAAATATAACATTTAGTGTACATATAAAATATGCGTTGTCATAGGAATCTTTTTTAGTATCGGCAAATTTCTTAATAGTGTCTTCAAACTCTAGGCGTCCCAAAATGTCATAACAGAGATAATGCTTTTAATGTGTATTATTTAAGACTAGATCTCAAATAATTTTTTACGAGTTTCAAAGCAGAGAAAGATATTTCGCCATTTGCATTAGTCACACACATCATTATATAGTCTTAAAATAATCTCGTCATTTGGAAATACATCTTATATCGGCAATTTCTTTAATAAAGAATACCCTCCGAATTACCATTTCCTAATTCCTTTTCTCACAAATGTGGCCCTTTATTTCCATACCGAACAAGATAGCCAGCCATAACGGATCAAATTTGGGTAATATCTCAATGCAGCCCAAGAAGTGTTCATTTTGTAACCAACAATCTCGTTGTTACCAATGAATGTTTATTTAAAACTGCAGACCTAATAAAATTTTCTTACGCAATCTTGATGTTCGGAACTGTTATCATGTTGAAAATGCTGTTGCTATTTTTCCAGTCGTTAAGCTCTGAAGTAGCGAGCGAAGTAGCAGTTCCACCATACAACTTGCAAGGAGCACAAAATACATGTCCTGTAGATGGCGAATGTACTTAAAGTATTTTTTTTAATAACTATACCATTCGTCATTGTTTTAGAGAAACATGATTTTGATAAATATCGACTTTGATCTGCATAATGCCTTCGAGAGGAAGAAAAATCGATGTCATCATTTTGCTTAAATCCATCTTTGGTCACCACTTCTCTACAACCATCATCGACGTTCCACTGTAATGGGTCATTTGGAACAATATTTGATTAATTAACACTTTCTTTCGATACAAATATGGAAAGAAATATTTCTATAAAAACATTCGAAAGTTCTCCTTATGAAATTCTGCATCCGCTGAAATTCGTTCGCCCCCCAAAATTGCGCGCCCCAGGCTGCAGCCTACTCAGCCTGTTCGTCAATCTGGCGCTGTTCGGGGAAAATTGAACTCTATGCCATTATCTAACAACCTCCTTTGAATCATAAAATAATTGTAAAAAAACTTTCTTTATCTTAGACGTAACAACTAAAACGTTTCATTTAATAACTTCTAACCTATTAACGCCCAGCATCCTCATTTGTGGTTGCACATTTTTAGTCGACTGAAATTTCCTTTACACAAATGTATGAACTCTACATCCTCTAAACACTTGAACAACCTAAACGCAATATATGCAATTTTGGAATTACAGAAAACTAGATGTTGATTTGAGCAAGATCGCTGAAGTATCGTACGACCGTGCAATGATTATGGAAAATCGTCATTAGTTTATTTCAAATTATGTACTTCTAATATCTCTTAATATGCATGACTGTGTTTTTCACTTGATATTTCTGCGACACCTAGTCTCACTGCGTGTTGAATTATATAGGATTGAAGGTGAACATATCCGTGGTTTTCTGTGAGTCTTTTCTTATGAATTTCATTATTTAGTATGTTTTGCCTATCGCTACTGACTTCCGTTGGGCTATGCATTATTTCTAGGTATGATATGACTGCATCAACACACATTAGGAATATTGTAAATATGCATGTAGAGTTTTAATTTTTGTATGCCCAGTTCTAGTCGTAAATCGTTCATCAATTGAATAATGAAAATCATCAATTGAAGAAATACATTAGAGTGGAAATTATTCAGTGGGAAACGTGTAAATAACTACAGGCCCTCTCACTTGACAGACAGAACGAAATAACTCAGCTGCGCTTTGTGGTAAAGCATTGAAACCTCGGCCTACATTCCGGGACTGATGGAGTAAATATGTTAAATGCGGGTGATTGGGAAAATTTGATCTTCCTCCTCCTGTCCGGGACTTGGATTACACAGGTTATCACGTGGATAATTACGTACATCCGTGGTGTTTGTTGAAAAATAAATATTCTAATTGTTTGTATTTAAGCTTATCTCTGTGCTAGTCGAGTGCATTTTATTTACTGCTAAAAAGAAGTGTAAGAAGGTATTACTCCTTTTTCATTCCATTGTTTCTCCAAATTTGAGTTGAATTCGAAGAATATATTTTTGCAATACTTACGTATACAGTAGATATTCTTTACGATCTTGAATTAAAACTACATCCATGTGTGGCAAGGTGACGGTTAATTTCGATCATTGAATATTTAAAGAATCCTAGGGTTTTATCGGTTTTCAGGAAAGGTTGCCAGAGTGTGAGGTGACGAACATTTCGTTATTATCATAGACATTTTTTCAAAAGAAGATTTCCCTACTTGTTGAACGATACAATTCTAGTTGCAAAAACTAACAAAAAATGCTTACGGTTTGTTGTAAAGATGTGCATTTTTTTCACTGTCTCCAGTAATTCAACTCCATTTTCTTCATGGACAATAATGAACATTCGTTCTATACGTGTTTTGGAATCAGAAATTTTAATTACATTTCTGGACCCCGTCCTGTATATTGTCTAAGTTTGTTTTGTAGAGTTCATCCATTCCGCGCCCACCAACTACACCCATTATCATTACAAACTGCAGAAGAAAGCGAGTGTGAAGATACGTCTAAGAGAATAATATACGATTGCTCTTCACAAACTTCTTTTTATAAATTTGAGGAATTCATGCTTTATGAAGATTTACGATTTCCTTGCTTTGTAGCAATATTCTGTCGTTTTAAAATGCGATTAATTTGTAATATCTGTTAAAGGTAATATTAATTCAATCGTCAAACACGTCAATGTTTCCGAGACAAATACGTTCAAACTTGGCTTGATTGAAGTTTCCGGGTACGTGAACTGTTATGGTCATTAGTTCCTTTAGTGTAGTGAGTGTTTCATCTCGGGAGGTGGCAGGGTTTTCACACGCTGGATGGTGAGATTTGGCGCCGAGCTATACGTCAGGTCGCGGGGTTTTCCCATCCAGGTATCTCCTACCAGCGAGGCATCGCGCAGCTGGGACATGTTCTAAGCTCCCGACTGGTCTCCCAATGTGTGGTAGTGCAATGCTTGTCAGTGGAAGGATGTGTACGTCCGGGGTGATGAGAGGAGGAAAAAGAAGGGAAGGTCGCGCGCGGTCCGTGACCTGTTTGTACTGCCCCGGCATTCGCCCATTGATCGGAGAAACCACGGAAAACAACCGACTACCTATCAGAGAGATCGGCCGCTAGAATGTTCCTCCAGATTGGGGATTAATTCTACCCAGCTACCTAGTTGGTGTCGAAAATCCTGGAACCGTCGGGACTCTAACCCTAGGATGTTCTTGCCGGAGACACTGCAGTTACATCAGTCGATGCAAGTGAGCCACCTCAGGCAATACTTATTTGGAGATATTAACGTTTTTCTTAATATGTAAAGTCGCTTTCAGTGTAGAATAGTATTTCTACAATGATGAAGACTTGGAATTGGATTTACTATTAAAAAATTGAATGAAATTTCTTGCGAAAAATCTCTCCCTTTTAATCATTTCCCCATATGCAGAATTTTTTTATTCTTCCTCGAAAACGATCTTGGATTTTTCAGGTAATATTTTGACACTGCAAATTCATCTTTTAAGACATACTCCAAATCATGCGTCTTATCATCAAAGTATAAATAATACATACAAATATTTGTATCAGATGCTGCATTTGAATATACCTCAATTCTTCAAGGCACAATACAAACCAACTATAACTATGGTCACATTCCGTACTGAAAGCGATTGCCTGATTATCGCCACCTACAGTATTTAAGGTGCTTGTGCCATGTGGCATAGGCGTGAATGTGAGTTTGAAAAAAAGGTTTAAAAATAAAGTTTTCTTTTAGACACGGAGTTTAATTGAGCTTTACTCAATCGGGAGAATTGTGACAAATCTTCCTGAATAAAGCTCAACTAAAGCAGCTGTTATATAATTAACTATTACGTATGTTCAAAACTAAAAATTTGCGGATTCAAATTATGTCTGCTTCTTTCTATCTTTCTTTATCAATTTACTCAACAATTTTATACTTCATTTAATATTTTTATATGATTTTCAGTCTTGATAAGAGGCGAAATGGATCTCGAAACGCCAGCAATTGTTATTCGAAACCGTTGCATTGTATCGATTGCATTCGAAACCGTTTCGTTGTATCGATAAAATACAACAAAATAATAAAATCGACTGTCTGTAATAAAACCTGGCCTACATTTCCAAGGTATATGATTCAGGCAGTTGAGAAAATAATGGTATCCACCGTTATTAAAGAAAGAATCACCAACCACTCAGCAACCCCTTTGTCACCAAAGCTTGCCGGGTTGTATTCTAACCTACAACAGGGGCATGAAAGGCACCATATGTATTGCGTCACAGCAAAATTCCCACCAGTTTGGTTCCCAGTACTTCTTTGGAGAGAAAAATTAAAGAAAAACTACAACATGATTGGTTATGCAACTTCTTTTGCTACAGGGAAATGCCGTTCTGCTGCAAGTATTCATTCTCAAACGTTATAGCAGAAGAGTAACGCAAGTATATTACATCACTTTCGTGAACAGAGTTGTGCAATAGATTTAAAAATATTTCTTCAAAAAGATTTTCATAAGTAATAAGTTTCGATATTCAAAAAAAATAAAATGTGTCACAATTAATGAAAAGTATACCTTAATATAAGTTTATCCAAGAATTCCAGTTTGTGTTTGTAAATATGTGACAACATAATACGAAAAGTCTTCGTGTCCCATCAGCACGAAAGTAAAAGAATTTTACAAATACTGTGTGCCCAAAATAAGAATGTAGCAGTGAGAATTAGATTGTATTGAGAATTAGTCTCTTCGCTTCCCGAAAATCACGACTGCTCACATTACTAAAAAAAACAATAGTTTCCAAAATCTGTAGAAATGAAAGTCTGTAATTTCAATGTAACAACTTTTTTATAATCTCTTATAGATCTTATCTTAAATTTCATATCTTGACAAGATATGAAACAAATTTTTCACGTACTAAATTTTTTGCCTGTCATTTTGTCCGGGCAAACTTAGAGAATGTAGATCTTGGCTAATTTGAATTTTGGGAGGTGGTCGAAGCGAACAGGGCAGGGCGAGGTCTTCACCAATTATTTATATAAAAATTATATTTTAAATTTGTTTTTTATTACGCACTACAAATATATTGGTTTTAATAGAAATGTAAGTGTATATTTTTTAATGATACATGCACGAAAACTTTCTGAGCAGTTAAAACTCACGAGGCTGCAGGATGAGTGCGCTACCGACCACGCCGACATTTGAAGTGAAGTACCGCCTTTAATTCTCCTGGGTGCGGCTTGTCTTTGTGGTTGCAACGACAACCGTGTCGCCACCTTCGATAACAGTGTGGACTCCTCGCCGCTGCTGACGTGTTGGTGAAGTAGAGGCTGAAGAAATACCATTCTTCTTCCAGTATAAAATTCGTGGTATCGCGTTTCTTTAATAGTGCTTTGCTAATTCGAATATGAATCCTGTGTATGATGTAGTGTGTATTTTATTAGAAATGCCATTATCATATTGAAAAGACTTTGATCACTAAGTTTTAAGTTGTGTAGCGTCACGTTGGTGGCCGTGGGTGGGAGGAGGAGCGGAAGTATCGTATACCTGCGGGCTGAATAGCCTCAGCGCCACGGCGTTGGGATATATTTAGAGCAAGTGGACCTGGAAGGTCACGTGGTAGACGCGAGCCTCTCTCCTACATCAAGGACGGTCATGTGACGGCTACACTAGGTAGAAATAGAGCCGACGAGCTCACACGGGGGTTTTGTTTTGGAAACCACGCGCGATGCGCAAAACTTTACGCGCAGGCTGGAGCGTGTCGTGCATCTTGCACGGGCGACGAGGTCACGGTAGTGGGGCGGGAGAAGCGTCAATGGAGGCGGGGCCTCCCTAGGCTCTGTGGGGTATCCACAGGGAAATACTCAAAAGTGTGTAGTTTCGGAGAGAATTTGGTTATTGTACATACGTGTAAATAAACTTGTACATACTTGTAAATGTCTGTGTTTTTCTCCATGACGCACAGTTGTAGATGCATTACTGAATCTCTATAAATATCTAGTATAAAAGTTAAATATTCAAGAGCAAACTACTATGTTATTTTCAACCGGTTATGTTTAAAGAATTCTCGTGGTTGTGTTCCTCTCCAACTCTACAAAAATTGTTTTATTGGTTATGCTTGATTTTTAGTAATGAAAGCCACGTTTGGAACAAAAGGATTTACCGCTCTGTTGAATAACACTCGATTGTTACATAAACGAGTCAGAGCATATATAATGAATTAATTGGGTACATTTCAGTCTACATCAACGATATTGTACAAGCAGAATTTGCAAGGTCTGATAATTTATGTTCAGGTAGATGATTCAACAGATACACAGGGTTCACATGAGTCTCATTTTTTCTTTGAAGAATATTGTAATCAAAAAATTTTTTTTTAAAAAAAATTGATTTAGTGTACCAGAAATAAGCAGTTTCAATTATTAAGAAAAGAATGAGTAAATTTACATTTCCTTACCAGCTTTTCACCTAACTTCACAGCAGCGATCTGCCATTGGTTTAAAACATATTTTTAAAATCTTATTTACCTAATAACTTCTTAAATAAATCTGTCAAATGGCTATTAAATTTCCCCACGTGATGGATAGACTGAATTATTCTATAACTGTCACATTGAAGGTAAAGGTTAAAAGTAGTACATATTACGCACACAAACTGATAATCGATATTTGTTTCTTTTCCGAAATAAAATCCGGTCATAATTAAATTGGCGAGTGTGTGCATATGTATATGTATGGTTTGTGACTGTGTGGGTAATAATGAGAAACAGTCCACCGAGCTTATGTAAACACCGGTCTAGAACCTCAGACGAGTTAGGGAGGAAAACGCATTTTCTTGTACAAGGAAATCAACGCCGTCAAGAACGAAAGTGTGGGGACGCCCTGAGTAATGCGATGCTCCGAGTTAGGAATTTAGTAATGGCAACAGTCAGTCATATTTCCACATGAGTTGCAGCGCTCTTAAGGAAACGCTATCATAGTTTTCATGGATGGCGGTTATCAAACTTGCTGAAGTTTCATGATGAAATGATTAATGAAATGAGTCGTTCTTTGTTGAAGAAAATAATAGTTTTGAGCGGAACCGATAAAACAATGACACGAGAGGGCTTGAAACATTACGACTTTCTCAAATTGCTTGATTTTTTTTATAAGGAATGATATGACTTCTATTTATATCCATTATTTACAAATTTGTTCCTAAATAAGATAAATTTAATATGTTGAAAAAAGGAATCATTGACCACTTGTTGATCAATTTTCAACACAATTCTCAAATTGTAGTGGCACAATGAGAATGTAATATGATGCCTATGGACGTGTGAATATCCACAATGTATATCCAGATGTAAAACAATGCATGTGACAGAAGGAAGTGATTTCAATCCGACCACTGTTCGTGAGTGAATCATGTAATTGTAATTCGATGTGGTAGCAAATACGGAAACAAGAAAAGTATTTAATTTTGCTTATTTGCAAAGTTTTTATGACGAGTTTATTGTTCTTTTCTCGGGCTTTAGGCGAGGTGAGAAGAGAGAAAGTACAAATTCTCATCTCGCGAGTTCGCTTTCTGAAGGAATGTCTTCTCTTGAGCTTCTTCATGCGTCTGCAGGACGCGGGTCTGTAAGTCACTGTGTAAACCTTGCAGTTTAAATCCATTCTGTAGAATTTTAGGCCAGAGAGAACTATCGCATGTTCGACTTCCTTGGATGACAGACGAACAAAAGCTACGGTTGAAAGGAATGCTGCAAGGTGAAGAGATTCTGGGCCTCAAAGCGTTATAACGTGAATGAATTCTTTTGAAATTAACCGTAAACGTGACATAAATACTCTACTCAAACAGAGGTAATTTTCATAACATATTGCATAATATTTTCTTCTCGCTCTTCATACACAATTTCGGCACAATCGGCAAGTACAAGCGAAACGTACAAGAGATATTTGGAACCATTCTGGAGTCTTTTTCGACGCTTTTGTTGGAGAGTAAAAGAACAGTTCGCGTTGTGTGTAAGTCCATATCAGTATTTAAGAGATTTTTCATCTCTTTCTGGTGTTCTGGATGTGTTCTTGTGCTACTACTTCCTGATAGTGCACTGTTATTATGATCAATGGTAATGAGGAAAATATGTGCTTTTCCCACTCTCAGATTTCTACCTTTCACTGTTGGCTTTCTTGACGTATCAAATAAATTATATAAGAAAAGTGGTCCCATCCTTCCCTCCAGGTATTGATAAATTTGAGTACACAACAGAAGAGCAGTTTGCTTTGATTTTTGAACTTTCTTGGAATTTGCTTACTTCTATTTATCCAAATATCATTTCACAACAGATTCGCAATTAACCAAGCCTATTCATTTTAAACATGTGAAACGTAAAAGGTTACTCGACTTTATGTGTGTAGAGAATCCAGGTTTGGGTGAAGTTATTAACATATCAGTAGTTATGGTTAACAGTAAATGGTTAACAGTAAATGGTTAACAGTAAATGGTTAACAGTAAATGGTTAACAGTAAATGGTTAACAGTAAACGGTTAACAGTAAACGGTTAACAGTTAAAGCAAACAGTTAATGGTTAACAGTGAATGACTAACAGTTAATGATTAACAGTTATTAATTAACAGTTAATAATTATTAAACGACAATAGTTACTATTATCAAGACTATGGGTGAAACAAAAGAGTAACTGCGCGAAACCAAAATTTTGATGACACAAAGGTGTAGTAAAATTTGCAATTCCTAAATTGAGAAGCTCACCTTTCGATTTCCGTGTAAAATTAAGAAAATATTTCTAACAAGGTAACGACATATTTGCGTCCCTTATATCCAGCTTAAATACCCACTAACTTAACTATATTTAGTCATATAGCTTATCTTCCCACAAAAATGCATGATCCGTGTTAGGAGTTCACGCTTCAAGTTCAACACTCATCGCTTGTCATCATTCGTACCTCCCACAGCATCCTCAGGGCGCAAACTACACTTGCAAAACGCTAAAAAAAGAAAAGAAAAAACGTGCTAAAGCACTTCCAACATTTGCAAACAACGTTTTCCAACACATTACCTCCTCCGCAGGGCCGCGACGTTATGTGGCATACGTAACCTCGCGGGCGGCGCGAGGACGATCTCCCAACATTCCGTCCCGCGCCACCCCCCGAAGCCGAGCGCCGGGGCCGCGGGCGCCGCCACCGACGGCCAATCGCCGCCCGGCGCCCCCCCCCGGCCCCACGCCGCTCCGAGCCACGGCCGCCGCGAACGCCCGACGTCGCTCGCAGCCCGCCCCGTGCTTCGCCCATCGCCCGCACCCGCCACACCCACGTCGCCCAGCGCCGCCCGCGCCGCCCGCACCGCCAGCACCCTTGCCTCTACGGTGAGCGCACGTCCTGTACTTACATTGCAATTCGATTCGCTTTTGTGTGAAACAACCAACCCCAGTTCGCAAAACAAGAACTGACAATCCATGGGATAGGAAGCAACAATTTTCTAACAGCTAAGGAAAAAAACTGGAGTACGGTTCCATATATTTATTACATTTGTCTCCCTAGATTTTCTCCATGTCACTATGCTTGAAGAAGTCATTATGACATGGGGAAGAAAATTCAAGTCGCCTTTCGGAGCAGTTTTGTAAATCTAGCGCTGATTTTATCAATAATTAATATAATGTCTTGGTTAATGTTTGTAGACTTTCTCTCGCGCCTACTGGATTTTTTCCAAAGGGCTCATAATCCACGTGCCTTTCCTGAAGCGTTCGTCTGACAGGCAGCTAACTTCACAGCTGACAGAACACGGGATTGGTTATTTCCATTTAAGTTACTCGGCGTTTTACATACGTCAGTCATTCTTGATTTAATGTGGCAATGCATGCGTAACCTGTGACGTGAAGAGCATTTGCGACCTGTGCAGTTCTTGGCGGTCTAACCCGTTGGTGACATTTACAGTTACAGAGTTTTTTTATTAACTTTCTTGGTGATGTAATTACTTGTGGTACTGCTAATCGTTTCCAATGCTAACTTTTCTAAAACTATGTTACATTAGTGTTAAGTTGTTTTAAACAACTCTATATTGACGTGATACTGCTGTCATTTACTTAATTTATGATCCACTATGATTGACCTGCTTCGTATTTTTGTGGGCGTGGACTTGAGAAATACTACAGGCGACCTTCATTGTTATATTACTTAACACATACATTGCCAGAATATTGCTTATTTATTATAGAATCGAAATAAATTAGTTGAAATTCCTAAAGCCGGGAGACTTCAACTGCTGCTGAGTACATTGTTTTATTTCGTATTGAGGCGTATGGTTATCATAGTGAATTCGTCTAGAGTTCTCATTTGAGATAATCGTACCCACAAAGTATGGGAGCATATCCACGCCATGACAAATTATTTCGGTACCGGCACACAACTGCTTTGTGAGACCATGTGATGCATGGTGCTTAACATACAGTGGTAGTTGGGAAATCACCTGTCAGAGTAGGGAAATAATCATCAGAAATTGAAATTGGCCTTTTGTGGTGATCCGTCTTTTTCTTACATACGACCTGATGTTCTTAGATGGTGGAAAGACCATTAAATGTTACCAACAATACAGTGATATTCTCTATGCTTTAAATCTACAATATCGACCATTGTCTTTATTTCTGAAGAAAGCAGATTAGAGTTCAAAAAGTCCGCTGCTCTCATGTGGAATGTGGACGTATAAAAAGTAGTTGCTCGATTAAAGAGCTCAACAGCCAACATTTTTTGTTACCGTCAAAAACGTATCATTCACATTTTACTCGAACTGATCTCGTAACATCGTAAGTGAATTTTAGAAAGTTTAAGAACATTCTGTTCCTTTTACTCACCCGTTTTTCCATGATCGTTAAATCTACGTGATGTTATCTCGAACATTCTTCTCACTCTTATGCTGAATCAGCATAATCTTTGGCTAGATTCATGATTTTCAACTGAAACAGTGTTTATCTTCTAGCGAAGATCAAGCATGTTCCTATAAATGTCCCCATAAATTTCATCTCAACTGATATTTTTCTTGGTTCAAGCCTGAATGAAGTTGAACGTGACATTCTTCTTCCTAATTTTAATCGCAGTTCAATCCCAGTTTCTTACGCATATTCTTAGGACTCCGCTCGACAATAATTATCTTTAAATGATATTTAACTGTCCATGCAATTATTTACTCAGTAGCTTTGAGGTAGTATCAGTGACTGGCAATTGCATGACAGGAAACAACTACGTAATTGTTCAAACTAACATCAACGACAAGGCCGTGAAATATGTAAATAATTGAGTTTTCCCAAATTTGAGGATGGTTCAAATACACAATTTATTTTTCATGTTAGAACGACATCTGTCGTGCCAGTTTTTCCCCCAAATTTAATCAAAATTCAACTATTATTTTTTAATTAGACTGTTGGTGATATAGATACCTTATTAATTCACACTGTGCATTATTTTTGTCTTAAATAAAAGCAATATTCAATTCTTCCAAGGCTCAACACAAGAGTTGTTGTGCTTTGTACAAGCTAGGCTCAACGCGACCTCTCTTCCCCCCGTTTGAACGCGGTTCAACCGACCACTTCTTTTCCCTACTTTAAACGGAATTGCCCACCCACACCGAGTTGCCGCCAATCGTCGCGTGGCCCGCCAGCCGGAGACGCCGGCGTCGGAGCTGGCGTCGGCGTCGGCGTTGGCGTGTGGCGTTGCGGCCACGCGGCTCTCTCTTTCATAACGGCCCAGCGAGCGCCGCGGCGCGGCGGCGCAGCGCGCATGACACAACGGCGATCGCCCACCGCGCGCGCGGCTGGCGGAGGCAGGGCCGCCAGCGGAGGCCCTCTCGGCCCCGCGCACGTTGGGTCCGAACGGGTCGACGCACGCGGGCGAAATGAACCTCCCGCTTTGGACGGCAAATGGCTCGTACGGCCCCGACACTTCCACGCTTCCCATGTCTATAAGAGACGACTTCTCTGAAGGCCATTAGGACGTGAAATTATCTGGGATTGTGTGTTGATGTGTTAACGCCAGCGCTTTCAGTATTTATTTAGTCATAAACAGTAAAAAACTGTATGTGACGTACGAGGGAGAAAATTATCTGCGCACGCTTTCTTGTGTTTCAGAATCCCTTCCCAACAATTTAACTATTAATAGTTGAAAGATGAAAAAAATAGTGGTAATAATAATATGTAATAATAATAATAATAATAATAATAATAATAATAATAATAATAATAATAATAATAATAATAATAATAATAATAATAATAAATTTAATAAAGCGAGAGATTAACATTTCAACTGACGCGTCGTACTTTTTAGGTCTTAATGTATTTTAACAAATAACTTATTACCAATGTACATTACAATGTAATATTGGCAATATTTTCGTTAGCCTATTTATGAATTGTTGGTATTACGCCTGACAAATAAATGTATTTGTTTTCTCAGAGTTTCACAGTTTCACTTATTCAAATATCCTATTATGTTTAGATTTAAAATGTAAAGAAACATCACTAATAAGTCTCACAATAAAAAAAATGACTTTGAAGAAATAGTTAGGTTTTTATATTAGACTTCAACTCTTTCTGACAATTCCATTTTCAAGTGTGCGTATTTTCATTATCTGATCTTATTCCAAAGCGTGTTGTTGAACTCATCCCATGCGGTGTGAATTCTAAACATTTTTGGTGGTGTGGTAGTAACGAAATTGAAGTGAGATACCACAATCCTTGGAAGCGGCTAGGTAAAAAGAATCATAAATCTCTTCTGTGATTGCTCTCATATTATATTTTTGTAGGATAATTCGAATTCTTTGTGTGTATCCCTGCTTGATAAAGATCTGAAGATGTTGCATACCAAAAAAACAAAGGTTGAAAGGCTTTGGAGGATCGCCTCATCATGAGTCATGTCGAAGAAAGCGAATGCGTCAGATTTTGTCGGTTTTGTGAGGAAAGGCAATACGTGCTATTTACAGAAATAGACAATATAAAATCTACTATTTCAACGATATAGTATACATCAATCCCTGGTGTATTCGGATGGACTGAATTCATTTTGAAGCTTTAGTCATTAATAAAAAAAGTTATCGAAGATAAGCTCGTGGCCTAATAAATAAGGGAATGAATCATAAAATAAGTAAGGAAAAGAAACAGAACATGGAAAATCAGAATGGACTCATTGGAAGATGAATGGGGAATTTTGTAGGAAGATTAGAAGCACAGAAAGGAAGAATGGCGACACCAGCTCTACTAGAAAAAACTGGGTCATTTCCGCTACGCTTCGCACTCAATTCTTTAAAATTTCGACCCAGAAGCTGCAGCAGGGGAGACGATTTTTCAATCATTAACACCCATGTCTGTTCTTTCAGCATGTCCTCAGTCTTTCTCATGAGCCTCTTTGATTGAGTCTCCCCATTCGCAAATGGTGTTGGCCAACAGGTCAGGCCTTCAGGGTGGGAGGTGGCTGTGAGGCACGGTGGGTGACGCATTTTGTTTTTGTTGTGCTTCTCCATGCGCGCCGTCCGCCGAGACATAGGACGCATTGCGGTCTCGGCTCGGTTCCGCTCCGCTTGGCGCACGTTAGGTCGACAATGTGGCCAAAACGCGTTTAACAAAACTTTAATAAACTGATCTTTCAATACCTCGGGAGGTGGCTTGGAAATTACAGACACCTTGATTGCAGTCGAAGTTGTTGGCGAATGCCCTAATTAAGATCGGATTTCATCTTCTCATTTACCTAAATAATTTAAGAAGTGAAATGTGGTATTCTTCAAATCATTAGAAACTGACAGAGATTTTATACTCATTTTTGACGGCGGCTCGTTATAATTAAACTCCATTATTATGAGACTAAATCATTTAAATTTTTTTAAAACCTTCTAAGATTGTATCCATTTTGAAATTAATCTGTCTGCACTAGTAACGTAATAAATGGTTTACGACAGAAGCGTCAAACGGATTATCTTGTAAGGGCCGTAATGCTAATAGACAACACCTACACACTATCTGCCCAACCGCTCAGTAGACTAATAGTAGATTTGCTGCAAGTTTATTACAAAAAAAGTGTCCTGCATCCACCATAGTAATAGTTTTGATTTGACATTACAGACCCAATGATACTACAGCGATCAACACACATCAATAAATAATTATAATTATAATAAATTATAAAAGCGCATTCAACATTTCTGACGCTGCAACGGGTACATAGCAGATCAAACAGTGCACAGTGAAAAACACAACTCAACATTTTAGTGCGTAGACACTTAAGCGGAGATTTATCAACGCGAGATTTATCAACATTTCTGAAGCTGCAATGGATACACAGCAGATCACAAAGTGCGTAGTGAAAAACACAACCCTGTATTTTAGGGCGTAGAGAAGAAAACAGCGGAGATTTGGGTGTTGTTTGGGCGCACTGTGCGCGGCTCGGATCTGGGGCGCCAGGTCGGCAGGCCCCCGCGGGGGTGCACGCGCAGCGACCCACATCCCGCGGCGGCGGCGGCGGCGAGGCCGGTTGGAGCCCTGCGCTCCAGAAGCTGCGGCCGGATAACGTACGATGCCTTTGACTACGACGAGCCATGGTGAAGCGGTCAGACCTCCTGGTGCCTTCCACCTCTCGCAACAGAGTTTAAATCCCAGGAGATCTATGTGTAGTTTCGGGCGGGAAAAGGGGTTCGTGACAGGTTTTCTCTCCGCTCTCTAACCGAGAGCGGTGGCTGAGGGAGTCAACTGATGTCACTGCAGTGTCTCTGACCGGGAGGTCCTGGGGTTTGAGTCCCTACGATTTTCGACTCTAGCTAGACAGCTGGGTGGAGTTCAGTCGCCGTCTGGAGAAGAATTCTAGTGGCCGGCTACTTTGATTGGTGGTTTTTCGTGGTGTCACCAATTAATACCTGGCAAATGCCGGAGCAGTACCCTAACAAACGAGCCACGGATCGCGCGCGATCTTTCCTTCCTCATCCTCGTCTTTTCCTCACCTTTTATTTACACATACACTAACATGTACTACACTACCACACGTGCCGGGAGACAGGTCGGGAGCTTCGAGCTTGTCCCGGCTGGGACGGTACCTCCCTGGTGGGTGATACCTGGTTGAGTGGAAACCCCTCAAGGATCTCATTATCCACCGGGGGAAGGTAACCGCCATCTCTCGAGGGAAAACTTGCACTACGCTGAGGGGAGTAATGACCTTAGCAGTTGACTCGCCCGAAAGCATTAATCAATTAATAAAAAAAGTAGCCTCCACTTTCTCCTGCCTCCCATTCTGCCATTGCTATACTCTAATGAGCCCGGTGCCTACGCGCCAAAGTTTATGAGAAAGAAAAGTTCGAAAGGGAAGGATATATAATAATACATTATTATTGATGGAAAATGGGAACTGAATTTGTAATTAAGACACATATATAAGTGAAAGGTTGTTTGTCTTAGGGACTGACTCAGAAATGAGAATATTAGAAAAGTGCTCAACATCCTTTCACAATTAGAAAAAGTTGAAGAATAGCAGTCGATCTGAACTCAGCATATAGAAAGAATGAATGGCAATCATATGGCCAAAACAACTACAAAGTACAGACTTGGCTGGAGAAACCCAGGGATACCGCGTCTAAGAGATAAAATGTCGGAACAAGCCAGTAGTCCAAAGCCGTAATAGAAAGAAAAAGAAAGAGAAAAAAACGAAGGTAGAAAGAAAGAAAGGAAAAGAAATAGAAAGAAAGAAAGAAAGAAAGGAGAATAAAAAAGAAAAATAAAAAGGAAGACCAGCAATAAATAACATTGTTAAAGTTCATTATTATTTGAAAGAGTTTTCGGGGTCATAATAAAATATATCTACGCCAGAAATGAAAGAATACAAATCTAACTAACCTGTATAAAATAAAATAATTATAAAATATAACTATTATAAAATATAATAAATATAATAAACCAACTATTATCAAATATAATAATGCACGAAGCCTAAAAGTATAGATGCCCACAAAATCCAGTTTCGGTGTAGGTCACAAGAGGGAAGGATACAATATAATTATGAGTGCCTTCGTTTGTTCAGGAGTGGCTAAGTAAAGATAGAGTTTTATTTTTCAGTGAAATACAATGTTTCATTTCACTTATTCGATTTTTTTCACAGCCAATATATTTTAACATTTCGAGATGTGCCAATTTGTTTACAACTCTTGACAACAGACATTAAGACTAGGAAATCTATATTCCGTTTGACCAATGACAGTCACTACTTAGATACGCATTTAAACTTTTTCGCTTTAGTTTGCGTGGTGAAAATTGATAAAATAATTTATCGTACATGATCGTAAATAGATTTTATTCATTTATGAAATGTAGCACCATATTTTCCAAACGTCACCTCTTGTTCTTAAATTTTCATTTCTGAATAAAACATCAGTTTGCTTTCTTTTTCTATAAACTACTCTAGAGTAATGGTTATTTCCAAATCAACAGCATTCCATCATTTTGGGATAAAAATTCCATCATTTAATAAATGTCAAAAAATATTCTGTAATTCATGTCAGTTTCAAATTGAAGGTCGTCATCGCACGAGCTTGTGCCAAAACGTTTAGTTCCATTGGGCGATACCATCCATGTTCCGTTCTAGCTAAGCTTCTGTCGATACTCCCTCAGACCGTGCCGTCTAGTCACACCCCAGCAGCCTCACTTGACAAGCATACCAAGTGCAGGTTGTAAATCTATTGCCGCTACTACCTACTTCATTGTTCACATATCGAGAAACAATGTGGCGAACATATTTACAACCATCATGAGACAGTGTCTCTTGGCTGTCCGGGACAAGCCACGTCGATCTGCTCGTAGCTGACGTTTCGGCCAACATAAAGTGGCCTTCCTCAGAACGTACTGTCAGCAGTACGCTCTGAGGAAGGCCACAATATGTTGGCCGAAACGTCAGCTACGAGCAGATCGACGCGGCTTGTCCCGGACGGCCAAGAGATATAGTCCGGCCGCGGAAGCCTACGTAATCCACCATGAGACAGGTTCTCCAAGAGGGGTTTGATCCGTGGGCTCCTAGTTTGGGGACACCGAAATGCTCCATGTGAAGGCAGCTTAAAGCCTGGTTATTTTGATTCCAGAAATTAAACTCAAAAGAGAAGCTTGATCTCTGTGTACCTGTGTCTTCAGTTACGAAGGTTTCCTGCTTTTCGTGCTTTCAAGTTCCTGGACCCGAACTAGGCACCTAGTAAAGGGAAACGCTTACTGTTTCTACTTCCTTTTGCGAAGTAAGAGTAAATCGCAATCTGCCTGATATTGTGCAATCAAATTATGGTTATTTTACATGGGAGATCCGAACATTGTACTAACATTATGCTTTTTATTGGTTATACATGACAAAACAATTACATAAAAATATTTTAATTCCCAACTGAAGAAAATGTGGCAAAGTTTTATTAATGTTTTTCGTGTCACGTTATGTGAATACTGTACAAGTTTAGTCTTGTACTTCTAGTAAGTATTATTCCTTAGAGTTCCGAAATCCTTGTGCCTACAGGTGTGCCTTCTTTTACATAATATCTAGTATGATGAAATGATCGAAACGAAATTCATAATAAAGCCTAACATGGGTACGATCAAAACTATTTGGAACAAGCTTGCAGCCAAATTCTTGATGATATTAAATGTACATCTGCCAAGCCACCATCGAGGAAACTTCTGGCCACGGCTTTATCTGAACGGATTGATTGATTATATCGTGTTTCCGGGCGAGTCAACTACGAGGCTATTAGTCTCGGAAATGTAATTTTTATTTTTATCACTGGAGGTGACGGTCATACCCTTGCTAAATGGTGAGATACGGCGCCATACCCACCGGCTTGCGAGGTTTACCCCATCCAGATATTTCCGACCAACCATCCCAGCCAGATCAGCTGTAAGCTACTTTCATGTCTGGTCTCCCGACACATGTCTGGTCTCCCGACACATGTCTGGTCTCCCGACACATGTCTGGTCTCCCGACACATGTCTGGTCTCCCGACACATGTCTGGTCTCCCGACACATGTCTGGTCTCCCGACACATGTCTGGTCTCCCGACACATGTCTGGCCTCCCGACATGTGTACTAGAATCACCACCACCACACGAACTACCAATCAGAGCAGCCTGCTCTAGACGTCTCCAGACAATCGCTGAATTCGACCTATCTATCAAGCTAATGTTGGATGTTCTTCATTGAACCTAGGATCTCCCGGGCAGAGGCACTGCAATGACATTCGTTGATGCTTTGGGCCTCCTCAGCCTGTGCTTGAACGGACATTCGCTTTTAATTTCCACGTGAATGTATAAAAACAAGGAGATGTAGATGGAGAAATTCGAATAATAAAAATATATCCCTCAAAATAAATTGTTTCATTCTGATATCGCCTAATTTATCTCGAGACGATTTCAATTTACTGATGAGCATTGGTGAGAAAATATTGTTGGGATATCTACCGTGAGAGAAGAGCTATTGCCAACGTAGTGAGCACTTTACTTCTCATACTTAATTATTGCAAATTCAACATCAATATTTAAACATAAATGTTAAATTTAATACTTTTTAAAGTTTTATAATTATGATTATGGATTCTTTGGTAACTCATGGCAGCAGCCGAATCTAATATGTAGAAAGGGGGGAGAGAAGACATTCTAATGGTGTTTTTTTGATTGTACATTATCAACGCTGTTTTGAAGCAACAGAAAACAATAAAACCTTCTTAAGAAGTGTAAATAAAGGACTACGCAGGTCCAGCGTCTCGTGCAATGATAATGTAAGTATTAATAGCTACGACAAATTCATTCTATATCTGTGCACATTTCGTTAGTTTTCATTTCGCTAGCTGTAAGATGACTGATGATTGAGAGGGGAAATAGTACGTCGACAGTCCACTCAAACCCAATTTGTTGTTTGTTTACAGAAGCAAATTGTGACTATTTCACTGGAGCGAAGATTCTAGTTGCGAACAAAGCTCGGTGCTATCTTTTATTCATAGTTGAATTATGCTTGGCAAATCAAAGAGGTGTAGGGATCAGGTGCGCAAGAAAACGTGCGCAAGTAGAATACAAAACTCAGTGTTGTGGTAACAAAGATAAAGGTTCTATAGCATTTGAGAGAGAGGTTATCTTTACGAACATTTACAACATGATGTATCCTGTGTATAGAACGTCAAATACCGACAAAGACGTGAAGTTGAAGATGTCACAGAGCCACTACCTTTCCAGAAGATTTAAAACGAGAGTTAAGCGAATATGAAGTAGAGAATGGCGAGATTCTATGTGTCCACAAATATTATTTGATAATTTTAATTTATAAAGAAAATCGGAGTAAGAAATAAACCGAAATAATTGTTACAATCAGTCCATGAGCTGCGAGCTGAATTCTTCAGTAAACAGAATTTATAGGAAAATCTTATGCATTTAACTTCAACACGATGAATTCATGTTTTAATCATTATACTAGTTGATCTTCTTCCTTTCAAGGATTAGATATGAATATCTTTTGTTTAAATCGCCTCAAACTTCACTTTGAAGAACCACTTCGATTTGCGAAATCGTTCATTCAATGTATGATGTGAATTCATAAGATACGAGGAAGATTACGATTCCTCGTAAATCGAAGGCTGAATCATTCCAAGAGGAACAATGAAACCGTACTATAAAATTATTCTGATTCAATCTGTTTTTACAATAGCGCAATTTCCACAATTTTTGACATAAATAAATAGACTATTACATTTCACTGACGTAGCACCACCCTAATGATATACTCACGACTTCAGAATTACGATTTTAAACACAGACCCAAAACCTAGAAGTTCACCGTCATCGTCGACAATTATACGTTTGGAGAATGCCAAAGGTGAAGATGACTGCGCGCCAACATGCGTGTTCTAAGACTCGTCCAGCCAGGCTCAAAGTCCACTATAAAAGGAGATGGGTTTAACATAGCGCACCTTCAGCACTGCAACGAATAAGCACTCAAGAACAACATAACGCATGTGGATTCTGAGGAACAGAAGGTATTTAAAAGCGACCAAATATTATGATCGATTACGAATTGCAATATTGAATCCGCCATTGAAAGTTTGTAGTATTATTTTTAATATTTTAGAAATCTTGGCCATGCAATTGCTCGCGAACACAATGTTTAGTAATTGAAGAGGGAAAGGGGAAGGTTCGAGGACGCAAGTTTATGCATTTATGTTTTCTTACAACTTTGGCGTAATAATAAAAAATACTTTTGCAACGGATATTTTGACATTCATTCCTGGTGTCAGATTCTTCTAATAGTACGAGTACATAATTTATAAGACATTGTCGGTGCAAAGCGGTGTCAGACTTCAGAAAACAATATTCCAAAACGTTTGCCTTGAATTATATAAGCACTGCCTGGTTTATAAAGACAGATACATACAGATTTATAAAACAATAGTGCCACTGGATAATGCATAGTTCGCCGTATAACAGTGGGTTTACACAAAATGTAAACCCACTGTAACTAACAATCGGAGCAGATTTATTACTTTGCAAAGTGAAAAGCACTTTTAATTTAATGTTCTCATTACAGCGTTTAAAAATTCAGTTACATACATAAATGAACGCACATTTTTTTCATATCGGCGATGAAAGTAGTACGGAAATGTGCAAGAAAGACGTGAATGATCTCGCTCGAATTTCGAATGAAATTCAACCTGTCAGGAAGGATATGTAATTTGATATAGGTGCATGATGGATATTCTTCAATGACAGGAAATGAATCATAGAGAGAAGAGGAAATTCAATTTTCTCTTCTCTTTTTTAACAATTACTTTGAGTTATATTGACAATTACAATTTTTGTGCGGTAGTGTGACATAATCGGAAGTTGCCGGCTGGCTCTGAGACTGAGACAATTTTGCATACGATGATATATTGATGAATATTGATGATGACGATGAATATTCTTTATGTGATAATTGGCAGATCGGATCGAGATCTTTACACTGTAAAGATTTTTGCAACAACCGGTCCGTAAAGTAGTTTACATCAAAGTTTGATAAAGCATTTGATCGAGTTTAGAGCACAACGCACAACGCTAGTTTGCATTAAAAGACAAAAATGCCAGACTGTTATAAGAAGTAAAATTGAACATCACATTTAAAAACATTTTTTATCACTCCAATTAATATTTCATCGCATAAACTTGTGTTCAATATTGTTTCTTAGACAGTTAATATAATAAATTACTCAACAAAGAAATAACGGATCTAGACCGGAAAGACTGTATATTTACTTACTAGTACCACCTGTCGTCGCAACAGGAATTATGCTGCATGCGAGTAGTTCTACTGCCAAATATGTTCCCATCCATGTTGGATCGCTTCGTCTTTCCACTCAGCGATAGACTTGATAGGAACTTCCTCAGAGAATAACACTTTTCTTCCTGAAAAAAATTGGTTACATAAAATATAATAGCCCCTTTACTCAAGTATACTGATCCAAATTTATTTACTTACGGTAAAAAATGCGCTCTAGATACCAGATGATGTGATGCATATGATGCCTTTATTATTGGACACCTAATATGATGCATCTTACACGGTTGACAATTATGTAAAATTGAGGTTTTGATCATATGAAATCTGCATATCTACAAAGAACTAAACTATATAATTGTTTTTTTTCTAATGCCAATATTCACATCTATTCCTTGTAAAAGTAACTAACTTTACCTACACTAGTCATCTCAGAGTTCGCTAGTGACAGCTTCATCCGACTAAATTGCGAATCTGCTTTGAAGCTTTTCACACTCTGAATTTTATCTATTCAATTTGGATAATGGGAAAGCGGCTAAATCGGAATGAGCCAGATTCACACTTCATCTGCATAAGGTGTGTGCCATAACACATGCGTGATGACTGGGATTCTCTTCGATAGTTGGTTGGTTGGATGGTTGTTAGTGATTCCAGACGCATCAACTACAGAGGTTATTAGTCCCGTAAGTGCGTTGCTCGTTAATCCTCGGCAGGTGGCGGGGTTTTCTGGCGGGGTTTCCCCCAACCGGGCATCTCCCATCAGCGGAACACCGCCCCAACCGGGACAAGCTCTAAGCTCCCGACCGGTCTCCCAGCATGTGTGGTATGCACGCGGTAAGGATAGGACAAGGAAGGGGAAGGAAAGATTGCGTGCTGTCCTTGGCCCGTTTGTTAGGGTACTGCTCCGGCATTCGACTGGTGTTGATTGGAGAAACTATGGAAAACTACCGAACAGATCAGCCGGCCGCTAGAATTCTCCTTCAGACAGCGCCTCAATTCGACCTAGCTGACAAGCTATTGCCGAAAATCTTACCACTGTCGGTCTCGAACCTAGGACCTCCCGATCGGAGGCACTGCAGTGACATCAGCTGATGCATTGAGCCTCCTCTCCCTTCCCCCATCTCGTAAAAGTCTTAAAATCCATAATTTTTCTGTTCATGTATTAGGATGTTCATCTTTTTTCTGTTATCTCAACAACCCTCTATCCCCAGTCACACACACACACACACACACACACACTTATTCTCACTCACGCACACACACACTTATTCTCACTCACGCACACACAATATCATGCACATTTCGTGGTCACCTCCCTCTTTGTATTCTCTCTCCTCTCTCTTAGACTGTTTTTCTTTCTCCGCACCATCTCCCTATTTCCTTCTTGCCTTTTTTTTACTTCCTCACTCTAGAGAAACCTAGCCGAGCATAATGCTCGTTTTGCTTTCGCTACAGGTTGCTTTCAACCCTGGTGGTGCGCCGAGTCTGCGAGGAAAGTTGGAGCCTGGTATTTTTCCGCTGACTAGGCACTGTTCTTCGTGCCCGAGAGAGAATGCCTTCCAACCTCTCGTTTCAGCTGTGCATGTTTTCAAAACATTCGCAATCTGCGCGACCAGTCATGGATCGTTCGCAAGGAGAGAATAATCGACGATTTGGTTATCTCTTTTCTCTTGCGTGGCGTACAGAAAAATGATTTCCAACTATCTCTACGATTGGTTTCTTATGATATTCACGTTATATTAATTCTTATTTTATTAGCTTTTAGGGTATTAAGATACTGAATATCTTTGGGTTGTTCAAAGAACGTAATCTCAATGAAAGTACCAATAAATAGTACACCACTGAAATAGATTTAATTTCTTGCTGATAAGACAAAATTTGCAAACATTGTAGTAAGAGTAGTAAAACAGAACAATTGAATTCTGTGCTTCATTTTTTTAAAAGTATAGCACTGTTATATTGATACTTCGCAAACAAAGAGAGAGAAAAAATTTTTTAACGCTCGGCATCTGTTTAGAAAAATCCAAACAAATGGGTTGTAGTAAAAGATGGATGACCACTCATAATCAAACCAAAGATATTTATTAATTTTATGATTTTTTTATAAAATATAGTTGTATAAAAATGACTGAACGAATACATCACAAATAAAGAACTTGGTTTCTTTTATATCTCGACTATTGTCTATGTTTGGATACAACCATATCCAAAATATTTGCTGTAGATTGAAGTAATGATATTCAAAATACATATAAATAAAACCATTTTAAACGTACGTGTATACATAGTACGCGTTTATATATTTATAAAAGGTTTAATGCGTGTGCGTGTGTGTGTGCACGCGTGTGTGTGTGCATGTTTAGGTGTATGCATCTATATATGTATGTATAAATATATGGAATAGAGAAAGCACCATATTGCCGAGCAGACCAAGTTGATCATAGTGAATATCTTTGAAACGGGATGCAGTTGACGTGAAATTATTGTAGATGATGCGAGAAATAACATATTTCGTTTTCTTTTTGGTAACATTTTTAATTTTCGAAATATTGACATAATTTTGACCCCAAGTATACAACGTTTCTTTCACCATTCTACAGTATGCGATGAGATGAATATGACTATGTAAGCATAGTCTATGTTCGCAAAGAAACTGTATCTAAACAGAATGTGTAAAGGCTTACACATTCTCCTAAGAAGCCACGTTTACCGCGTCTTTCCGCAATGGTTTTCTGATGTTCTTCCTTAGTGTCAGAGTATTTCGTTATCTTGATAAAACTAGAAATGGAAACTTCGTGTTTTCAATGTATTTTTAAATTTTTTCTATTGCTTTCTGCTATTGATCTTCTTACATACAAAGTATGTTTAAGTGTTCCTTTATTAATATAAAGCGTACGTAACAAATTACGTTTTCCTTGGTAACTCCAGTAGTAAGATAATATAAATTGTGATCCTATTCCATAATGGAATACTTTATTAGATAATCAATTAAGATAATTAGAAAGTTGTCACCTTTACACTTTACTTTTTACACTTTTACATTTTATTGGGTTCACTTGAATGTTCTCTTATTAGAAAATAAATATAGTCCTCACTTAATTCAGCTCTGGTGGAGCGGAAGGAGAGGGCGGAGCGGAAGGAGAGGGCGGAGCGGAAGGAGAGGGCGGAGCGGAAGGAGAGGGCGGAGCGGAAGGAGAGGGCGGAGCGGAAGGAGAGGGCGGAGCGGAAGGAGAGGGCGGAGCGGAAGGAGAGGGCGGAGCGGAAGGAGAGGGCGGAGCGGAAGGAGAGGGCGGAGCGGAAGGAGAGGGCGGAGCGGAAGGAGAGGGCGGAGCGGAAGGAGAGGGCGGAGCGGAAGGAGAGGGCGGGATTTTCCCTACCCTGGCATCTCAGAGGGGCACCGGCCCAGCCTATAGAAGCTCCAAGCTCCCGACTGGTCTTCTGGCTTGTGTGTAGTGCATGTAAGTATACGTGTGTGGAAGTAAGACTTGAGGATAGGACAAGAAAGAGGAAGAAAATGTCAGTGTGGTTCATGGCTTATTAGGCTTGTTACTCCGGCATTCGTCTGGAACCACGGAAAACTACCGATGAAAGGAGCCGACCGCTAGAATTCTCCTCCATACAACGACTGAAATTGACCAAGTTATCTAGCTAGTATCGAAAAATGTGCTATCGTGGGGACCCTAAAATTCACATTTCGGGCATTTATGCAGTTGTGAGTACAAGTGCTTTAAACCATTTCTTATAAAACTTCCAGAAAATTCTAAAGTTTTCTACGAAAATGAGCTCAAAATTGTGTATTTTTGGAAACGCACTACACATGTTTAATCAAAAACAACTCCAACTTTTTCAGTGATAAGGATATTACATAGGACCAACTTTTCCTGTATAATGCTCCTAAATTCATATATTAATTTTATTATGAGGGAACCGAAAAATTGAGAAAATGTAAAACAAATATCGCTTAGGCGTCGATAGGAGCTGGGAAGAGAGCGGCGCAAAACCGAAAATCTAGCCCAAACAAGACCAGGAAACTAGTACGAGAAATTCTGCGTCATTCTAAAGAAGCACTACGTTACTTTATGAATCTCTGCGGCAGAGGGGACGCCCAACATTCACACAAAGAAGACTGATATTTACTTATCCTCTCGGAGCGAAATCTCAGCGGGAGATAGCGTTAATGACTTGCTGGATTCTAAGCGAGACAAATCGTTTGACAGGGCGATGTAGCAGAATGGAGCTTAGTGTAGGGTCAATGCAGCTTCACACCTCGGGGAATTCCTGGAGTAACTGTCCACTCCTCTCTATTCATCATGTTTTTCAAAAGGGGGCAGTGACCTAACGCAAGGTCAACGTGTCCTTAGCCATTCTATTCGCGTTATGCAACCGTCATTTTTAACCTTTAGAGACTTAATTTGTAATGTGAAAACAATCCCATCAATATCAGAACCATATGCAAAAGGATATACCAAATATATCAAAATGACTTGCGAAACCCATCGGTTTTCCCATTGTTTGTTGACCAACCATTTGTTTTCCGTCGTACGTTTTGCCGCACTAACTTTAAAAATGTTAAGTGAAGTTAGAGATGTAAACACTTCATGTATTCTTATCAGCTTGAGAAACCGAATTTGTGGAAGTTTTACGTTTCCTTACGTAGTAACATTCACCTGTGGCGGCCGGTGCCCCGAAAACTGGAGGTTGTAGCTCCATCGCATGACGAAAATGTAATCTCCAACTTTCAGAATACTAATATACTTGAATAATAAAACGTAAACAATCCATATAAATTAATTACAAATAAATTTAATAAGAGTCTATATTGAAAAAACGGCCAACCTATCACAAAGAACTTTATCATATGTACATTTTGAATCAACAAACCGAACTTGATATAAAAATAATTTCTGCAATCATCATAAATTCTGCATTCAATGCCGTCAATAATTGAACTTGTGTACTTTCAATAACACGCTAAATTCATAACACAAAGTTGCAACTAGCGTCGGACGAAAGCAGAAAATTTGTATTCCCCTCGAACGCGGCGCCACACTCGCCGACGAGACCCCCCACCCCCAGCCATGGAAGAAGACCGGTTGCAGCACCAAAGGCTTTACTTGAAGCACAGGGCCAAATAGGAAACGGAATTATGGAGCTTGGAGCGCTAATGGTGCAATGCCTGTGAGAGCACCAGACGCCGAAGAGAGCGCTTGTTGGGCGCTCTTTGGTTTCAAAATGATTTCATATTAACTGATACTGCCATACCGTGAATATTGAATGTCATTAAAGGGAAAATGTGTATTCCCAACGCATTACAAAATCTTTCGATTATCTTGGGGTTGTGCAACCGCGTAATCTAAGATCGAGACACCACTGAAATTCATCGTAAACTTATCAAAATCATCCTAATCCACGAAATGCAGAATATGGGTGTATGAAATTTTGTATATCATATTCGAGCTACTAGACCTATTATTCATTCAGCTACCAGATCCGAAATCACAATCGCTATCGTAATATAACTTCAGCCCATATTGGGTTCCTCTAGGGAATTCAATAGCGCTTTCATTCATTGTGCAATTTGCTTGGCACATTATTTTACGTGGAAACATCCGTGGGCCCTGAAAGCCAAAGCAGCGCGCCCACGAGAGAAGCAAAGCATGTCGGGGCCGCATCGCCCGTGGCACATGGTCGCGACCTCGGCGAGCGATGTACAGACCCGCGACAGACGCGGACGTCGGCGGAGGAACGATGACGAAGGGGCGACAAGCACACAGGAATGACGACGATGGAAGGGATACCGTGATACCCGAAGGGAGACGACGCCGGGAGACGGCGACAGAAGGCTGACGATACTTTCGCTTAATTTTTGTTTCTTTCGGCATTAAAATTTATTTATTTTTCGCATTTGTAAAGGTGAGTCAGTGTGCCGTGCAGACAGAGCCACTCGCCAAAGCCCGTTGTAGTATTCTGACGAATAAATGAATGATTGTTGTTGTTGTTGTTATTATTATTACTATTATTATTACTGTTTCTCTTACTATTGCTGTTATTATTACTATTACTATTACTATTTCTCTTAGTATTGCAATTATTATTACTATAATAATAATAATAATAATAATAATAATAATAATAATAAAATTATTATTATTATTAGCGTACCCGTGCGAGAACTCGCATGTTAAACCCCACCCTTATCCCTAATATTTCCATTACCATATTAAGCCTGTGTTTTTCTTCAACACCCCTTTATCCTCCATCACTTGTTCTAAATCACTCCTTTTAGTTGATAATATAATGCACCCTTCTTAATACAAACTATTTTTATTTAATTTTATAATCAAGCAAACTGGTACACCAGTGGAATTCAGTCGGATATAATATCAAGTAAATAGTTTAATTTCGCTTACAGTTGCAAGTTCTTCAGGCTCTGAGCTGGCGGGTTAGAATCGAGAAACGTGGGACCAATAAAAATGTAATAGAATGTTTAAGAGGATCTAATCCTGTAAATTACGGAGTAGAAACGTTTCTTTAAGACCTTTGGCATCAAAATTTTAGTTTTTAAAGCCCTAGAACGCGCGTTTAGAAGTTATTTAATGATATAAATTCAAAAATCTGCCCAGATGTTGCAGGTTGAATTTCACATTTTAAATTTTAAACATATTCTTCGTATTTTTGACGCCAAAGTGCAATTCGTCATGTCTCCGTGATATTCCCTGCGCTCAACGCCCTCCAAGGGGCTTGGAGACGCGTTGCGTCAACTTGGATGCAACAAATTAAAAAAAGAAATTATCTTTCTTTAGAGACCTCATTTATAAATATTGGTGGCGTGAGAGAGTCGCAAAAGGTGTGTACAGAACTAATACAGAGATAATACACAGAATATGACATATTTCTATACAGATAATGTACAGAAATAATAAAGGAGATGATTATAATTACAATTATTTTATTAATAATAAAATTATTATTATTATTATTATTATTATTATTATTATTATTATTATTATTATTATTATTATTATTATTATTATGTGAATAATGAAGTGGCTATGAGATAGCAAATGACAGAAGGAAAAGAGACATCCCATGTAAGCCAGCTGTGCACACACCTTGCCTAGTGGTCATTAAAATTGTTATCACAGATTATATTATTTAGCTTACCAACCTTCACTTTACAGAGGTCACTCTCATCGTGAATGCATGCCTTCTGGCTTTACTGGCGCGTCTATCTCCGTTTCTTTGGGTTTTCCGGTTACTCTTCTCGTAACCGCCTCGTATGGCATTCCTGTCACATACTGTTGCCCACTCCTGACCTATTGTTTCCCCTTCCTGTTGATGTAGTTTTTCAGCCTCTAGTCACTTAACCGTGATGAAGTCACAATAGTCAATTTTCTGCAAGTACTAATTTCTAAAACAATCGCTCTTTGAAGGTAAATTGCTAAAACTGAAAACATAATAAAGGATCTTGATAAACATTACGGAATGGGCGCCATATGTGACATTTTCATGAGGTTTATTAATTAATATATGTAAAATTACCTTTAGTCTTAACTTTGCATAGATTATACCAGTCACATAATAATGCTAATAATAATAACAATAATAATAACAACAACAACAACTTAATAATCAATGTTTTCCTTAGAATACATTAGTTGCTTAGTCATTTTACTTTATTAATCTCTTCGCAGAAGACGAATAACCAGTTTGAAATACTTGTCTTTTGGATTTTCTACATTTCGTCTGACCCCGCGAGCATTGAAGCGATGGGTGGAAATTTCAGTTTCAGGTGACGGCCAACCAAAAGGACGTGCGCGACTCCGCTCGGCGGGTTGTCACGTGGGGGGGGGAAGGGGGGGGGCGGGGGGGGTGTAGGGCGCTGCTGACGCAGAGGCCCCCCGGGGCGGCGTCGGCGACGCGAAAGGCAGTAGCGACGCGTGGGCTGGGCTCCGTTCGACAGCCACGAGTTGGCGACCAAGTCACTGCCTTTACCCACAGCGGGACGATGCAATTCTTTAAGGGGAACCAGAATGGGCAACTAGGTAGGAGTCCTGACGGCGGCAGGATTTTCGACACTAGTTTTTCAGCTAGGTCGAATTCTGTCACTGTCTGGAGGAGAATTCTAGCGGCCGCCTGCTGTGATCGGTAGTTTTCCGTGGTTTCTCCGATCAACACCAGGCGTATGACGGAGCAGTACCCTACCTAACGGGCCACGGACCGCGCGCGATATGTCCTTTTTCTCTTACACACACACACTCACACCAACATGCACTACACTACCACATATTCCGGGAGGCAGGTCGGGAGCTTAGAGCTTGTCCCGGCTGGGGCGGTGCCCCGCTGGTGGGAGAGTCCTGGTTAGGGGGAAACCCCACTAGCCGACGGTAGGTCGGCGCCGGATCTCGCCATCCAGCGGGGGAAAATCACCTCCATCTCCCGAGAAAAAACATGCACTACACTAACGGGACTAATGACAAGAGCAGTTGGATATTTTTCTACTTTCGTTGTGAGAAAAAGTTAATAGTTTGCTTTCTATTGTTGCACACTGTTTCTGGTAACAATTGAGGGTTGAATAGTCTCAAAATATCGGTGTTTGTGTTTGCTCAGCATATTGACAAGGAATGCACTGAATACTTTAGGAGCCATTTCCCCGAGTTAAAAATTTTCATCTTTAGGGAACATTTTCTCGAATACTAATAGAAGATGCTCAAATTTTAAGAGAGCATGTAGCACGTCAGTTTACATACTTTAAAATGGCCGATTTACAAAATGTTAAGTATTGAAGACAATACTCTTATAAATGTTAGTATTTTTAAGAATAGAACCGATTACAATGAATAAAAATATATATTTAAAAAACTATCAATCGTTTTTTACAACAGATTCGTTAAAATACTAACAAATAATAAACCTCCACTCACAAGAAATGTCAAGCTTGTAAATTAAATAGGTTTTAAGAAAATGTTCCTTACGTTAACATTGGCGAGATGGACCATTCTGGCTCCCCTGGCTCATTCACAATGCAAACACAAGCATAAGCATAACACATAGACGTAAACATTAACATAAGAATATACTGAAGTATTCACAATGTTGAACATAAAAGTAAGCAAAATAAGAGTTTCTATTGTCTGTGAGACATTCTAGTTTACTATTCGTTGGATGTGAGAAACGAATTCGAGATATCAACTGTGACCATGACGTGGGGGGGGGGTTCTTGCCAGGCGTTTGTTCGTCTATCGACTTATTTCGATACTCGATTTTGAGTTAACATGCTGTGATAGATTCATTTCTTATTTTTGACATAAGCATAAGCGCAGAAGCTTTAAGCTTGCAAGCTTTTAAGGTAACGTCTTACGTGTTATGCTTATGCGAACGCATTGTGAATGAGTCCGCTTATGGACGTAGTCCTAAGTTCTATGTTAACGCCTTGCTTGTGTTTATGTTTGCATTGTGAATGTGCCTTTAGTTAGTTAGTGCCTTATTTTACGTAGCGAAACTCGGGCCATTAGGCCTGGAGCTCTTCTGTCCGACCACTTATATATCGTTACGCTCCTTTCACCATCTAACGGAGAAAGAAATCATCTCAGGCAACATAACAGGCGATTTTGAATTTAGTTCAGAGGCTTCTTTTAGGCTTGAGAATCTTTTACATGCAGTAAATCTACTACGTGGGTCGACCAGCTTTGCTTTCCCTCCGAAGGAAGGCGTACAAAGAATTTTTTCGCCCTTAAAAATGCACGGATTGGATCGGATTTGAAACTGCAAACTTAAGTATAACAGCCCCTTTACACTAAACGTTATATCATCTAACCCGCATTCTTTATTCCACTCTGAATGTCAAACTGCCACCAGTTGAGTTGACTCAGAGACTGTATTGTCGGTTTCTGCAGCCTTTCTGACTTGTCCTAGGATTCGTGCACTTAACGTGGTGAATTTTTGACTAACTATTCAGCCACTTCGATAGGGGAGAGAATTATCGAGATCTGCTGTTCTGTTCGGTAGTTTCTGTGATCGTATCTAGTGAATACCAGAGGAGTGCCCGGGCCACGGCCCGCGCGCGTTTCTTGTCCTATCCTCACTCCGTACTTCCACACATTTACATTTACACTTACATGCACTACACTGCTATACATGTCGAGAGCTTATGAGTTTGTCCCGGCTGGGGCAGTGTCCTGAAGGAGAGAGACCCCGCGAGTCTAAAGGCTGCTCCACACATTCGCTATTCGGCGAACAGCGAGCAACCGCTCGCCGAATCCCGAGTAGTGTGGATGAGTTGCTTGCTATTTGCCGAGTGACGAACATTCGGTATTCGCCCTACCCACCGCGTGTCGGTCTTTGGAACACATCAAAGGGAGCGAACATTCACCGAACACGTCAGCTGCTCGAGATTGGGCGAGCCCTAGCTCGCCGCTCGGCAAATGCCGAATGTGTGGAGCTGTCTTAAGAGTAGGACGCCGCCGGATCTCACTTTCCAGCGGAGGAGGATTACCACCTTCCGGGATACTTCATACACTAAACTTACGGGACCAATAAGCATGGCAGTTAGCACACCCGGAAACACCAATCAATCATCAGATATCGATTATCAAGAGTCTTTCAAAGGCTCCTCTAAGTTGAAAGAATTCGCGGTTAGGGTCAATGGAATCTTGTCTGTCCTGGAGATGTCGCGTGTTAGTGAGAGTGGCCAACAATTCGGTCGTAATACTGCAATCTTTTTTGCAATATTTATGCTAATGTATTTATGCTATTTGCCGTGAAGAAGGTTGTAGTATGACGGTGAATTTACAAATCTCAATTATCGAAAATATTAATTTGTATGAAAAAAAGAATGAAAGGTCATTACGAGGGAGCAGTTTGGCATGCGTCACGACGAACCAAGGTGGTTTAAGCTACACACAACAATGGTTTTCTGCGCAAAGAATCGTTTACGCTAAAAGCTGCTGAGAGTCGAAGTGCTGGAAAGAAGACTGAAGTGCTTACAGAAATATAACGTATATATTACACATTCACTTTCCCCACATTGATTTTGCTGTTTGTAATATAATATCGTTTCCTTGATATCGATAATCTGTAATATCGATCATCAGAAGCGAGAACATAAAATAAATTCGAAGTCTGTGACGTTACTGAACATCAATGCTCAGAAATGCCACAGACTTGTTAGTTTTCTTATTCTTGCAAATAAACATACCCTTACCTCATTGGCAACGAACCAATTGAATGAAGTTCGCAGCACTAGAATGAGCGTTATTTTAACTTTCTGACGTTAAAATAAAGCGAACTTTTGTATTTACAGTTGAAGAGATAGTCTGTTGTCACTAAATTTCACCCTCCCGGTTAATTCAGCGTTTAGTACTTATGTATAAAAATAACATTTTTTTTAAATTACCAGGATCGTATTATATTATATGAAAATGAGTAGTTTTATGTGGGCATGGCAATCTTGCTTAAATTTTTATCCATTTCTAACATATAAAAATATGATTTCAAACTTGACGTCGTTGTTCCTGTTCGCTCGTTAAAACTGAAAATATCTTCATTTAAAGAGAACGAAACATTTTTTTTATTTAGCCAATAAAAAATAAGTATTGTATGTAGTTCCCAATTATGAAAGCATCGAAATGCGATATGTAACTTCTATCACCAGGAGAATATCGACCCTGTCGAAAATCTCTAACTTTTTAAAAGTAAACATTTATTTAATTAATAGAACATTCATTACTTTTTGGAAAATCACTAATCTTTATCGATCTATTGACTCTATTATCTATTCTACAGTATTGGAGTTTCCACGAATTAGTAACCAAGCTTGGATTGCATGTTGTATGGTCATGAGTGAGAGTTGGAGGTTCTTGAAAAAGTTCTTTTATCTCATTTTACTGAGCAAGTCGCAATTAAATTTGCCTGTTACTGCCAAGTTCTACAAAGTAATAGACATAATTTAGCGGTGCTATTTATGAACCACGTCTTCATAAATTTTTTCTTAGAATATTGTTTAAACTGGCGGTTTAGCCACGCGTTGTTTTTTCAAACCACCATTTGGTTTATTTATTCCTAGTGTACCTAACACTATTGAGAGAGATGATACATTTATATGTAATGTTGTACGGATTACTTTTGATTTTATCAATTTTGTCATAAATATGTGACATCTGGCAAGCAATGAGGGAATTGTTATAAACCAGATATTTTGCGTTTCATTTTAATCACAAAAACAATATCTCCTTCGCAAGTTAAAAACGCTAAACGCGTCTAAATGTTAAGAGAATCTCACGACAGTGACAAGCGTAACACGACAAGGCGTAGCAATGAACGAGAGAGAGTTTTCACTGAAAAAACAACGGCGTCATTCTCGCGAAAGCACACTTCTTCAACCTAGCCACTTCCTCACCTGTGACCTCCACCTAACGGAACCCTGGCTCCGCCTGTGTACGTAACAGGTTCCGGAACATCAGAGAGGAACTGCGGGCGTTTCAGCCTCGTGGGACACCGGACATCACACATAGGACACTGAACACAGCATACCGGACATCGAACACGGCGAAACTAATTGGCGATTACATGCGGTCACACCTCGCGGACGAGTGTTTTAATCCGAGAGGCGAGGCAGACGGACAGTGCGGTGACGAATTTTTACGAACGGTCAAAGAACAAAAGGAATAGTAAGGATTTCGATTACTTGATAGAGGTGTATCGACGAGGTGTACAATTGTAAAGATATATTCCAAATGTTAGATAGCTAAATAACAATATTTCTGCATTAATAGCACTACAAAAGGTAAACTATCAACGTTTTTTCTTTCAAGGTAATTTTAATTTTGCACATTCAGCAGATGCTTTTGTACCTGTTGGCTTGTAAATGGCTCCGACCATATATAAAGGTAACAGAAAGCTTGCATCGTATTTCACAATTAGACATTTTTAAATTTGTGAAAAGACCTTGTCAACTTTCGTTTTATTGAAAAATTAACATTCCCCTCATTCAGTGTTTACGGCCTAATTATCGTAACGTCCTTTGTTCACCAGCCACAAAGAATATTGATCACACGATGATTAAATTACCTTTGGTGAATGAGAGCCTTTGTCATCGACACCTTGTCCACCACTGTGTTTCTCTTGAATCCTTTCCTGGGGGTCAAAGAATCGGGCCTCATAGTAGTCTTTAATTGGGTCAGATTCCCTCCCCTGCACTCCAGTTCCTGTCTCCACTGTATTTTATGATTCCCTCTCCTCCTCTTCTTCTTCTTCTTCTTCTTCTTCTTCTTCTTCTTCTTCTTCTTCTTCTTATCATCATCATCATCATCACTATCATCAGCACTATCACCATCATCATCACTATCACTATTATTATTATTATTATTATTAATAATAATAATAATATTTGCATATCGGCCATTTCTGCCACAGTACACGTTCTCTTTGAAGGCTCAGTCATATTCTGTTCCGGAGAGAGAGAAAAGGCATCAGCATTATAGGGATTCATTATAGGGATCAGCATTTCGGCTGTATCTCTTGGTAAGACAAGGTTGAATTCTGAATTCTGAGGTGATAGGATGATGATGAGAGGTGATCGTGGACTTTTTGATCTATCCAAGCATTCGCCTGTATGACCGAGGGAAACCACAAAAACCGCGATAAGAACGGCCGGCCCGGGGATCGAACACGGGCCTCCTGACTGCGAAGTCAGCGCGCAACGCCCTCAGAGCCACTTCTCTTGGATTATTATTATTATTATTATTATTATTATTATTATTATTATTATTATTATCATTATTAGCATTATTATTAGCATTCGAAAAGGTCATAAATGGCTAAAGCGCGTCTCATTATTTTGCCTACATTAGCCGCTGGGATACATGAGGGTGGATTTCCGTTAATTTAAACTGATATTCTAAGCCCCTGAATCCTTGCAGCCGCTGATAGGACCTCCAGAGTAGAAAACTACAACGTACATCACATACAAGGTTACATGTTATGCCAGTGCCGCCTTAGATGAGCATTGTGAAAGAATTGGGGACGAACTTTGCCCAGCAAAACTGAACCGACGAAAATTGGAATACCGTCTAGCGTTTTTACTATGAACCCTTGGGCTATTCGGATCGCCTTTGGTTTACTTCTTTTTTCGAAGCAGCCTCCAGGAACGCCCCGGAAGATACTGGGCTTGGTGTAAATGTCTCCGCGCCAAGTCATCGCGAAGGTCGTCGCCCTCTCCTGACAGGGTGCTAAATAACCACGATGCGACGTCAGAACCTCCCCGCCCGGGTCGCGGGAGAGCTGGGTCCGGCCGGGACTTCCCCGACAGCGCGCGGCGTTTAGCAAATATTGGCGGCGGTTTCTCTCCGTCCAAGGCCGTTCCCTCCTGCGCTTACCAGGTTAGTGAGATTCACAACGGGTCGGCAAAGAATGTACAACTTTTTGCGCCAGAAGAACGGTGCTGCGAAGAAACTGGCCTAAGAAGGCCACGCCTGACCGACGTAAGTTGCCCTTCGATTTTTGAGACGTTACAATTCTCTTCTTGTAATTAATTATTGGAAAATTAACAGACAATTAATTATACAACCAAAATGTAGTCTTTTATAAGAACGGGTTTGCATGAAAAAATTTATAGCTTCAAGATAATACTTTCATTCAATGTAGTTAGTTTTTTTAGAGTTTTCAAGATATTCCGAAAGAATTAAAACTATTTTAAATTTTTAATTTTTACACGTTTTTCCTATTATTACATTTTTACTACGTATTTCGTTACATTATGTAAAATTATGAAAATGATCTTAGATGTTCCGGTGACGCCGCGTTGAAGGCTGTGTTGCCGACGTTTTGATCGTGATCTTCTTCAGGGCTGGTCTGCGCCGGCAACACCGCCTTCAACGCGGCGGCACCTGAACAGAATATCATTTTCATGACTCTGGCCGCGGAAGCCTACGACTTCACTTAATTATGTAAAATTGACACTCATCTGAGATCATGGAGGGAATTTTGGAGGGATCATCTGGGATACTCTCTGAAATTGGTTTACCAGTATACGTATGCATCTAAATTTTGACAGCATTTACGCTGTCTCCAGTGACTCTCGCGGGACGGCCCAAGGGTTGAAATTCCGATTGAGGCGAATTTTGCACTCTAATTGGATATAGCTATGTCCAATTTAGTCGCTGACTGGATAATTGTAGAGGCTGGCTATGATCAGTAGTGTTCCGTGGTTTCTCTGATCAATTCTCGCGAATGATGGAGCACTACCTTAACACACGGGCCACGGATCGCACGAGATCTTTCAATCCTTTTCGTTGTCCTATCATCTCCCTTTACACACACTCTCTCTCTCTCTCTCTCTCTCTCTCTCTCTCTCACTCACTCACACACACACACACACACACACACACACACACACACCGGGAGACCAGTCAGGTGCATAGAGCTTGTCCCGGCTAGGGCGGTGCCCCCGCAAGGGGAGATTCTTGGAGAATGAAATCCTCCACAAGTCGACGCGCAAGTAGACGCCGGAGTTTTCCAACACTGGAGGAGAAACATCGCCATATCCAGGAATATAACAGTCACTACACTTTGGCGAAATGTCCAAAGCATTTGACATGTTCGGAAACAATCAATTGAAACTATCAGATATTTCTTAGAGACACCCTACTCGTGCTTCGTGAAGCTCACCGTCCAAAACGGAATTGATGATTCGCATTATACATGTATGAATGAAATACCGGTTGGCTCGGACTTAGTGGAAATACTGCGTAAGAATGTGATGCAATGGATATGTGGTAAGAGTATTCAGTAAATTAAGTTCAATATCCAAAACTATTAGATGAGGGGATATTCCACCTCCACTCCAACCCCTAATCCGCCATTGAGCACGCGGAACGACTAATCACCTGTGCAGCGGTTCTTCGAAAACATCACTATAGTTATTTAGTGCGCCAGGGGAGTATCTCATCAGTGGCACTTTGCCAGTGAGAGCGCTATCAACAGAAATTATGTTGGTAGCACGAGTTGCAGTTTGTAAGTAAAGAAAGCGTAAAGTGGTTACTCGCCACAATCATAACAGATGCTGCAAGTCTTGTTCCTTCTATTTTTTCCCAGTGATCTAGTAGCTATCTACATAAATCGAATTTTTAACAGGATGCCCTTATTCGGCTCAGTGCGTAGAGACTTTCCTGGCATACTATTTATATATTTTATATTTCGTAGAAAACTCATGTGTGGTGAAACCTAGTATCCAATTACTTCTGGAGGTATAGGACATTCATGCAAACGCTACGTATACATTTTAAGGTCTCATCAACCAATTTTTTATTTCGAAAAAATAAATAGTGCTTTTTTTTAACATTATTGTGTACTTGCAGCATTTTTTTTTACATATTTTGGAAAAAATTACAAATATTTTGGATATATTTTGCTTTTTTTACAATAAATTCCATTCGCTAATGATTAACATCTCCCTACGAATGTTCTTAATTTTTCATCTTACTCGAATTCGGTTAATGAGGTTTGCCGCCAACCAACATTCGCTGTCTACTCGCTCACGGCTACTCTCAGCGGTGCAGCGGCGGGTGAAAGTTACCACGCGAATTTCGCTTCATTGTTTCAGGGGGCGGTCGATCCGCCACCAACCCCCTCCCCTCCAACGCTTCCCCTCCAAATACTCCATCCTCTCCGTGTGGGTGCCCTACTCTCGCTGACAATAAAACAATGAACGCCAAAACGATGCACTTTCATAGAAGAATATTTCTGACGAAGATTTGCATTTGATCTTCTATCTCCTTCTCATATAAAATTAATATCATAAAGAAAGAATTGATTTAGCTACCCACAACAATTATGACGTTCTACAATAGTGATAATTATGACGTTCTACATATCGATTTGCAGTTGGGGGTGATTAAATTGTCAGAAATTTTTTACGCGACGTAACATTATTATTTCATAAAGTTTAATTGATATGACGTATTAGTTATCACGAATTCATTTTTTCTAGTGGAAACTCCAACAAAGCAGACAATATATTATAAAAATCACAATAGGCATGAGACACTAAAAATTAATTTTCCCAAATTTATTACCTACTTAAATTTTTATAAAGCCTAATTAATGTTAAAAAAATTTTTGTTAAATTGGTCTAAAATGTACAAAACTTCCTTAGTTTGTTTACAAACAAATGATACATTTTAAAAATATATAGTTATTACTTAAGTACTTATTTATGTATGTATTGTCAAAAACAATAAACATTGTTTGTGACGAATGGAAAGAGAGAGTATAATCCTCACAAATTTGTTAAGTTCCGAAATAACTACCCTCTCCCTTTTGCTTCAAATGTTAGTAGTTAAATTATGAATATAGAGTGACGAGTGACCTGACAACAAAATCGCTCCCTTATAATAAGAACATTTTCATCAACAAACAAGCCACAAATATAATATGAAAGGACATGCGACTAAAATCATTACCTTCACTAGCCCTCGTGCATTTAGCGGAATAAGAGCTCAAAAGAGGGCGCAGATACTTAAGTAAGATAGTGTACACATTTCAGAAGCAAAGAAAAATACTATTTGCTCAATGGATCAAGAGCAACTAGGCGAAAAATCTGTATTGTCTAGGTATTTATACTTTATTGTAAAGGATTTTTAACCGCCCAGCGTTCATCCTCCTTCTCCTTCTCCTCCTCCTTCCAATAACCCGTCTGTGGCGTCGTGGTAGCGAAATGACTACACAGACACGAGCTCTAGTTACAATATTTATTTACAGAATATTATACAGTATGTACAGCTCTGGGGTTCCGTTCGCAATCTAACTCCGCGACTCCACGCTCCTGCTCCCATCTCCTGGCTAGTGCATCCTCCACCCAGACGCTTTACCGCGCCGGTGTCCGACACCCGGTGCTACGCACTCGCAGTGTCGCACTACCGCCAACGGGCCGCAGTTGCGTCCGCACGCGAGGCGATCTCTTAACGAACTCCTCCTTCCGGCCGGCTAGCTTCTGGCGGTCATGTCCCCACCCCCACCCCTAGCTTCTCTGCACGTGCGGGTGGCTCTGGGACCACATGGCCAGCCAGCCTCCCTGACCGCCGGCGGGGTCAGGACCCTCTGCCCGGCCGACTTGCGTCCCGGAGTGTTAATAGCTCCCTTTTCAGTTGACAAAAGCTACTAACAGTTTTTGTACTAGCCGACCGGCCGCCCATCCCCTCTGCTAAACTTTCTAAAGATGGTCGAACCTGGCCGCCATGTGGTGACGTTACATCTTCCTCCGCCTTCTCCTCCTCATCATCATCATCATCAATAACAGGGTGCTTTTTGAAGCAAAATTCAGATGATCTTAACGCGATTGAAATGTGCTTGATTAATAAAAACGAAGATCCCTAGACAGCAGGTGACTCATTAGTTTTATCAAAGTATCAACCAACAACAAATTATTAAAGTAAATTGCATTGTAACGCATTCGCAGTAAGTTTATTATTGTTGATTTTTAGAAGGCGGCGAATTAAAATACGAATTTATAACCTCAGGTTTTCAGACATTTTCAAACTACAATTGTCAATCTGTAAAATGCTTACCTAATTTTATGACACCTCCCTCACTGCAAACCAATTGTAGAATTTTTCTTATTTCTGTCCCCCTTCCCCTGAAACGGGCCACCACGCCCTTCTCCGCTCAATTGTCCTACTCTCCTCGACAAGCTCACAGCCCGCTGTTGCTTAGATGCAACAGATAGCTGCGATTACCCGGATCAAGGCGATGCTATCGCGCTAATGACTAGAGTCACATGGCCATTCAGAGCTGGGTGGGAAATTTCTCGTAACAGCATACAATGGTTTACGACTGTCAAACACAGTACTCTGCAAAGCTTTTTTTCTTTCGTCACTATTTCCAGATCAATGGGTTTTCAATATCCAAAGTCCCGATCGGAATGGAGTTAAATTAAACTCTCGTTTTATAACGTTGGACGATTTATTTTCCTTTTGAAGATATTTTTTGCTAAAAAAAGAGAATACAAGTGCAAAAAAGTTGTTGAATAAAGTAATGGACGCCCTCGAAACTCGAGTTGTTATATGAGTACCTCTACGAAATACCTTCAATAGCCTGTGACACGAATACAAAAAACACATTCTTAAATTTTATGTACTCCTTCTTGCGTTCATTCTTGTGTTACACGTTTTATTGTTTGAGAAAATAAGACAAAATGAACATGAGATAAATAACTATTATCTACTTTTAAAATTTGGGGCATATACTACAAATAGAATGCTCTTCATAAGTTTTTTAAAAATGAATGGCGTCTATATTGAATTAGATATTTGCATTAGATCTTTTAACATCGTCTCTTGCAATGAAACAATGCAATGCAACAATGCATGCAATGAACTTTTGCGATAAAACTAAACGTTTACATTAGCTTACGGAGAGCACTTGCTGTACGGTGAAGGCAAACATTTTTATCTTAATAATAATAACAATAATAAAATAATAACAATAATAAAATAATAACAATAATAATATATTATAGTGAGATAAAATATACAATTCAATTAAGCAAAGCACAGAATGGAGATTTACAAGTAGATAAGATGATGTTCCTTGATTATGCCTGAGAGATCATATCCTATCCTGACTACAAAGTAAAATGTCTATCGTTTAATCGTCGTAAAACAGAACCTGTCAAATTTCAAAAATATCTGCATTAATCTCCATTACTGCCTAAGCAATCAATTATATTTTACAATCCGGCCGGCATTTTTATGTTTCCAAGAGATAAAGATTCTGCACCTCCCGGGTCACACTGTGCACAAACATTAGTCATTAAAGAGATTTATTCGTAAATAACATAAACGCATTAAGATATCGAAACGCGATGTGTGCGACGTAGCCTATATTTGAATAATTCATCTTTCAACTCTACGAAGCCTTAGAAAACTGTACTCTGTATCTTACTGTCGATTGTAGTTAACTGAGAAACATGATGTCATGCTCACCCTTTAGAAGAATGAAGACTAACTTCTTTTACCGTCAATCGATGTGAATAAAAAACGCTAGTGTTCTGATAGCGGCGAGAACTAATAGATATTTGAGAGACCTGGCAGAAAATGTTAATATATAGATGGCGTTTATAAGTTAAATCGACACTGAACCTTTGAGCGTGTTCTTTAAAAAAAATCAACAAAAATTATAATATTCAGTATTTTCATATCATGGTAAATACAATGAAGAATTTGCGTTTCTATTAGAGGTACTAATTTTTTATAACATTTTTTTAACGTTTGCGTTTGCGACAAAGACAAAATGTGAGTTCATGCTAATTACAAATACAAAGTTACGAGAGTTACATCCCCCCCTCAAAGAAGAAAGATACACCCCTGGAGAACATTTTTTAAACCGGTCGTTGTTACATCAAGGAACAACCAAATTAGGATTTTTATGGCTGCCCATTTACAGATGTGTAGCTCTAGAACACAAAACCTTAAATAACTTTGAAAATCCATTAGCTATCGAAACTGCAACTTAATGAGAATATGATTGTTACTGAACCATGAAGGAGAAAAGATAAGGTTTTAATCGAGATATACTTTCATCGAGATTCCTTACAGCTAAATTGGAAAGTGAACTGTCTACCGATTAGAAACTGGAGCGTAATGTTGACCTCATTAAGATAGTGTGAAGGTGTTCACGAAGAGGAGATGTATCTTCACTCTTTCTGCTAGATCGAAATTAAGAGTTTTTTGCTGTGTGAAATAATGAGTTACGTTTTTGCCCAGTATATAAGGACTAATTCGAATTTTAAAATTATGTATTTTCTAATTAATTTTCATAATAGTGTCAACATTTAAAATTTCAAACTGCACGTTAACATGTTCTTTTAATAATATTTTCTTCTGGCTTTCAACAACTTGGAGGACTTGGGAAGAATGGACTGAAGAATGTATTTGTGTCCTGCATATTCAAGGCGGAAAACGTTACAAGAATATTCAGTTTCTCATAATTTATTCTATGAAGATAAATCAATAAGAACTGGAACTTGAAGCGTATGTCTTAATCAATTGGGCAAAGTGAAGTAGCTTCAGAGCAGCGACATTCACAGCACCGTCGCGTTGCATTCGCCCTTTCGCCATCACCTCCTCTCAGCGTAACTCCGCTCCAGGCATTTCCATACTAATGCATATAGAGCATTGTCGAGTGCAGAGGAGGCGGTATGATGCACGCCGTGGTGTCGGTGTCGTTGGCGAAAACGGCGGATGATAGAATGATAGAAGCTGCGTAAGAGACTGAAGAGGCAATAACGGCAGTGGTGACTGGCGATGGAGAAATCAGTCCGATGGCGATGGTGCTGAATCGGTGGTGGCGATGGAGATGACGGTGGTAATTGTGTTGGTGGAAACAGAGGTGACGGCAGAAGCGTTAGCAATAGCAGTGGTAGTGGTATTCACCGGGAGCGGTAGCTAATTGCATCAACTGATGTCACTGCAGCGTCTCTGACCGGGAGGTCCTAGGTTCTAGTCCTGACGACGGCACGATTTTTGACACTAGCTTTTCACTAGGTCGAATTCAGTCGCTGTCTGGAGGAGAATTCTAGCGGCCGGCTGCACTAGTAGGTTTTCCGTGGTTTGTGTAAAGTGTGATTTGCAATCCTATTCAACGATAAACCCAGACTAGTTTTCTGTGGTTTCTCCGATCAATACCAGGCGAATGCCGGTGCAGTACCCTAACAAATGGGCCAAGGACCGAGCGCGATCTTTCCTTCCTCTTTCTTATCCTAGCCTCTCTCCTTACACACACACACACATACACTAACATGCACTACACTACCACATATTCCGGCAGACGGGTCGGGATCTTAGAGCTAGTTCCGGCTGGGGCGATGCCTCGCAGGTGGGAGAGTCCTGGTTAGGAGGAAACCCCACTAGCCGACGGTAAGTCGGCGCAGTATCACCGCCATCTCCAGAGAAAAACATGCACTACACTTACGGAACTAATGACAAAAACATTGACTCTCCAGGAAACACGAAAAATCAATCAATCGATAGTGGTATTCGCAGTGGTAATGGAGACGGCGGCTGCTGACGTGAAGATGGCAACCCGAAAGCGAGAACCCGGTGTCAGTGTTAGTAGCTGTGGCATCGGTGGCTCCTGCGATTACGGAGGCAAGGCAATGCCGGACGAGTAGTGGTAGGAAGAGATGTAATGGTAACCTCGGAGGCGGTAGTAACGGTGTAAGAGGAGGTGGTGGTGGCGGAGGCGGTGTTTTAGAAGAAGGATATGTAGTGACGGTAGAAGGTGAAGACGTTGTTCGGAAGGCATGGTCAGTAGTGGCAACAGCGGCAGTGGGGTGGCGGCGGCATTACTGGCGAGAGCGCGCTCGCGGGTCACGAGCACAGTACAGTTACGTCCCTCCGCTCTGCCCCTCTCTCCCCTCGCCCTTCTCTTCACTTGTCCCTCCCTCCCTCCCTCCCACTTCGTCGAGCGCGCATCCGCTGGCGGCCACTCCACCCACGCCTCGTTCCCGCCATGGGGTGCTGCCGTGCAATTTGACTGCAGGAAGTGCGATTCCTTACCGGCACCCAGTCCGACTTAGGTGGCTCAGAACATCAATTGAGGACACCGTAGTGCCTCTGACCGGGAGGTCGTAGGGTGCCAGGATTTTCGTCACCAGCTACTAAATAGCTAGGTGGAATTCAGACACTGCCTGTTGGACAATTTTACCGGCCGTCTGCTCTGATCGGTAGATTTCCGTGGTTTCTCCGATCAGCTCCGGAAGCCGGAGCAGTACAGGCAGTAAGCTGGAACAATCTGGCGACGGATCGTGCGCGATCTTTGCTTCCTTGTGCTATCCTCACCCTTACACACATTTACACTTACAAGCACTACACTACCACACATGTCGGGAGGCCAGTCGGGAGCTTAGTAGAACTTGTACAGGATGGGGTCCCGCTGGTGGGAGATACCTGGTTAGGGAAACCCGCGAGTTGACGTGTAGGTCGGCGTCGGATCTCGCCATTCAGCTGAGGAAGATCACAGATACATCCGCTATAAAACATGCACAAAATTTATGGGATTAATGATCTTAACAGTTGACGCGCCCGGAATCACTTATCAACCAGTGAATCAATCAATCAATTAACCGGTACCCAACATTTATTCCCTGGCAATGGAGAACCGTGAATACCGGATATTCGGGAACTTCGAATAATTTTTCAGTTCTATTTATAATTCAATTTTCTACAATAATTAGTGCTTATTTTTCAAAATCGAGTTTCTTTCCCCTACTCTTTACTATACACAGGGAGAGTTGGTGAGTTTGGGTCGTAGACAAAAACGTTTGGGTCGTTAGACAAAACTAAATTACGAGAGATATTTTGCTAGCTAAAAAACCTTTTCGCTTTCATGGTACACTGTTGTGGAGTTGACTTGCTTTTTCACACGACTGTGCCCAGAATGTTCACTTCTTCATACGGTGAGCTTTCACATCGAATCTCTCTATTCTTCAATAAGTATTTGGATGGTTTTATCAGCAGAAAAATTACAATACACGCAATGTACATTTCGGAAACGACTATACAAGCAATAAAATATATCCCTAATATAACAGACTATGGAGAAAAAGAAATATATTAATTTTTCTATTTATTATAACTAACATGATTGCATCTTCTACATATTTCTTAGTTACATCGCTTTATTTATACCTTTGTTGAAGCAACTAGAATCAAGTAACACCTGAAAAATGTACACTTGTTTTTCCCGGTAACAGCTATAAAGAGTTCCTCTGTATCTTGTTTTAATATTTGTGTTGAAAGAAACAATCCTCAAAATTCTAATACGTTTGTAATATTATCGTCATAAAATAGTCTTATTCTCCAAAGGCACAGGATGTGTGAAAGTAGAGAGAGAGGAAGGTATCTTTTCCATCGACTTGGTTGGTTGGTTGGTTGGTTAGTGATTCCGGGCGCATCAACAGCTTAGGTCATTAGTCCCGTAAGTGTAGTGCGTGTTTCTTCCTCGGAAGATGGCGGTGATCCTCCCCCGCTGGAAGGCGAGAACCGGAGCCGACCTAGCGTCGGGTAGCTGGATTTTCCCGCTAACCAGCACTCTCCCACCAGCGGGGCACCTCCCCAGCCGGGACAATTCGATCCTCCCGATCGGTCCCCCGGAATACGTGGTAGAGTAATGCATGTTAGTGTACGTATGTGTGTGTAAGGGGAGATAATAGGACAAGGAAGAGGAAGGACAGATCGAGCGCGGTACGTGGCCCATTTGTGGGTACTGCTCCGGCATTCGCCTGGTGTTGATCGGAGAAACCACGGAAAACTACCGATCAGAGCAGCCGACCGCTAGAATTCTCCTCCAGACACCGACTGAATTTGATCTAACTGATCGACTTATTAATTAGCTTGGCATTTTACTTATAGTAATTATTAAAATTCTCTATAAAACTTGTTCCATGTGTCTATTTGTTTTCTCATTAGTTGTATGTTTAAACAAGCTAATGAAAAGTACATTTATTCTAATATGTCGACACTCAGTTGTAACGCAAGCAAGTTGCGATTGTCACTGTGCGTCAACCTTTTCTCGATCTAGAGAAGAAAAGTGTTCATTTTCCGTTTTCAGCAAATTATTAACAATTTCATGTGTGATTTCCAATTTCCTACAGAAAATATGCACATTAAAAACACAAATATTCACTTCAAAAAACAATTTCTTGCGTTCCGAACGACGGTCTTCGGTTCGTACGGTTTCGACTATCCTCTACACGTGACTAGGTTTATCGTTGAATACGATTGCAAATCACACTTTAATTTTAATGCACCGAACGCTCGCCTAAAGAACTGAGCCTCTTTATTACCAAGAAAATCAAAGTCCTTCGTTCGTTTTGACAGTTTCTATCGATCAATTTTTCACACGTACTATGCGCCTCATCTATTGTGTCGGCGCTTCCAGAAAGAATTGTTCTGAGGTTTTGCAGCACGGCGGTCACCCATGCATAACTGGACGCTGTCCGTCGAGTTATGTAAGCAGGAAAGCGGTTGCACACGAGTAAACACTGGATAACGGATCGATATTTTCAATCCATATAGTCTTTCCGAGAAAGAAAAAACAGGAAGTTTGTTTTGATTACAATTTCTTAATATTGGAGGGAATTTTATTCTATTTTTCCAATAGGAATCATTTGTTGATAATTTTAAATGCCTTATTAAATGTTTCCTAATAAAGTATTTAACGATATAACAAATCAATGATGTCAGGATGTAATGCTTTCGAAGGCATACAGTTTTCAATTGGGTGAATATTAATATATATATATATATATATATATATATATATATATATATATATATATATATATATATATATATATATATATAACTAATAGCATCCAGCAGCAAAATTACGGCCGAAGAAAACCCACAAAAAATATTTTTCCAAAAAGTAGCAGGCACACCGCTCAACAACAATTAATAAAATACTCTCGTATAACACTGCAATAAACTAAATATTTTAACAAAAACAGTCTTCACGAATACTACAATAATATAATATAATAACAAAAACAGTCTTCACGAATACTACAATAATATAATTCAGAATATATAAAGTACAAGAGCTCTTTACATACTAGCAAGGACCTATAAAAAAAAGTTGTCATTCTATAATCCTTCGCATGAACAGCAAATATTTAATGGTGGGCGACCTCTTTCTTAGTGCATTGCTGTCGCACGACGTCTGCTGTGTCGTAAGCAGTGTTGCACTTATAATGAGAATTCAGTCGGTTCGCGCAGAACGAAAAAAGGCAGAATATTATAAAATATGTTTTTTCAGTCAAAATCAAATTCCATTCCATTGCTTTTGGAATTCAGCTGAATTGATGGGTATCTAATGAAACCATAGACAGCTATCACAAGGCCAGGATTTACATTTTTTTAAATTTCTGGGCGCATTGAAAATTATTACTAATAAGCATATTTTTTCAGGATTTTTAAAGTTAACAAATGAAGAGAGTGTAGGTCTAAGTCTCCAAAATATCTGCCCGGTAGAGAGATTACTATGAGAATATGGAGGTAGCGCTTTGACAGCTACTGAATGGCCATTCCATGCACTCATTTTGTCAGTGCTTTCGTTTACAGTTAGCTCATTTATAAATGGCTTCATCACTATCTCTTGCAAAGTCATCGCCCTGCATGACGTTCATTTATTTCCCGACTTGTCAAAATGGTCTCTTAGAGTAATTCCCCTTTAATTCGAGGCGTTTCGCCCGGAAGTGCGCTTGTGTAGAGGTAGATGCGACGGAGTGCCTGCTGGAGGATGCCCGCGGAGCGCCAGAGGTCCCATGTGAAGGACAGCCGCTGATCGCGCACAAAACGAGGTAGAGGCCGCTTGCCATTGTACGACGACCTCCCCTGCAATTTGACCACTGCGATGACGTCACGATTCTTTCAATGGCTTGAGAGGATTCGTTGCACATTTGAGTCTGAAAGCTTATTTGCTTGTGCAGCACGTTGAAAGTGTGATTCATATCTCTCGTCTTCTACGTTTGGGGGATACTGGGAATCAATAATTTGGTGGAATGTTTCTGTGTAATGCATGATATATCAAGGGTCTGCAAAGTAATGCTCTGCTTCTTAGTGAAATACGGAATGCGAAATGAAGAAAGAACAAGTAAATTAAGGTAGTACCCCTTACAAATATGATTTTTAAGCGGAAACACCACATATTTATCACAAAGGTTTACAGGCGTTCTACAATCAGAAATTAAAATTAATTCTTTTACCCAATGATAGTACAATTCTTCACGTACCTAGTAAAGGTGAGCCTTGGTGTATGACTTTCACATTACAAATTTTGAAATGAGTACTAAAATCACTTTCGTGTCAGATGCGTACACTATTTTTAACAACAAATTCATGGAAACTTACAAGAATATAGTCTTTTGAATCATGCACAAAATGCGTGGTGGCAGCCATGCTCATGTTATTCCAGTGTTTCTATTTTACTTCGTGGTATACGTACCGCAAAATGCTTCTTTTATGTACACGTACGGAAGCGGGACACATACAGCTTTAAATAGTTAATGGAAGTTCTAGTGTGTGCATGAGTTCTAAAAACTGATGAAGGGGAACATTGATTAGAAATACATACGAACCTCACATAATTCAAACCATACAATTCGGCATCGATACAACTATGTAATGGTAAGGTCTTGTCTTTGATGACCTACTACGTCAGCTGGGGAAAGCCCCATAGCTTACGTGTTAATTAATCCTAGTGTAAATGGCAGCTTGTCACCACAACAGTTAAACCTTCTCCAACTGGAATATATATTTCACAACGGTTATATGTGAAAAGAGCAACTGTAAATGCTTCGTGGATAAATTACCCTAACATACGAAGAAAATCATATTCTCATGGTGGGCTTTGCAAGTTCCTTTTGGATCTCTTGATTTTTAAGCGTGGGTTCTATTAAAAAGCGTTTTAATGTAAGTTTGGAATTATGATTATTGGACGTGAACTAGATTACTAGCGCTCTGCATCTGTGTCGGACGACGAGGAGTAGCATGATCGTCTTGGTGAAACATCGTCTTTACGAGCATCACGAGCAGCTCAATTCAGAAATTTACGTTTCCATAATTTATATAAAAAAAAGTAGATTTTCTCTTCGGCGGTACTAATACTTAGCAGTATCCTAACGTATCCGACCCACCATGTACACAAGCTTCTGGACGTTATGAAACAACAAAAATTCTCCACAAGCTGTTGTGCCGCAACGAAGATTCTCAGCAAAATGACGTAAGGGACATTTATCGCGCTGCACATCACGCTGTTGTGATTTTTTACATCAGAAACGTCTCACTCTGCATAAGCAGTTCAAACAAATGGAGATTAATAGAGCTGAATCTTATATCTTTGGTGCAGGAAAAAGCGGCACATCTTAAAAATCGTATTTTTTGAGTTAAGTTAAATTTATAAATAATATAAGTTATATTTATTTAAGTTTACTTTTAAGAGTAAACATTTCATAAAGTTCAAAAGATAGCCATCCTATGCGCCTCATTTACTATTAACCAAAGGAAAAACTTCTTAACTTTTCTCTAGCCTATAATTCACTGCAACACCATAGAGCGCCCAACTAGGCGGGACATTAATCCAGTTCAATTGCTGGCGGCGTAAAATTTAGAGTAAAACACTTATGATTACCAAATAATCGTCTCCAAAAAGAATTTCTGCAAACGACAAAATTTTTTGAGTTGTGCCACTTTTCTTGTGCAGTGACGATAAAACGCGGAGGCGTGTTATTCATGCGCGACGGCTCGGTGTGGGGCGCGGAGCGAGCGAAAGCTGAAGCGCGGGCGCGAGGGCAGGTGCAGCGGTCGCCGCAGGGTCGCAGCGCGTCCTCGCCCCCCCCCCCTTCCCCGAAAGGCACGCCCACGCGCCGAGACGCGCAAATGCGGGTCATTGCCAGCGAAGGCCTTTGCGAAGCCCCCAGTGCAAATCGCCCAACGCCGCCACCGTTGCGAAACAAGTCTTTCTCCAGCATCCAATTTGACTTCTGCAGGGTACTGCAAAGGAAATATTGAAATTGAACAAGAAAGCTATCCCATTATCTGATTTGTGACCATCCGCCTCTGTCTGTCTGGCCACCCGTCTCTCTGCCTGTCTGGCCACCCGTCTCTCTGCCTGTCCGGTCACCCGTCCCTCGCCTGTCTGGTCACCCGTCCTCTGCCTGTCTGGCCACCCGTCCCTCTGCTTGTCCGGCCATCCGTCTCTCTGCCTGTCTGGCCACCGTCCCTCTGCCTGTCCGGCCATCCGCTCTCTGCCTGTCCGGCCATCCGTCTCTCTGCCTGTCTGGCCACCCGTCCCTCTGCCTGTCCGGCCATCCGTCTCTCTGCCTGTCCGGCCATCCGTCTCTCTGCCTGTCCGGCCATCCGTCTCTCTGCCTGTCTGGCCACCGTCCCTCTGCCTGTCTGGCCACCCGTCCCTCTGCCTGTCTGGCCACCGTCCCTCTGCCTGTCTGGCCACCCGTCCCTCTGCCTGTCTGGCCACCCGTCCTCTGCCTGTCTGGCCACCCGTCCCTCTGCCTGTCTGGCCACCCGTCCCTCTGCCTGTCTGGCCACCGTCCCTCTGCCTGTCTGGCCACCGTCCCTCTGCCTGTCTGGCCACCCGTCCCTCTGCCTGTCTGGCCACCCGTCCTCTGACTGTCTGGCCACCGTCCCTCTGACTGTCTGGCCACCCGTCCTCTGACTGTCTGGCCACCCGTCCCTCTGACTGTCTGGCCACCCGTCCCTCTGACTGTCTGACCATCCCTCGGTCTGAACATCTGACTATATGATCACCCACGTACGCCAGTATTGATAATTTTTGCTAATCATTTTGTTACAGAGTCAAATGACCGCATTTGATGTTTTTCCTGAAAACGATATGTTAAGATTTACAAAATTTGTTGCTAGAGTAAACTAACTGTGAATACTCCTTTTTCCGAAACATAATGCTAACCCATGCTTCAAACTAAATACATGTAATTATCGGAAAGTAATGGATATTTTTTAATGAGAATTAGGTTATTAAAGCTGTGACTTATTTTCTGTGAGTTATTTGTTTTAAATTTCTTCGGCAGAATTTTAAATGTATATACTTCAATTAACTATCAGAGTAATTTTAAATGAAATTATTCAAACAACGCGAGTTACTTCAATAATTCGCGTTGACAAACAACTAAGCAATGCACACTTAAGTAACGTTTGCCTTAAGCTAATTAGAGTGGGAAAATTCTGTTAAATTAATAATCCGTAAATACAGAATAGAAGTGGATGTAGTCGTGACTTTTACTAAGCATGTTGTTTTCGTAAACACGACCCGCAAAGTCACTTTTCCACGGTCCATAAGGAAATATTTTGCGGTTGTGTTCTTCTGAGACGGTGCTGGTACAAAAGCAGCAGACGAAGCGCAGAAAATTGCATAACGCTATACATAATGCATCGCGTTCCTGAACATCCATAATGGTTCGTTGTTTTCTCTCTTCTGCAGCTGAATAATACAATTTGTTGTTGGGAACTAGTTTGAATGAAGGCACCTTGTAGCGTTTTGAAATCTCTTTTGTTAGGTTATTCATTACATTCATAATAGACTCCGTGAAAATTGCAGGAGGAAAAATGGAGGTTAAACTCTGATTGAATGAGCGTTCTTTTAATATTAGTAAAGCACCACCCCTCGCCAAGCAATGCAATCTAGTGTACCTATTATTAAAGTAATAAAATTTATGTTAAACAGTGTCGCCAACTTGGGAATAGTATTATACTATAATATACTGAATTGGTAATAGTCTTCGATTATTGGTTATAAAATTAAGAATTAATTGTAAAAAGTGAAAGACAGAAATATTTCGAAAAACAAATTGACGTAAAGTAAAATTACATGATCATCACCTCTATATACGAGGGCTGATAAAAAAATACGAGAAGTGACGTCATAAAACAAAATTTCCTTTATTGTACGTTACATGTCCCCTTCAAAGTACTCTCGTTTTTCCAACGCACATAGTTATCTCTTACTTGTTCAAACAGTCCTGGTATGTTTTTTTTGTTATGTCCTTTAGCTACTTCGTCGCATTTGCCATAATATCTGGAATCGTCTCAAATATTCTTCCTTTCAAGCGTCTTTTGACTTTCGGGATCAAGAAAAAGTCATAAGGTGCAAAGTCAGGTGAGTAGGGAGGGTGGGGAAGAAAAGTGATCGAGTGTTGGCTAAAAACTCACGAGTTCTGAAAGCTGAATGGGCTGGAGCGTTGTCATGATGGTTAAAACAGTCGCCACTCCTCCACATTTCTGGCTTCTGCGACGGATGGCGTCCCTAAGACACTCCAGAACTTCAATATAGTAATTTTGGTTCACTGTGGAGCCTTCGGGGAGATGATCATAGTGAACAACACCCTTAGCATACAAAACTGACAGCATCACCTTAATCTTTGGCCGAACTTGGCGAGTTTTTTGGGGCGAGGGACGTTTCACCCATCCAATGAGACAATTGAACTTTTGTTTCAATGTTATAACCATAAATCCTTCATTCATCACCGGTTGTGATCCTTGACAAGAAGTTTTATCTCTTCTGAGCGATCGAGCAGTTCCTGACAAGCTGGATACTATGAGCTTTTTATTCTTTCGTTATCAGGCATGGCACAAATTTTGCAGCAATGTGGTGCATATTCAATTTTTCTGTCACAATTTCGTGACAAGATCCAAAAGATATTCCACACTCTTCAGCAAGCTTTCTGACAGTCGGACATCGATTTGCTCGCACCAGGGTATTGATTTTGACGACGTACGGTCCGTCAGTTGACATGGAAAGACGTCCAGAACGCTCAACATCTTCGATGGACTGTCGACCATCTTTGATGCCACTTAAAACATGCCGCTTCATAGCAACATCACCGAAAGCCCGGTAAGCCTAGGGAAAGATTCTATCGCAGAATTTCCAAGTTTAATAAAATTTCACAGCAAGTCGTTGCAATTTCAAGTCATACTTTTTGAAATCCACAAAAGGAAAAAAATCGCACTACATTAAAAACCACGTAGCTAATAAACAAATGAAGATTTCGCAAATCCGGAGATGGCGTCATAATCAGCAGATCTGTGCAAGCGAATCAAGCGAATTCACCTGGAATCAACTGAAGCCGCGCAATTCAAACAGTCCGCGTATTTTTTAACAGACTGTGTATAATACGCTAAGGAAATATGAGGGATGATTCGTCGTTCTTTTGGCTAAATACATAATCCAAAACTTGCTCTTTCCAATTATATTAACTCTTTTCTTTTGAGACGTCTAGAAGGCTCTCTAATTCTTGTTTAAATGTCCTGGTGCGCATGAGCCACGCCCCCATTTTTGATACTGCATACAAATATGCCTATTTTTTCGTAATTTTGAACGCATGTTGGGTTCTTAATGAGTGGTTACACCATGATCTTGTTCATTGGTAGCATTGGTCTTTTCTGCTGGAGATGATCCAGAATGCGGTGCAGGAATGTTCCAGTAGAGAAGTGGCAAGGATGCCGACTTTTTAATGTAAATATACTTATTTTGTAAATTTAATTATTAATGTACCGAAAATGTACTTGTTTTGTAATTAGTGTACCTTTTCTCAGAAACTATTATTTACAATGTATTAAAATTTAGGATACATTCTTTATAGTATTGACAATAAAGTGACATTTTTATGTAAATATAATTCAACAATATAAAAATTATGTTTGTCCAAAAATGCTGAAAAAAAACAACAAAAGTTATAATTGAAAAAAATACGAATTAATTTTTAATCGACTAAAAAATGTCAAAATAATAACAAATGTATTTTTAAGTATGCGAAAAAAATTCTAGTTAGACTTCGCCTCCAGATAGCGACTGAAATCGACCTAGCAAAAAGCTAGTGTGCGAACATCCTGCCGCCGTCGGGTCTCGAACCTAGGACCTCTCGGCCAGAGGCACTGCGGTGACATCAGATGCACTGAGCCACCGCTCTCGGTGAAAGGACATCACTTGGGGAACATGTAGGAAACTGATGAGTAAGTGGAGGTTCGCGTGAGGAACGTGCAGAGTTACATGCGGTTATGCATGGCGGAAACAAGTGGTAAACATGCGAGAGAACATAGGATGAACATGCGAGGGAAAATGTAGTGAACATGCATAGAACATGCAAGGGAAGTCCATAATGTCCATAACAAAAATCAGTGAAGAATTGAATGGAAATTTAGTTTTTCCATAGCACCTATACTTCATAGCAGGATGGGCAACAACGAGCGGAAAGTAAAAATTATGTAAAATTAAATTGAGATGTTAAAAGACTCGTCATGACGGGCCTATAATTCTTGAATACACAGCTCACGTTTTGGCGTTTTATTGCACCAGTATGAAGCTATTTTCACTTTAAAAATATTTACAAAGTGCGGAATATTCGCACGGATCCACCTAGAATACATTATTACGCAAAATACACAATTGGTTGCTTACCTTTTGTGCGTATCGGGATAGTGACACTTAATCTAAATAAGTCATTCCGATATGTATGTAAAAATAGTTTCTTGTTTTCTACGAATAGCCTAGTAAACGTAAACCTATTAGTCAATTAATCAAATACAACTTTGTTGAAGGGCACAAAGACAAACCCTATCGATAAAGGCAAGAAGACTGCTACTGTCTGTTTTATGTAAGGAACAGAGAATACGTTTACAGGGATAACAGCCTTGGCACGCAAAACGTGTGAAGGAAAGTGGGTTAACAAATTATTCCATTTAAAAAACAAAACATACGGAAACAGAACAAAACTAGTTATATAACATTTATTATCATGATTGGTATGACTCAACGCAGATGTTTTACTTCCTCTAATTCTGTTTGTACTAAGGCAGAAATTATACCCGGAAACGTCTACTGAAGTGAATTTTTTATACATTCTATATTTTAACTTCGGATACGTAAATTCCTATAACTATATGCTCATGTTACGTGCATCGCCTATACAAGTATTGTATTTTCCTGACGTTCTAAAGGTACATATTTTATTTGATTGTACAAATTAATCCGTTCTTTGTTAATAAGAACATCCTCAATCTTCGCGAAAATGAGTTAAGATGAATATTTATCTGAAAATGGTGACATTTTGCAACGATTACACCGCGCCGAGCAGCAGATGGAGATATGGCCTTTTCGAAATAACAAATTCTTATAGAGACACTTATTATTTACATTATGTGAAATAAGAGTTTGTATTTTTGAACTATTCATTCAAATAGAATGCTTAGCGTAAAAGTTTTCAGATATAATGTAATATTTATAGAGTATGATGTTTATAGAAAGAAGAAAAACATTGTAATAAATTTTGCAAAACATTGTAATAAATTTTATATACTGTGATGCAAAACGCCCACCGCCGACGAGTCGCTAGCTTGCCTCGCTAGACGCTCAACGGAAAACATAATATCTAATGAAATTATGGTGAATTTAATCCCAGTGAATAGTGTGTCAACCGTTTACCCACCCCACCCACATACTCACACAGGTTTCCGTTAGTTTTAATCGATAGTTTAATCATCTTTGATGTGCGTTACATCAGAATACTAATCCTAAGAAGAAAACATGTAAACATGAGAGTTGATCATATTTCCGGCTGATCGCGGATCCTTGCACCTCACTTGTTTGGTCGTTTTTTAAATGTTCTGTAAGAACACAGTCCATAAAAAAATTAAGTAGTTATTTCTCAAGTTAAATACACACTGTTGCTCGCTGAAAATATTTTATGAAAGCAAACAAATTGAATGAAGATTATGAATCAGACGTGAAATGCAATGGCATTTCAAACCGTGTAACTCTCAATAAGCCTTATGAACGTATTAAAGATAACTCGTTTAGATCTGCATTCAACTGTGGGAAGATTGTATTTGCCCTTTGTACACAGACGTTAAAGTGTTACAGAATTATAAGATCTTTTATCCAGTGAGAAATTATTCTTTGTAAACGCTGTATATAAATATGCTGATCACTACAACCAATAAAAGTTTATTGAACTGTTAATTTTCTTTAGAAATATTTTAGTTAGTTCTATGTGCATATTAGATGAAAGCAATTTGTGTGTTCATTGATTAATGAAAGTATTATTTGAAGATTTTGCATTATACTTATCCAAAAAGTAATTATCCTCATACTATTGTTCGAAAAAATCTGCAAAAATTTATCATTCCCTTTTATTGTATTTTACAGTTTCTTGACCCTCAATAATGTATAATGTTATCAGTCGATATAATAGTTATGTCGGGTCGAGATAAATGTGTTTGGTATAAATCTGTCGATATATGTTTACATATCGAATGCAATAGGCATTTGCGTGATCGTTTCTTTTCTTTTCTTTTCTTTTGAAAATTTGATTGAGTCATGCAGAGGCATTCCCAATTCTGAGCATACTCCAGAGCAGAGCAATTACTTTTATATTTTTTTCTAATGACACTTTTTCAGACGAAATACGGTCCCGGTCCAATTAGTGTTTGCAAAGCTCATTGCCAATTTCGGTTTCTCATTACTTATGAATTAGCATCGGAAGACAAGCATGGCCTCTTTCCAATATGGTTCTTTTCAATATGAAAATAACTTCAATTGTTTTGTCTAATGGTCGATCTGGGCGAGTCGAATCAGAGCGACCGGGACAGAGTTCGAAAAAAAAAATCGAAGGCGTTCCTTATATGACGTGGAAAGCAAACCGGGTTAACGAGGGCTCTTATAATAAATAAATTAGATGGGAGGCTGGGGGTCCGAGTACCGGAGGTCCACGTGGCACAAGGTGAGCCTGCCTGGCGCCCGCCGTGCCGCCGCGCGCGTGACATTTCGCTTGAAGGCAGCGTGGCCTTGCGTCAGCTCTGTGCACATCTCTCGCAGGGTGACGTGAACATGACAGGCACTGAAGTTAGAAGGGATGGTGACAAGAGTAGGGGTGTACCTAGATTTCTGATTGAAAATTACGGGAAATGTGGAAAGGGCGAGGGCGGCGGGTGAGGGCGGCGGGCGAGGGCGGCGGGCGAGGGCGGCGGGCGAGGGCGGCGGGCGAGGGCGGCGGGCGAGGCGGCGGGCGAGGGCGGCGGGCGAGGCGGCGGGCGAGGCGGCGGGCGAGGGCGGCGGGCGAGGACGGCGGGCGGGGACGGCGGGCGAGGGCGGCGGGCGAGGGCGGCGGGCGAGGGCCGGCGGCGAGGGCGGGGGCGGGGGCGGCGGCGGAGGCGGCGGGCGAGGGCGGCGGGCGAGGGCGGCGGGCGAGGGCGGCGGGCGAGGGCGGCGGGCGGGGCGGCGGGCGAGGGCGGCGGGCGAGGGCGGCGGGCGGGGCGGCGGGCGAGGGCGGCGGGCGAGGGCGGCGGGCGAGGGCGGCGGGCGAGGGCGGCGGGCGAGGGCGGCGGCGAGGGCGGCGGGCGAGGGCGGCGGGCGAGGGCGGCGGGCGAGGGCGGCGGGCGAGGGCGGCGGGTGTGGACGGCGGGTGTGGACGGCGGGTGAAGACATGAGGATGATGAATGAGGACGAGGGGGAGTACGAGAGGTAAGGGTGAAGGTAATGCATATAAATATTAATCTTCAAATAAAAATAATAAATAATACAGTGATTGAAATATTGAATTAGGAATAATACACTATTTCTGATGGGTTTTTTTATTTTATCATTCTGGATAAAGTACCATAATGACGTGCTGCTGCTCAAACGAAAGAGTAAAAATATCTTTCTGGCACCACTTGATTAGAATGCTTTCTGAATAAAATTAAAACCGAGGTAAATTACGAGATATTCGTATATTAAGATTACTATCATTTTTTTTCAAATTCCACTTCATTTTTCATCATTACTCGTTTTCCAATATTTTAAAAAACTAAAACATGTCGCCGGTAAAAGAAGAGAAATTTACAAAAACATCTGAAAATGTGTTTTTCTTGTTTTCCCACGGAAAAAAATATGATCTTTTACATATAAACGTCTCAAATCCGAAGAAAGTTGTTTCGCAAACAATGTGTGAAGCCTTTTTCTCTTATTCTTATTCTTCTTGAATTTCTTCTCCTTTTTAGTTTTCTTCAGAGTTAGAGCGCCATCTTCACTCGAATGAAAGCTTTCATAATCCTCTTAATTTACTTTTTACGCCACGTCCCACTGTAAACGCGACTGATTTGCGCTCTAGAACCTTCCTCTATCAACGCCTTGCATAGGTCGAGGCTTCAATATGTGAAAATAGCCGCCGCTGCCGTGGGCTCGCCCATCGCGAGCGAGCATAGGATGCTCGAGGACACAGTACTCGATTGATTGGTTGCTTTTTTCGTGTTTCCGGGCGCGTCAACTGCTTTGGTCATTAGTCCCGTTAGTGTAGTGCATGATTTCTTCTCGAGAGATGGTGGTGGTCTCCCCCCGCTGGATGGCGAGATCCGGCGCCGACCTACCGTCGGCTAGTGGGGTTTCCCCCTAACCAGGACTCTCCCACCAGCGGGGCACCGCCCCAGCCGGGACAAGCACTAAGCTCCCGACCGGTCTCCCGGAATATGTGGTAGTGTAGTGCATGTTAGTGTAAGTGTGTGTGTAAGGGGAGAGGATAGGACAAGGAAGAGGAAGGAAAGATCGTGCGCGTCCGTGGCCCGTTTGGTAGGGTACTGCTCCGGCATTCGCCTGGTGTTGATCGGAGAAACGAAAACTACCACGAGCAGCCGGCCGCTAGAATTCTCCTCCAGGTAGCGACTGAATTCGACCTAGCTGAAAAGCTAGTGTCGAAAATTCTGCTGCCGCACAGTACTCGAGAATGAAATGGTCGAGCAAGTACAAGCTAGGAAATGGCCCGCCTTGCAGATATCCACTACAGTGGTATCATCGCCAGTCATATCATCATGATAACTGCCGCTTTTACGAAATTAAAATATGAGTTGGACTCCTTCAACAAACACTGTTTCGCTGAAAATGTGTGTAATAATCAATCTTCTCCCCTACCCTGTGATGTTTCAAGCCGATTGATAAATCTGCTAAGAAATCTTGATTTTTGTCTTTCACTGTTGAATCAGTCCACACTTTGCTCATGTATGTCCTTCTATAACGCAAGTTTCATCAAAGCAATACATTTTGCACATGGTAATGCCAAATTTTTGTCAGATAATTGCGTCTCCACAAAATGATGTCATCCCTGTCCTGAATAAGATTTCTTCTTCCACTTCCTTGAAACACAAAACCGGATGTTGTCAATAATTTGTATAAATTGGTTCGCGTAAAATTCGGCAGTTCTTGATCACTGTTCACACGCTGCAACAATTTTGCAACATTGAACAGCACTGACTACAAAGTCATCGTATGCTTCAGTCACAGGTTTCTTCCGCTTTCTTTTCTTCTCTGATGTTTGCAGTTGTCCCTTGACGGTGAGGTTTTTCCTGAGTTTCAATACGCTGGAAACCGATATTCCAGTGAACTCTGCCGCAAGTTCAGCGATTTGCTTCACCAGAAACGTCGGATTCCTATGCTATAAAGGAATGAAAACGATCAGAATTAAGCACTTTTCGCCGCTTCGAAGAAATTTTCCTCTCTTATGTTTGAAGTACTGAAGGACCAGCCTCACTCTCAGACATTCTATTACGAACAGAATAGTGCTTGGCAGGCCGATCAGTGGCGCGGCGCCGCGGTCCCAAGAGCCGTGTCCTACGCGCCTGAACCATGTCAGCCGTTTGTGGGCTGAACCGTCGAAGACTCGTACCCAGCTGCACGTATGCAGAACACAATGGACTTTTTTTCGAAACCGTTGCAATAGTTTTGACGCAAGTTTAATTTAAAGAACGATGACACGTACATTAGTTCATATACAGATAACTATTTGCCATAGCGTTAGTATCCGGACAACAGCAGAGCGCATACGGCAAACCAATGAGAATCATCCAAACACACGTGTATTTGTTTACTTCAGGTTTTTTCTTGGCGAGAATGGATAAGGAACGGAATATGTTACTGTATGTTATTAGCCATTAAGAAGCATCTTATATCTTATGAATGAAATAAAACAAGATATTCTCTTATGAAATATGAAAGTGTTAATGAAAACAATCTTTGGTTGTAAAAAATAGAGATTTCTCGTGTTATTTGTGAAGTAGACCCAACAGTTAAGTCATTCAATTCTTTTCCATTTTATTTATTCAACTTTATTTAGCTTTGTTAGCTTTGTTGCAATGGAAATGAATAGTAGCAAAGACTTTCAGATACATGGATTCAATGCTACAAATCAAAGACCACGTATGCATCCAAAAGTCACGTTTAGTTACATTGTTAACGTTATCAATTATTATTATTATTATTATTATTATTATTATTATTATTATTATTATTATTATTATATTACTTAACCGTAAGACGTTTACTATGGAAAAATGGCAGGGAACTATGTGTAAGAACTATGTGTAATTGAGGAACTGGAAACCTACACTGAGAGCAATGGTACAAGCATCGATAGGGAACAAAGGATACACCATGGACTTCGTATGTAATGGTACATAGCTGAGATGGCGTATACGATGTTTGGTGAGCGCGAAATAGGCCTTTCAATGTGAATGCCTCAGAGGAACGGGCAAGTCCCGCGTGATGCCCTGACAAGTCTTTAAGGCGTCAATAGATTGCATCTAGGAGGTGGGTGGGCCTGAAGAGAGAAGGTTCTCCCGACTCAAGAGAATAGGAAAGTAATGAGTACGAGAAAGTCTATGTCAATCTGTACCGCCATTAATTTAAATAATGTTGTAACAATAATTCTCTTAATGTTAACTACATATGTAAAGAAATTAAATAAACAAAGATTATTAAATCTAGTTTAAAAACAATGATTATTTTTATGGTTTCAAATATTTGGTATCTGTCTGTTTGTATACATTTGTTCCTCTCGTAAATTAGAGCCATTTCCTAATATTTAAATACACAATTCATTTGCTTTATTAGCATATCTACGAAAGTTTTATTATTTATGTTTAAATTGAAAGTTTTTTCTTTGTGTTTCAGGTAAGCCACAGCAGACTAGAATTACTGGTGAACTCACGACGCAAGACACCTGTTACTTACAACATGGATTTACTGCTCGTTTGGGAGAATCTGTATCGTAGTTACTTCATATGAATTTCATTTACGTACGTATTTTACTGTATCTTTTATTTGTATTCTCGTTAACTACTGTGTAGTAATTGAGAAAGTATTGTAATGCAGCAAGAAAAAAATCCGATTTTTCAAACTTTTTTGCAGCTTCCTTACATCGAAAAAGAGGATTTTTCTTGCTCACGTTATGTAGTAATTTTCTTTCTCGGAAAGAAGTGTAACCGGAATCCAATTTCCAGAAAATGACGAAATTTCAACTTTTTCAAACTCATTTGGCAACTAAAACAGATTTTCTTATATAATGCAAAACATTCCTATTTTTACATTTTCAAATATTTCCTTGTATACTTTTTTAAATTAGTAGTAGTTTTCGAGTAATTTAGATTTGAAATCTGGAGTATCAGAGAACTTTTATAAATTTATTATACATTAGAAAATGGTGGGACTTTTACATCTTCCCTAGTTAATTCAGTAGGTTGCGCACGCGTTTCTCCCTTGCAGCGCCTTTGCTAGAATCCTAGCGTGATAAAATATTTGTTTAAAATGAGTTTTTAGAGATTGAGCTTAATACACTGAATACGGAGGCAGAAAGCCATTCTCATTAACATTTTTGAGATTTAAAAAATGCAAATCTGACGAAACGAAGTGTCGTAGTTTAAAAAATAGGCAAGTTATGACTTGGCTGGTTATGACTCCAGCTGACATGTCAGCCGGTCAGAATTTACAATATTATAATATTACACAACCATTACTAACAATACGAGAAAGTGCGTGCTGTTGTTGGATCACTTGTTTCGATTTCTCTAACAGTATTTAATGGATTAAGGATTAAAACCGAATTACAGAAACTAAATCTCTTGGAGATATTCGTAATGCTTGTGATTTAATCCTCAATGTTTTGTGTTGAATTTTACGAGTATATTCAAAACCAATGTCTTTGAAGACTTACATTCATGTTAAAATTTTTGTATTACACTATATTTAATTCGAAAATAACTTGTATTGTTTATTAATAATGCCTACTCTAAAATGATATATTCCAATGAAACCCTCTATTAAAATAGTTTCTTTGTACATTTTAAAATAATATTCATCGCGTGTTCGAACTTAATTTTGGTGTTTACATCTGTCACATGCGTCTACACGTAAAGTTTCATTTTGTACGTATTTTCATAAAGAGTGTGAAGACTCATGAAGAAAGTCACTTTGGGGACACATTTTCATCAACGAGCGCATTCTCGTGTGGACTTCGATAACCAGTCACCAGAAAAGCCGGTTGTCAGCGCAGCCTCGACGGCTCTGTCAACTGGCTGCAGACCGCTGCGCTACCGGTTCGTTCGCCAGACCGGATCGACAAGTACCTACACTGTAAGCCCTACAATACGTGTTTCAGATGTAATGGCAATTAATTTATTGATCGAATAGTTTAATTACGTTAGCAAAGATGTGTAGATGTGAGCTATTTTAAAAGCTTGCTCCTTAATTGTATATTTCTTCTCTCGACGTATAAATACTTCATCAGTCTACTTCTCAGTGGAAGCAAGAAAACGTCTGTGTAATGCTGTCAGCGTTGCCGTTGTTTCTAAATGGATCGGAGGGTCGGGATTTCGGGAGTGTCGAGATGTAGGAATGTGGGGCTTCGGAGAGTCGGATAGGCCGGAGGGTTCAGGATGTCGGAGGGTTCAGGATGTCGGAGGGTTCAGGATGTCGGAGGGTTCAGGATGTCGGAGGGTTCAGGATGTCGGAGGGTTCAGGATGTCGGAGGGTTCAGGATGTCGGAGGGTTCAGGATGTCGGAGGGTTCAGGATGTCGGAGGGTTCAGGATGTCGGAGGGTTCAGATGTCGGAGGGTTCAGATGTCGGAGGGGATGTCGGGAGGATCGGGATGTCGGAGGGTAGAAATGTTGGAGGATCGGGCCATCGGATGTGGATTTGGGACATTGGAGCGTTGGGGTCATCAGCGCCGAAGGCAATGTTCGAGACGCGCGGAGCTTGCGTGTCGGACGGACCCTGACCCCAGCGACTGTGGATAGACGGCGCCGTCGCCCGCTGGACGTGATGCAGCGCGGGGCTACCGCCGGGGCTCAGTCGGAGCGGAGGCGGGCTCAGGTTCCGTGGGCGTGGGCGGGGCGTGGGCGGTCGCGGACGAGCGGAGCAGCTCGTTGGAGCGATGCGCAGGTGCAATGACCGGAGCCCGCTCCGACGCGACGCGACGTGCGAAGCAGAAGCCAACGGCTCGACCGCCGCCGCTGGAGCGCGACGCTGATTGCTGTGTAATTGAGTAACTACGTCACAAATAATGGCAGAATCTCTGTCCCTAGTCGCACGAACTGTCGTTAGCCTTTCCTATTTTTCGTTTAGTAACACGATCGTGACTTCTGTGATTATTTCCTCACATTACTTCCCCCGTTCTACTTACATTTTTCTCATTCTATATAAATGTTGGTTTAAACAATACAAACATATGTACTTTTTTTCACAAATGTAGTTTGAAAATGTAAGTTTCTGCATAAGTTTTAATTTTTTGCCGAAAGTATTCTAGGTCTGTTGAAAAATAAATTTACTCCATTGAAGATAGTGAATTATTATTATTATTATTATTATTATTATTATTATTATTATTATTATTTATTATTATTATGAATTATTATTATGAATATTGATGTTTGAATTTTATTTATGAACTGAAATAAACCTCTTCATATCCTTTCTTACAATATTCCTGTAACAAATTATATAAATAACGTTATTGTAAACTGCTTCTGCAAATAAAGATTTATAAAAACGGAAATTTTCGAAACTACGCTTAAAACATACGTTTTTATTACGGAGTGTGGTTTGATATGAAATGTGATGTTAAAACTTTAGTGTTTCTTACTATTAGAACTCGGATTTGAACAGCCACATTTATAATTTTCGGAGGAAACAGTAATTTATAATTCCAGTAATCGGATAAAATTATGAGAGAACTATAGTGCCTACAAGGCTGTGAAGTGTTTCATTAGATTTGTTTTTAACTCAAGGTCTCGGGAAAAATAAATTCAACGTTACGTTTCAGTTTAACTTTCATATCTCATATGAAATAATTAATTTCTCTGTAAGAATTAAGTACTTCCTTTTCGAATTTGTTTCCACCCCTAATTGAACCTAGTGTTGGGCTGATTGTCTACGGCAGTACTGTATGTGCACGGATGTCAGTCAAGGCCGGAACTGGGCTGTAGCGCAGTCAGAAATATTGTAAAGAACTGTATTATTAGTCTTTTAATGTGTCGCCCAATAGATGGACTTCTTATGCTGCTGAAGGCCACAAGTTCAGGTAATTCATGGAAATACGTGTGCTTCAAGTCTTATGCAACACTGCAAGATTTCTTCCGTTCTATAGTTATTCGCACATAGTGCAACGTACTCTTTATTTGTCATCGTTTCGTTAGTTACATGATAACAAGTTAATCTATACTTCGATTTTTCTGTAGGGGCCGATTACATTAGGTCATTGTTACACCTCTTGCCTTATAAAATGAATCTTTTTAACAGTGGTAAGCACATTCCTGAGGCCACGAGCCCCGTGGAGAAGGACGTTCGCGAATTATTTAAAAATATTCATTTTATAAGGCAGGAGGTGTAACATGGACCTTAAGTCATCGGTCACTATAGAAAAATCGCAGTATAGAGAGGACCACATTGTCAATTCCACACTTCAATTAAATTGAGGTATCAGAAGATAACGAATGCATCCCTCGCAATTCTTTCGATGCCTACAAATATTGGATAGGGAATAGGTTATTGGAATTGGATCTATATCGGGTCTCGAATATGTTAGACTCTAAACTGATTAGAATTAGACTTGCGTCCTCGAGAGCATTACATATCCTTATGATTGCTTAACTGCTCAGTCCTGAAACAATTAATATGCTCTTGCTTGAGAGGAGAGGAGAGCCCATTAGATCGATTTCGAGGAACGAATTCGGATTTTTGCGAACGCGTGCATGCGTACAGCGGCTTTCGGGCTGGGAGAGTGCGCATGTGCGCGTTTATTAAAACTCCAAAAACTGTTTGTCAGAAGGAAACTTGTCGGGTGTAAGGGACATATCATCTGAAGTTCCGTAGTAACAAGCAGACAATTTCATTTCATTTCGCAGTTCATCAAACAATTGCCCATACTCCAGACGAAGGACAACTGAAATTCCAAAAATGATTCTAGATCGGCAAACAGACATCACTCCACACAAATGAAATGATTCAATGCTATTAAATTATAGCGTGAATGAGAAAAATACTAATACATCACAAGTCTAGTTTCTAAAGAAAGGTTTCATTTAACAGACAAAACAACAAGTCGTGGGGTCCTTAGTCTGGTGCACAGCATTACTTGAGTACACTTGAGCACATTGCTTCCATATGCACACTGCTTTGGGCAATCACATGATCGTGTTACCACTAGCGTAGCGTCTTACTTGTAGAATCAGTACGAACCCTATAGTCAACTAAAATAGCTTTCTTATTCGCCACTAGAGATAATACCGATGTTTCCATCTCTGAAATTTACCCTTACTATCTAAACAATCTTTATAATTCATAACGCACTAATTAATTACCCTTATCAATGTACATCAAAGAATTGCGTCTTCGGTGGTGTAACGGGTAGCCTGTCAGATCGTATGCAAGTTCGCATATTCGAAACTGATAAAAACTGAGAATATTTTAAGGTAAAAAATCTTTTGTTAGCCTGCTTTCGGAGGGGAAATAAATCCAGTTGTCCCTTGTTGTAGATTTACTGCACGTAAAAGATATCCAAGTCTAAAAGAAGCGCCCGAGCAAAATTCTAATCGATAGTTTTGTCGCTCTAGTGATACCTTCTTTCGTTGCTGTATGACGAAAGGAAGGTAGCGAAATTTGTCTGGTCAGGCGGAAGAGCAGGCCTCATGGCCCTTGTAGAGTAAAATAAGGCATCTGGCCCCCCAAACGCCTAGAATTTTCGTTTGTTACTTTCCCTTACTTGGAAAAATTGATTAAAATATTTATTTATATTAGAACTAATTATGCAATTATTTAAAAAATATATTGTATAGTACCATGTATACGCTACAAAACAATTTAAAATGTAATAAAAAATATGTTTATTATCTGTGATGCTCCTCCCAAATTATTTGCTGGATCCGCCCCTATGAATACATAGGAGGCAAATTTCTCTCTCGCTCTCTTCCGACGAACTCAATAGGTCCACAGACGGACGCGGAAAATCCCCGCGGAAGGTCCACAGAAGGGCGATGCGGGTGTTGCTGTCACGTGAGTAATTATCGCCAGACCGCTCCCACGCCCTCGCACTCGCTCGGAGGACACGCACGTAACAGCCCGTCGTGGGAGACGCGGATGCGCGACGTTAAACCCGCTAACGTGCATGGGACAGGTGACATGTCGAGCGGCAGTGCGCGACTGTGGAGGCTCAATTGCGACTAGAGCGCGAGTTAAGAAATATGCGAAATATGTAAATCTTCATCCCCATGTATGTATAGAGTGTATCTAGATTTAAGAATGTAAAATGTATGTAAAATTTGTGTATTGTATGTCAAATTGTTTAGTTGTAAGTATTAGAAATATAAGTATTAAATCCTGTAAATTAGCTAGTAGTGAGATACAAGAGTGAGAGGTTGTATGCTCAAACGTGAATGCCAAACGTTATGTATTACAAATAAAAATGTACAAACCCCTGAAAGGCAAAACTGCCGAACAGGAAGAAAATAAATTAAAAAAAAAAAGAAATATGTGGGCTCTTGAGCTTCAGTGTTCCCTCAAGCCTCCTTGGAGGCTTGTGTGCAGAAGACCACTCTGACACTGATCGAATTTAAAATCATTTATTGATGCTGGACGGCCTACCTAGTGTAAGGGATTGCCGCTGCGTCTCTTCATCGAAGCTTCCAATCCTGCGAATGGCAGGTATAGTCTCCTGGTAATGTGGTGTGGAGAGCAGTGGAAACTGATTACCCAGTTCTATCATTCCCATCATCATTCATTAACCCATAATGGCGTAGTAGCGTAAGGCTTCAAAGCAGACACAGATGTATCACCGAATTTTGGAATTCGGCGGTTCCATATTTCCAAGTGAAAAGTTACCATGCCAAATACCCTTTGGAAGTTCTCTCCAAATTACTCATATTCTTATGAGACGTTAAGAGTATGCTTTAAACATCATGTTAATATTCCACTGCTCGCAGTTTTCCTCAAACAAGAGTTCTCTTTGTGATTTTGGCCAATTGTTTTCTTTTAAAAGAGTCGTCGTGACATACATGAAAGAAACAGACATTCATCGGGAATACAACTATAGGAAACGAACTGACTACAGATTTCAAACTGCTGCCATTACCGTTGACCTTCACAGGGAGGATTAAGACATAACAGGTGAGAAAATGTTCTAAGAAAGAGTAAACAACATAAATGCCATTACTAAAAAGGGGAGGGAACGTCCACATTTAACCTATTCCAGGAAATGACCAAATTAATGCCGACACATTAACACAAGCCAACACGTGAGAGAACAGTCAAGTATTTGGCGGTGTGACGGACAGGAACAGGGGAGGGCGATATTTTTACGGGGAATGCAAGGAATTAGCGCTAATGTCGGGTGCAGTGCCACCGACATCGCTTTGCCACCCCCGCGGGTCTTGCGTAACGCTATTGTTTGCGGTCGCGTGCGGAACGACGGCGAAGATCGGAGCCGGCGCTCGGGGACGGAGGCCGCGAGGCGGACTTGTGTTTATCTGAGATAGCGACATAATGGGGTTCCACGTGCCTCTTTTAGTTGAGGGGTCCACCGTTTGAGGAACAATAGCATTATTAGTTTCACTGTAATGGTGAGAAGTTTTCGATTACTTAGCCGTCATCGATCAGATCTAAGAGTCAAGTTTTTTAACGAGTCGACTGCGACTGCTAACGAATTCTGGCTCTAATGACAATGAAGAATCTATCGAAATCGGTCCATATTTTAAATGAAAATAATAATGTTCGTAAATATATCAATTTCAGATATGCCGCCTAGAAGACTAATTCCAATCACGATTCCTCTGAGACTACAAACCGAATTCTGACTCTCATGATGATTAAAATCCCTGTTCATTATGTAAATGCTAACAAAAATATTAGTAAACTTGCATTATTTACATCAATCGTTACACTTGGCAATTCAGTTCTATGACCGTATGTTTAAATAACCACTTACACTTGAAGTTTACGAGTTGATTTTATATGTTGAAGGGTTTCCAATGTTTTCGATACGAAGTTTGCTGTATAAAAGTGCATTTGTCACTAATCCATCTACCTAGCGCCTCCTTCAGAATTTATTTTCTGAACCTAAGGTAACGAAAGGAGTTCGTATCTATGAAAAAAACCAGGATTCAGTGTAGATTCTGCAGTAATGTGCAGGCAAAACAGTTGCCCCGGTGCACTTTGGAGACCTTAGCACTTGGGGACCTAGAGACGTGACACACTCATAAAATATAGATATTGCAATCCGCATAAAATATCTCATGGCTTCACTGAGCAACAACAGTTATTCTTATTGTCTAGTCTTCTAGATAGTAACTCTTTTGGAAACAAAGCTTCTCTCAATGAGCTATCAATGCCCTTCTTGAACGCAGGGAACTGATGTGTTCGAACACAAGAAATGAAAGGAGTAATCTTATATATAATTTGTCACTGGTCAGTGTGAGTTCCGCCTTGGTATGCAGTCAGGAGGCAATACGCAACAACCCCAGCATAACTTTCTGACGTTTAAACAACACCTGTCTCTCAAAATTTGTGAGCAGCAACAAATTGTCCCTTCTGGGTCTACTCGTTTAGAGCACATTTTCGCAAAGTGGTTATTGCAAATTTGTTACTGTTTTCTATAACTGATACACAGTCGAACCCTACCCATTTTGAAGCAAATGAAGTGTTGAGTAAATTTAAGTGTTACGGATTTGCTTCTGAACAGGAAATGCACTTTCTACTAGGAGGGTATCAATTTCAGAGGATAAAATAACCACTTTTGCTCAACATATTGAGCTCATTGTCACAGCTGAATGGCCGCCTTCTATTTCTAACATTTACGAGTGCAAAATTGCAAGCGTTCCGAAACCTAACAGCACCTCTCATATGCAAACAAACCCAAGAACTCCAAATAAAGGAAAGAACAAAAGCTTACGACAGTCATCATGTATTAAGAAGAATAGAATTCCCACACATCATGCATTACTGGAGATCATGCTCGTCTTGACGACAGTATTCGGTCACCTTTCTCAATGTCATCGTTTCCAGGAAAGAATCTGTCTCTTTAAAAAATACTGTCGACAACGAAACTAAGACATTTATGTAGGACATCATCTATTTAATTTTTGACGAATGGAATCACGCTCTGAGAATGAAAACTATTCATCAAAACTCTAAGAGAATATTCGATCTCAAACAGGAAGCCACTACCAGCACATTCTGAGATTTTTACGTCTGGTTACGCTCTTTTCTCATTGAAATTACTCAAAACATGTAGAGACTTTCAATAGCATCTGCTTCAAAATAATCTTACATTAGTTAGCAGAATGTATCGGTATAAAAATAAAAAAAAAATTGATTTTCCGATAATGAGGTCTTTAGATATTATGGAAGATTGAACAAATGGGGGATAATACCCAATTTTATTTTATATCCCAGTCCCACGGACATTATAGGGTATGAGGCATCGTGTGCGGTTCGGGGAAAGTTGTGATCGGATAAACCAACTGAAAGAATCGATTAGTGTAGCAGATCTCGATAATTCCCATCCACGGAGAGGCATCGTCCAGAGGGGCTATTTAGTTGGTGTCGAAATTTCGCCACCGTGCTAACCGCGTTTACATAATCGCAAACCCACTACATAAGTATCTTTCTTTGGTATCGCTGTGTAGAGGAAAGACGCAATTAAACGGTCACTCATTGTCGTGTGCGAAGATAACGCAGTTAATGTATTATGTCCGCTCGCGTGGAATAGGAGCCATATTTAAATTGTATTTATATATCCCGTTCATTTGTTTTTTAAATAAAATATAATAGATCCCAAGTTGATTAAAGACAGCTAAAAAAAGTTTATTGGTTACGTCACATAGAGACAAATTTATACATATTTACTGAAGCACATTGTAATGATATTTCGACAATTGTCATTTTCAAGTGTTCGAGGTTACATACATTTCTAAAAAGGTAAGCCCAACATTTTGTTAGCCGTCTTTAATCAACTTGGGATCTAATATATTTAATTTAAAAAGTCAAATTTATACATCGTGCGCGACGAAGAGAGCGGGTCGCGCAAGGGCGTTTGTCGATCCGAGCAGAAGTCTCCTTTTAGAGAACGTACTCTGCCACAGGAGATATGAATGAATGAATCAATGCCTTATGTTACGTGGCGAGACTCAGGACATGAGACCTGCTCTTCCGTCTGACCACGCTAATTTCGTTACGCTCCTTTCACCTACTTGGAGAGAAAGAAGATATTGCTAGGGCGACGAAACAGGCAATTTGAATTTGGCTTGAGGACCTTTTACATGCAGTAAATCTACTAACATGGGACAGCCGGCTTTACTTCCCCTCCGAAGGAAGGCGTACGAAGGATTTTTTCGCCCTTGAAAATCCACGGCTTCGATCGGGTTTGAACACACAAACTTAGTTATAACAGCCCGATACGCTAACTGTTACACCATCGCCGCGGCCAAGGCCATACGGCCCATACGGTCCATCAAACTAAAATCAGTGCTCGATAAGAGTTACAATGCTTAAAAATGTGTATTTTTGGCAGAAATTTAACGGTTTGTCGGTAATGGCGCCTCGTATTCGCCACTTTTTACATTGCATTGCAGCTACCAACGAGAGTGAATTGAGAGGAAGTGCTGAGGGTGGCGAATTGGCAAACGTCGGCGGCCGTGCCAGCGCACAACGAGAGGCCACAGGCCGACTGGGCGCGCGGCCAAAGCAGGTGTCCCGTCGTCGACGCCCGGTGGGTCACGGCTCGAACATTCATCGGGCGAGAAGGTCGCAGCCTTCGTCGGAGCCTCCGCCTCAGGCAGGACAACTTCCTATTTGCGCTGCCTTCGCAAACACACACACACACGCCCATGTTGACGGGAATTTCCAGAAGGCTGCTGACAATTTTAGGACACTTCTAAGTTTGGTGCTATTTGACCATGATCGATTAGATACTGCGTGGGATCTTAAAGAAATTATGAAGATTTTTGTGATCTCCAATTATGTTGAACCGAAATTTTGAATCAATATTCTCTGAAAAAACTACGATGGTTTTGTAAGAAAAATCCTGTACACTATCTCTCATTTCAATTTCAAGTATTTAAACGTATCAAATTTTGACTACAAATTGAATATTTAAATGTTAAAAAAGAAGAATATACAGAACTAAGAGAAATGTATGCATCCACCTATGTATTTTGAGTAATCATCGAGTTGAACGTGACAGCTCAGAAAAGGATTGCACAGAAAATCATCACATGTTATACGTTTATTTTTTCGAGATGAAATTAAATTCAAAATATACGGGATTAAATCATATTGCATTTCAGCTAGTATCTAATAACTGTTAACCGTCTTGTGACCTGAAGTAACATCACTTTATAAACGGATGTCCACATGATTCTACATTTGCACTCACTGAAAACTGAAAGATACCTGAAATTTAATCAACACTGACAACTTTCAAATGTTTCTGAAGTTTCAAATATTTAACAAATATCACTGTCCAGAACCAAAGAATAATATTATAAACCGAAAAAGAATGTTTTTAATTAAGTATCTCAGACGGCACTTTGCGAATACTTCTGCCCATACTCGTCCTCTCCAACAGGTTTATATTTACTCCCTTAAGTATGACCCAAGGGAAACGAAAGTCTCAGCTCTAGCCCTCAGTATAACTATCTTGTACATGCCACTGCAGTGAATTTGCACTTCTTCTTTGCATCTTCTTACATTTGCTGGGTCTTTTGTAGATATGCAACGCTGTTTCGGCGTAGGTGCTTTCTCTCGAGATAATACGTCGTTGCCAAAGCAGTTAAGCGCCTTTATGGTCACACGAACGGGGACGAAACGTCCTTGTGAGGGCGTCAACACACGCCGCGCGATACAATGGAACAAGCGTCACTTACGACGATATTGATGAGGAGGACGAAGATGAGGAGGAGGAGGAGGAGGAGGATGAGAAGGATGAGAAGAAGGAGGAGGATGAGGATGAGGAGGAGAGGAGGATGAGGATGAGAGGAGGAGGATGAGGAGGAGGAGGATGAGAAGGATGAGGAGGATGAGGATGAGGAGGAGAAGGATGAGGATGAAGATGATGAGGTTGAGGAGGATGAGGTTGAGGATGAGGAGGATGAGGATGAGAAGGATGAGGAGGATGAGAAGGATGAGGATGAGAAGGATGAGGAGGATGAGAAGGATGAGGATGAGGAAGGGAAGATGAGGAGGACGAGGATGGCGAGGAGTGAATGGAGGTAGTGATAATACTGTCTGTTTAATTGGGTTGAGCATTTGTGCACTAATGCACAGGTTTACTGACAATGTAATGTATTCTTGATATTTTTACATTTCTGTATTTTAAGCGTCTCCTTTGTTAAGTTTCTAATCAATTTTTACTGCTCTATTCGAGACAAAGAATTACACAACAAAAATAGACAATATAAAACTATTTATTCGATGCTCATTTCCTTTCTTTGTTAAGTGAATACGGGATTTGATAAGGGCGTAATGACGTTGGGCCTTTCAGCAATCCAAGCGCTTTGTACATACACTTGAGCTGGGCGATAAACAGTAAGCTAACCTTTCACCTAGTAAGGTGGGCTAAGTTATTTCTTCATGATTCGCTCTCTCGACAATATCAATCTTACTAGCGTACCCGTGCGAGAACTCTCGCATGTTAAAACCCATTCTCTTCCCTATCCTTCCATTTCCATATACAGATGGAACGTTTGTGCTCATTTGTTTGGAAACAAAACGTGTTTGTTTAAGAAATGTATCAAGATAACTTCCAAAAAAAAAATTTGGGACAAAGTTTCAATAAAGATTTATTCAGTATTATAGACAGATGATCTTGGAACAATTCACAAAATTCCTTTAAAAACATTTGAAGTAATTACTCAATCTTCCTGACAGTTCTATTTTCGATGTCCTTGATAGTCACAAAAGTATTAGTAAAGTTTTTACTCTTAAGAAAGCTACGTAAAGTTGTCCATGCGAAAATACAGGATCGGGCAAGTACAATCCTACTCCTTGCAGTATTATTTAATTTTATTTCTGAACACCCGAGGTACACCCTTACAATTCAGTTGCATATCTAGTGATTAGTTTAGTTTTACATACAATTGCAGATTCTGCACGTCTCTGAACTGGTGGGATAGTATCGTAAAGCGCCGAACCAGAGAAATGTAATAAAATGTCCAAGAAGATCTCATCCTGTAGGAAGTGTGAGGAACGTTTCTTTGAGGTCATTGTCCTCAAAATTCCAGATTTTAAGGCATTAGAACGCTTCGTTTAAGAATTATTTAATTATTTAGATTTTATCAATACTACTTGATTGCATTTGGCGTGAATATTTAGTTGCTTTTTTTTTAAACAAATCCTTCATATTTGTTAAGTTACAGTGAAATTGGTCCCACATCCGTGAAATTCTCTCTTTTTTAGAAATATCATTTATAAAGATTGGTTGCGTGCGAGAGCTGCAATCACATCAAGACTTATTATTTATAGATTATTTTCTAATATGAAATGGAAAGACGACTGCAAGAGGGTTTTAACGTTGCTCAATAAACCTTCCATGTGGCAGCTCCTGCACAACCAAGAACAAACAAGACTCGTTCGTAAAATCCAACCTCGTAATGTAAAATCCTTGAAGGATCAGTTCTTGTGGGATCAGATTTCTCCGATTTAAACTTCAGCATCACACATTACAGCACTTTCCGGTCTACCTCTAGCACCTTGCTCGTGAGAGCGATCGTCTTATCGAGCGAGTGCAGTGTCGCAGCCCTGAACGTGATGTGCGACCGGGCAGACTTCTCGTTGAACCTGACCCACAAGACGGCTGCTCCGCAGGTACCAGCCCAGGCACTGCTGCTGTCCTCGCTCGCGATCCCGACTCGTTACGTCGGATCTGGCATTTTTGCGAAGTTGCGCAAGCGTGAAGCCTCGAAGCAGACGCATTTCAAATGATTTTCTTCTGTTCACAACTCCTCCAACATTTCATCTTCCTTCTTCAATTTTTTTCCATTCACTTTTATTTTTATTTAGCTTAATGTTCTTCCGTATCTTGTTATTGTCCCTTCTTTTGTTTTACAATTCTGAATTTTTCTCATGTTACGATCCAAAATTTAGGAGTTAGGTCCTTGCAGGAGTCCTTGAAAAGGTTTCTTATATCTTTCTGGGTTCCATGGATTTGCGGTTCAGCATTTGGTAATGATGTTGCCATTTTTGCAGCAATGTCTGCCTTCTCCTTTCCAGTAATTTTCTTTATTTCTATTAACATTGTTTTTGGCAAATTCAGCAATACCCATTCAGCAAATTGAAAGAAAAAAATTGGAGCCGTTTTTGAGAAAATGCGGTATTTGGGAAAATAAAATATATATTTACTCTCAAAAACTTGTTAAATAGTTATAGTAAAATACTTTTGAAATTTCGAGAAACTTCATAAGAGGTTTGAAGCAGTCAAATCCACACATGCAATAAATTATATCATCTTGACGCCAATTACTTTTGTAGCATTATGTAAATTTTCCTGCACCACGTACTTCGATAAACTAATATTCTATTAATATGCTAGAAAACAGAAAGTGTTCTGTGAAATAAACAGCGGTTTACACCAAATGAGAATGAATAGAACCACCATCCATTCTGCTCGATGGTGTCACCCACCGTGTCCAGCACGTCTTATCGCAGCCTTGACTTCTACGTGCTCATGGCATCATGACATCAGATTTGCGAGTGTATCGCCTTCCTAAGTTCCGAGCTCTTCTATTGCTTCCGCCTTTTGACCTTGAGTGATTACAATCGAGTGCCAAGAAGACAATACATGGGCACGTGGAATCACAAGCACGTGTCACACGCAGAGGAATATGCGTTAAGCGTGAAGAGAGTTAGGAGAGTAGTGTTTCGTTCACTGCAATACCTCCAGGTCCACAAATAGTTTAGACGCGGGCATTTGATTTTCCGGTCATGACTTACTTGAAATCAGCTATTGTGATTTGTATATACAGTGATAGGTTAGAATAAACGATAGGAAAAGGAATGGAGATTTGAAACACGCAATATACGGTTCTGATGAAGATTTACAGTTAGTGCAAAACAGTGATTGTACAATTACGACGTTTGAAGCTAAATGTCTGTTAGTATGAGACACGAAATGTAATAAATGTGTTAAGCGTCAAATACTGTGATAAGCCAAGAACCCCGGGTTTATTGAATGATAAAATCGGCATCCACTTAGTAATAATGGCATTGTTTGCAAACTCGAAAGTCAAAGAATACGCGTTGTTAGGACAACCGATCAACAAAGTAATATTCCATGCTTGGTGCCAAGCGCTGTGCAGATGGACACGGCCCCGAACACATTATATGCAAAAGGTGTAGAGAGGACATTAAAAGCCGTGATCTTGTAGAAGGGCGCAAGGAATCACTTTCTTAAAGATATTGAAGCGTGCACACGTAAGCGGTTGGTGAGATGCGAACGAATTTTCAGCATAGGCTGGGATATTATTTAAATGTAGTTTAGTGAGGCGGGAATTTATAATTAGTCTGATAGCTTGGTTTGTTTAAATATAGTATTGAATTGTAATTGTAGATTTTATTAATGTAGTAGTTGGAATTTTGAATTAAAATAGACTGCGGGGATGTAATTATAGCTCCGTAGAAGGAAGGATTTTTAGATAAGTAGCTGAAAATAGTCGCGCTATCTGTGTTTTATACGAAACACAGATAGAGAAAGTCTCGACCGCACATTAATTTTATGGGAAATATTAAATCCTAATCGTCCAACCAATGTCCAACCAAATCGTTGAGGAAATTCTGGAACATTTTAAATTTATTTTAATGGTAGGCAAAAACACGAGAATAGGGTTACCTAGAATTTCATGGACAACATTTTACTGATCAGCCGAGAAGCCATCTAACAAGATATTGTAATAAGCTTACGAACTATATTCAAACTCGTACGGTATTTTAATGTTCTATATAAAAAAGTAATTTTCATGAGTTCAATAGTATTATATATATATATATATAAGAATACGTGTTAAATTTTAAATGTAGATAAAGGTTGATAATTTATATTTGTTGTCATCAACCTAATAATTGGTTTCAATTAATAGAACTTCCTGGAATCGTGATGCTGTAAGAATTACATGTCCACATGCAACAGGTAAGGAGTAAAATGTTGTATGTCGAACACATGATTAAATTGAAAGTAAATTTAATAATTATAGATATGGGGATAATCAACTACAACAATAAAAATAAATAAAAGATATTTATTTCATGCCCAAAGTAACTTTCGGCAAGATTTCTACAAGAATTCTACAAGATGGCGGCCACCTTAGTGGTTCATCTCTGGATTATATACTGTTTTATTGTAAATATTTAGGTGTGATTCAAATTGCTTGGGCAAGACCCACTGAGGATTGGAAAATATTGTTCCCGAAAGTTACTTTGGGCATGAAATAAATATATATTATTTATTTTTATTGTTGTGGTTGATTATCCCCATAACTACAATGGATTATCACAAGATCTCGGCTACCACCACGGAATTTAAATTTAATAAATTAGTGTTAATATTGAGAGAACTTGTTAGCATAGCAGGGCAAAGGTAGAAATAAGAATATTAAAAATAATAGCTACGGAAGTGATCTCCTTATAATATTAGATGTTTGTTGGAAATAGTACCAAATTTGGCAATAGTAAAAATATCAGAAGAGTCGAAAAGAATATCACCAGACAAATGAATATCACATATTATGCGTATCACATGGAAAAAAAACTCACAAGATAAATGTAATATCTAAAAATAAAAATGCGACAGAAGGCATATATACTAAGCGCAGAATGGAGCAAAATAAAAAAGCCTATGGGTTTACCAACTTTCTATGATCCATAAAACCCGATATATCAGGAGCAGAGCAATGATAATCTTCAGTACGAATTTTCTGTCGTGGAAGGTGAAATGCACAGCAACAGCTCAGAAACTACTCACGCTAAATGAAAAGTTATAACAAAATTGTAACATAAGTGAAAATCTTTGCAAAAGATATGGGAACGAGTAAACAGGCCTCATTCAATAGTGTAATCAATAATTGAAAGATTTTGTGTTCATAAAACAGTGAGAAATTGTTCCCGACACTCAGACAAAAGACGTCAGTGAAACTTCTTTTATATAAACGATTTATTGTTCGAGAAATTGAGAAAAGGCCCTAAATTAATGCTGCGAAACTGGGAGAGAAATATATCAGCTTGTGCTGAAGTATATCGGCTTGTGCAATGAGGAATATTTTTTGAGAAAAGGGGTACCATGCGCAGAAAATATTCTAGGTGTGTAAGGCAAATCACATAAAACGATTAACTTTTAGAAAACAGTGCCGGAATAAAGGATCGCACTCTGGAATAATATTTCTGGCTCCGACTGAAGACGCACGGTATTGCTTAATCTTAGTGGAGAACTGTACCCTCGTGTTGCATACTGCAGGAGAATTTAAAGAAAATTCTCCTTGTTTATGCGCTAGAAAAGGGTTTTTGGAAAAGGATTTTTGGAAAAACTTTGTCACCTGACAGTGACGCGAATACAAAGCTGTCAATACTAGATTATGGTTGCTCTACAACATTAAGAAACCGATTTATACACTTCAATTCCTTGGCATTAACTCAATAGATGTGTGTGTTCTTGGAATAAAAATGGAAAATACGGTGTTCCTAATAAACAAGATTTTAAAAATGCTCTCCTAAGAGAAGAAAGTTTAACATTTAGTCAAAGAAACTTCATTCTCTTAGGCAGAGTTTGTGAAATCCATGCAACTTCGACCGAGTTTGTTTAATCCATGCCGTCAAGACAGGAGCAATAATCGAAGTAGAGGGAAACCCTACGGTGTTAGCAAATTGCAATATTTGCACTTTTCAATTTCAATTTTTCAAATATCGTGGGTTTTGTAATATCTTGAGCTTTTGTAAAGTGGAGGAATAAAGAGGTTTTCTGTAGTTTTAATCCTATTTTCTATGTATTCATATATCCCGTACATATACTAGAGATTTTTTCATATTTGTCAGAGGTACGATCACTTTCAGCACTAATTGTATCTGTTTCATCAGAAATCGCACACAAAATTTGCAGAATACCAATTGCTGCAAAAAACAGAACTACTCATAAGTAATTTGCAAATGTTCATTCTGTGTATGTTTTGGGCACTAGTGTTGCCAGATGGACGAAGTTCTGAAAAAAAATACTTTTTTGAAATAATGGACAAAACTTTTTTTTCGCTAAAACATTGCAATAATTTTTTTATCCTTGTATAACTTTCACTATACTAGTATATAACCCCTTAAAACTATATGTAGTAAATGAGAAATTAAAAATTATTGTTGATTGTGAACGTTGGAAACGAAGTTGATACTTTATTTTTTATACAAGAAGCTTTTTCGTACCACTAAGAAACATTACTTTTAGTATATTTTGTACGTTTTTACGTTCTACCCCAATCACAATTTACAGTAATTTATCACATACAATAAAATTACTTCTTACATTACAACACAATGTGTTATTGCAAACATTCTCTCATCTTTGCTGAGTATTTGTATTGATCGCAGCTTCTCTCAGTATGGAATATGTACAGTTGAGTACATTCTCAGTTAAAAATTACATTATGTGTAGTTTAAGATCATACATTGATGTAATTTTACAGTAATTCGAGTGAATCATTCACAACCCAACTTACATCATGCCATATGAGTTATCCTTAAAAACATTTCTAACCTAAATTCCTATGACTTTATTTGGTTTTGAAATATTCGACGCAGCGCTACTTATTTAGTTCATCCGTGATACTTATAAATGTTTCGACGACACTCACGCGGCATCCTGTGTCAATGACCGTGCGAAGATACAGTCAGAACATCTTTTACACGGATTTGTCGTCGGGCTAGTGACAAGAATTCTTAGAGGAAACTATGTCAATATTGCGCAGCCAAGTCGTCTTCCTGTCGCAAGTGAGACCATGTCAAAGGGTAATGGAAACCAGAACGGCGAGGGTGTGGGTGAGAAATAAACATTTGTCATCGTAGATCTGAATTAATACACAAATGGCGTATTGAAATAAATAAATAAATGTTCCATTCTGCTAGCTTTGACGCGCGATTTAATATCACATTTTCGCAATTCCTCTATCAATTTCACAGTGCGAACGTTTAGATCCTTTATTTCTCGAAAGATAAATTTTATCTGCTGCACGGAACAGATTTGTTCTCCTGTTTCGTGAACAGTTTCTCCTGTTTTGTTAATACAAACTGTATCAATTCGATTATTGATTTCACTGTTCAACGAGGGAAACTTATAAATTCAGATATCTTTTGCAAAGATTTGCACTTATTGTTAGTCACGGCTGGCACAAGTGTGTTAAGAGGAAGAAAGAAGTTTAATACATAAGGTACTTCAGACGAAACATACTACAATTTAGACTGCATGCGCCGGATGGCGATGGGATAAGAGGAAAAAGTTCTATCAGTCGATTTCTCGTGATTTTCTTCAGCCTTTATAGTAAGATTATACCAGCTGCTCTACGTACGTCAGACTCTTGCCTGTCGGAGCTTGACATGACTCGCCGCCAAAGACCGGTTCATCTGGTTCAAAAAGAAGCCAGTATATGGCAGTTCAAGGGAGGAGATTCTCCTCTTGTGCCGTATTGCTCTGTCCCAAAAAGTTTTCTCTTCTGATCGCAGGAGTGCTGAGAGAAATGGGCGATTAACACATGAGAGGGAAAGGCTCAGAGTTCCTTCTCAGAGCAACTTCGAATGATTTCAATCGTTTTCGCGGAGCTTAAAGGTGCGGGTAGTTTAAAACTTGGGCAAAAAAGTTTCCTCATAGCAATAAACTAAAAAAATATACATTTTCCATCAAATACCTTCAACAATATACTTTGTTTGGGTAATTCACCCAGAAGAAGAAAATGTGAGAGAGGGACATTCCTCCCTTTCCTTACCGTGAAGCCGCCACTTCTTATTGTCCATTTTTGTGTATATACTTTTCTTGAAGTGTGACTAGTTTATGTGTGGTGGTGGCTCATTTCCTTCTCCCTTGATGTGGTAGCAACGTTTTACTGAGGATTGATCATGCTACGTCTCTTAATTCCAGTTCCATTAAATATATAAAGTTGGTAAAAACATTAACTACTTCATATCCCCTCATTTCTAGGACCATTTTCTGCTTCAAGTCTATACGTCTCCTGATACTTAAATTTCCTTTTTAGATTTTACGTTTGCCTTTTGGGATTTTCTTCCATATACTATATATTAAGTTAAGTATTAATTTGTATTTTACGCTTAACACATCAATTGCACTCCGTGTGTCGTACCAATAGACATTTGATTTCTGACACTGACAGTGGCATTTAGGGTGTGAACAGGTTTTGTAATATCGGTATATTGTGTCTCGATCAAACTTACTATTCATTCACTGTTGTGAAGTATGATGTAGGATCACCAAACGCATATTCTCGTAAATATAACTGCCCCAATTTGTAAATTGTGTTTGCACTTACTAACACTGATAAAACATTTTGGTCTCTTGAATATTAGAAAAATTTACACTCCAATAATCTATGTCACTTTCCAAAACCAATAAATTTAATTTCATTGAAAAACTATGCTTCATGAATTGCAACACTGACACAACTTGAAACATTACGAATTTCGAATCATGTATGACGTTCATAGTATCTTATATTAAGTATTACTAATACATCTATGAAGTTTTAATTATGCACATATGCTCAATTAAACTGCCTTTTAAAATGTAAATGCGTTTACCTACAACGTTCATTTTACTTTCTCGTACACACAGTACAGATAACAATGTTGCCATAAAATGCAACACACGATTATGAGGTAAATATACCTTTTGGGGTCCTTTTACCCTGACATCAATACAGTGATTTTTCCAAAATGTCGTTCACTACGACAATCTGTCGCAAGTCCAGGGCCTAAACCGTATGTGAAAAACGTACACACGTGGTGCTAGGTTACTTTATTGAATGTTTTCATTTCCACGGTTAGCGAGATAACACTAACTGAAAGAAATCGGAGAAAACCTGGAAACCAGGAGGTAAACGTAAATAATGAATGATAATACTGCGTTTTCAGGAAATGTACTGTTTTTGACGACATGGACGTATGACTCGCTTGCTTTATAATTTTAAAACTTGAAATTGCTTCTTCAATTTTAAAACTTGACATTCACTGACATTTAACGATTAATTTTTAACACATTTCTTTTGCTGATTATTGCAGGAATTCAAAGAAGAAAACAGAAATGATTTATATGTATCAAAGAAGGAAAAGCGAATTGTAATTACATAGAATAAAGTGTTTGTTAATTTTCACGTAAGTCTTCAGATATTTACAGAATCAACACCATTAAATTCATATCAAATTTTCATCAAGTTTTGCTACAAAAAACTGTGACTCATGGGGAGTAAGTGCGAAATCGTTGGCAGGAAGTCTTGCTCTCTGTTTCTTTCATTAGCAATGGTTCGTTAACATTGATGACAACTCGCTTCCCAGTACCATCTCAACACACCAATGAGGCTGGCATCACGTAAGAGTTCTCTTCAAGAAATGTCACTTTAGTAATTCACAAGTCGTGTGCGTCAGTTCTCAAGACTTTCATCAAAAAACCTAATTCGTCAAGAAAACGACCTGTTGATCTTAGAACCAAGGTTATCGTTTTAATCTATGATAGATCGTTATCACGAGGCAGATTTAAACCCTAAACAAACATAACTAAGGTAATAATGGTTTTTGGTATTGGGTCAGGAATTCACCATGTTCGAATATTAAATGTTATGAAAGCAAGTTCTGTAAGCGTGAACTCGGAAATACAGTGGTTCACACGAATATTCGTCCAATTCTTTTATGCGCTGAATGCCAGAAAAACGCAAATACTTGTAGTAGAATGGATTTTTACAATTTGTGGCGTCGTCGTTGACAACGCGTTGGGTGTTAACCGTTGTTGGGTGTTGAACGCTTTCCTGGAGTAATCCTTCGTTACTAATGGGAAGTATTTTTTATTACTATATCTTAGTCAAGTCTCGACACATCGTAGTCAGTCAGTGCCTTTTATCCCTTCGGCCAGGGCCTCGACACCTTTAGATCCCGAGGTTCCTACTCGGTCACCCAACCAGGAACCCGCGAGTCTCTAATTCGTTTAATCTCCATGACTTCACGGAGAGTAGTAAACGAATTCGGCTAACGAATTATTACTTTATTACTACAACATTTTACTATATTACTAAGGCTGTTTACTTTATTACTACAACATTTTACTATATTACTAAGGCTGTTTACTTTATTACTACAAAATCATATTTTCAAAAGCACAAAATATACTTCTCAATGAAAACATTTTCAAAATTACATTGATAATGGGAATGCGGTTCTTCAAAATTATTAGACCATAAAACACAAAAGAAAAAATAATTAATAACAACAATCTTTAAAATTTGTTATTACCCTTTAGATGCAATAACGGCTGCTAATAATGCTAGTGGTTTGTCATTGAATCTACAAAAAAATGTATTTCACTTGGTTTAATTTTTTCTCATTCTAGTCAGCTCTTTCCTCGAATTATGTTCCAAGTTTTTTCCACTCGTGTTCAATTACATTAAGAGCTGGAATTGGTGTAGATGTCTGTATTACTTTAGTACAGTTGTGAAAGAGAGACAATCTGTTCTGGAGGGCGGAAGGTTCAAGGTTATGTTCTTTTGGAATTTAAAGGTCAAGTATGGCAGTAAACCTCTGTCGTAATAATTAATTATTACGTAATTATTGTCGTAATAATTAATTATTAATGTAAATTAATAATAATTAATAATAAGTCAAGTATGGTCGTACTAGAAGACCTTGTTCTTAAATTGTGCTTTAGAATTCGCAGATACTTACCTTTGATCAATATCAATTTCCTAAAATTCTAACTTTTCAACCCCTTTTGCTAATACGCCTCCAAACCATCACAGAACTGTATCTAGGCTTTAAAATTTTGCCACAGTTTGCCTTGAAATACAGTTTAATGAAAGTAATTAAAATTATTGAACAGAATTGAGTTGTAGGTGGAACAAGATTATAAATTAAATACAAAAGCAAACACAACTACGAAAATAAAATAAGGACAAAAGTAACAATCAACAACAAAGTAGACAACAGTAATAAAAACAATCCATCAGCAACTAATAATTCATCAACACACCTTCAACAACAATAACAATGACAACTCCAACGGATCAGCGATAAAAACGACTGCCTTCGTCTGCTCAAAAACAGAGTGGAGATTCAGAGCGATGCGAACAAAAGCGAGCGGGGAACGGCGCAACGCTGGCGCGACCGTGCGGAACCCTGGCGCTGTCGGGAGACGAACTGGCGCCGGGCACCGCACGCAATTTCTCCAGCCGCAGGAATTCACCCTCTCAAAGAGAATGGCACTGGCATTATTTTTAACTGCTCCGCTGCATAAGACATTAGACGCGCTTTTTCCCATTGAAAGCTGGGGGTCTTTCCCTCACCGCCTCCCTCTGCTACTGAAATCCGTACACCGGTGCACCGCCGCAGAAAGGGAGAACCAAAGTGAAGCGCTGCGCCGAGTGGAATTGTGTGTCGTACAGGCCACGTTGTTTTATGTTAATCGCGGAGATGGAAGAACGAAGCTTCTTTGCCGAATTGGACATGCGCAGCGAAGCGACAACTGGCCCTAAAGAATTAGTCGGCGTGTCTTAACTCTCGTTCTAAACGAGCACAGACTATACGGCGAACTTAAGTTGCGAAAGCAACCGATTCGACCGCTGTCGTTGGCACTGAAGACAATAATATTCGTTGCGTGACAACAATATTATGCGTGTCAGCGGCATAATTGAACTAAGTGACAATTATTTTTGAACTTTTTTGTGTACTTCCAATACGTATTCTGATGTTACAAAAATACGAGTATTTCGGTATCCAAAGCGCTGCATAAACTTTTTCAGCGTGTTCACAATTAATTCTCCAGATACGCTAGAAGGGTGCTGCAAGCTCTCTGAATCGAGAAGACTCGACCTGAAACTTCTTATTTGTTGCGTTATATGCAAGATAAATCCCATAGGCGTAGTGCGTCGATTACTCCACCCATTATAAGATGTAAGATTCGATGTCATCATAAATCGCATATGAAGGAAAGATTAAATATACTCGTATTTTAACGCTCCAAAACACCAATTAATACCCCTATCTTTTCAAATGTTTCCAACCGTTTCCAAACCGACTCAAACAACTTCTCTTAAAGTTTAACGAGACCATAAAAAAAAAAAAACTTACCTTACAACGCATCAAGGAAGCCATTGCGGAATCATCCGGCACGAAACTCGGCCACTCTTGAAACGCATCATCCACACATTCCGGCGAAGCATTCACAGGTAATTTCGAATCCATGACTCATGAAACATGAAACCGCCTAAGCGCGTCGTCCGGTGTGCTCGTCGCGAAGTGGTCGAGAGCCACGTGCCGAGGGCCACGCGCGCATTTCAGAGGAAGCGCGGCCGGGAAGCAGTCGGCGACTACGCGCAGCCCCAAACGCCCGGGCCTGACCGCCCCGCCTTCCACTCTAGTCAATGCGGCTCCTCACCTGCTTTATGCATCCAATAGGACAAACGCAGCCCCCAAAATTCAAAAAAAATAAATTTTTAAAATACAAATGCTCCCTGGTTCATAAGTAATAAACAACTTCATTCAGAATTAAACATCAATACAATAATAAACCAAATAGCACAAATATCACACAACTGCTACCAAAACCTAACAGTCATTCCAGCAGCACTCCATTACAAACTACCTAAAAATTCAACCCACACCCGAATAAAATTATATTTCTGTTTGAAGCCTTCCTCAAAATTTTAGCCAACCGTGATTCATAACCCCGAGGTTCTCCCCTAGAGCATCCTCTTCAGTGTATAGATTACGTTAAATTAGATATTTTAAGTAGAATAAGTCCGAAAAACATCTGTAAAATCATCGTAGTGAACGATGTAATCTACTTAAAATTAATAAACTTGTTAAATAAAAATGCGGCTCCTTTTCCGCCACTGCGTAGCCTTAAGGAAAGGATGCGACATTGCCACAAAAACTAGATTTTCGACTCAAACTCTTTCATCGACTCTAACAGTTTTTAAAATTGTATTACTAAACCATTGAAGTTCACGCGGGCGGGATTTAATTTGAAAGCGATATCTTTATTAGTTTTAACTGAGATGTATCTGACAATACGGAGTCGAAAAATTACATAGGATTCTTTATTGACAAAAACTAGATTTGATTTATTTTTCACACTTGGTCACATTGATCTGAAAAATATTCACTTTAGGTATATATGAAAATTATAATAAAATTTTGTTACGAAAGACTTTTTCGTGTAAAAATCACATAAAACATTTAAAATATCGGAAACAGAACAATTATGTTAAAAACCTCGGCTTAAAAAATAGATGTTAAATACATCGATGATTTTACACAAACATCGGTATTTTGAAAACATCGACATCGATATCGTATCTCTATGTATGCTGGTTCAGTTAATCTGAAAATATTTTGTTAAATATTTTTAATATAAAAAAAAATTTTCATTCTTTTCTTCGGAAGTAATTTTTTGCTTCATCTCTCTGCAAGTTTATAAGGATGACGTTTTTATTACATATTTTTTATTACACATTATTTGTTCGAATGTCTAATATTGATGATGTGAAAAAGAAAGATTATTTCACATAGGTACACATTTGAGAAAATATTCAAAGTGAATTAAGAATTATGTAAGAACGATAAATCAAGTATTATCCTAAGTAAGTGAGTTTGGCCAAAATTATGATTTAAAAATGCAATTGAGAATTTGCAGAATTTTTATTTTATTGAAACTGTGATGGAAACGTCAATTCAATCAGTTCATCTTGCAGCTAACTCTTTGGCCAATACCTATTAAGTAGTACTTGACACACACACAAGTATTTAATTATTTCAACATTAATTACATTACATGGTTTTGTCAAAGTGCTCTTTATTTCAAAGAATATGCAATAAACTCAACAATAATAGTAGAGTTCAATAAACAATAAATATAAAACTAAGAGTAAAAAGTGAAATCTGAATGCACAGCACATTTACATTGAGTACACTAGAAGTGTGTCATAAAACTCCAGTGTCATAAAACTTTAATTTAGCGAAGTAAATCTCATATCGATGATTTCTTCATCATTTTTCATTATCAGAAACAAAAAATTAAAAGCATAGCTACAGAGCAAATTACGACACACTTGGAAGACATTAGTTATGGACATGGTACACTGTGGTTATGGTGCAACAAAAATTTTTTTTTTCCTTTTAAAAAATTTTAATTAATGAATTATGGCGATTGATTTCAAATAATCTCTGGAAAATAGGGTTATGATTGGATAGGCCATTGATAAGGACGAATATATTCTGAATTTTTAAAATTAATACATTACTGTACAAGAAATAGACATTATTAATTTGCGTTCCAATTAAAGAAATACATCTAAAATATTTTATATTTTTAGTTTCATAATTTTCTTACAAAAGTAAACAAACATCTTTAGATAAAAACTCAAACGCCCCTGGTTCATAGTTTTTTTTTCAACTATTTACATTTTAATCTGATTTGCCAATTTTTTCTATTGTGCGTATCTACATCCTGTTTCCTTTCAGAGAAAGTTGACGTAAAAATAGTATGTAATAAAATTTGTTGTAATTCAAATACTTTCGAGAGCGAGTCTTTTATAATTTCTCAAGAATTACTTTGAACATTAAAAACTAAATCAAATAACTCAAAGACTTGTTTTTTGATAGATAGAAAGTTACACACTTTTGATCTAGTTAGGGTATAACACTTGGTGGTAGATTTCTAAGAAGTAATACAATATAGTAAATCGAACACTATTACATTAAAACACATTAACATAAAATAATAACACAATGCAAGGCGCGGAACACATACATTCACAGCCTTATTCTAACTTATACACTGAAAACATTCATTCATACTTATATTCAACATATCTTTTACAATATATTTGCATTTACATTTACATTTCTCTTGGTTGTTTGCGAACACAGTAACTAGAATATTATCTGATGCATTGTTGCCAGGACAGAAGAATGCTAGAGAGACAGGATGCAGGGCACACTCACGCTCTGCGGTCAAAGAGCTCTTGCAATGCGCGTAAAAAGGAATGAACGTGCTCTCGTGAAGGGAACCTCGCTCCACTTTTCTGTCCGCAGCCGAGAACAAGTTTGAGCAGACCACTCGCACAGTTGCCGCAAAGTTGTCAACGCACTCTTAATGGCCACACACGGACTAACTACTCCCTTACTCCCTATTAGAATGAGGAATTGTAACTGTAGCCTGTGGTTGTGAAGGTTTGATTTTATTCATTTTAAACGGATGTAAACGTAGAAGTCGCCTGTTTCATGATTTTTTTACCTTATTATATTGCTCTGTTGTTAAACTGGTACTAATGCCAAACATGTATTTATACTATATTTATCCGCAAGCAAAACATGTTCATACAATTAAAATTACATATCATAACTGAATGTGTCTAATTTCAATCTATTGGATGAAATAAATTAGGAAAGATTTTCTGTATTTAATGTTTTTAATGGGATAATAAAAATGTTTCTTGGCCTTCTACGTCAAGTGATAATAATACCAAAATCATGATGATGACCGATAATTTTCAGTTTTCATGAACACGCTATTCAGAACAGAAAGGAATAATTAAATATAAACAAGGTTGCATTCTTATGCTATTGCAGTCTTATGAGGTTGCATTCTTATGCTATTGCAGTCTTATGAGGTTACATCCTTACCTATACATTAATGGTGTTGGGTCCATAATAATGCGCATGTGTTATGTTATCATCGACAGAGATACTTTTTCTCAGTGTTGAGAAGAGTCACAATGACTTTCGTGACTAAAAAGCATTAACTAAAAATTTGATTTCATTGTCGAACTGAAATATCATTACTAGCAAATTAATTAACACATTTTGAAATCAGATTATGCATAAAGAACCGAAATTTCTTAAATCACTTAAAAATAAAAATATGTCTTCATTTTTGTACACATTTATAACCAAAAACGGATCCAATCCGAAAGCAGTTTAGATTCAAGAACAAATCAGAATTTGGTATTAAATTGGTGTTAAAGAAAAGAATAAACTGTTCGAGGATTATCTAAAGAGAAAAATTAATACTACAAAAAGTACTACATACAAATCAAAGCAGAAAATAGTGTGTATTCTTTAGATTAGTACCGTACCATATTTTATTGTATGATTGTTTAGCTACATTTGTTACCGTATATTCTGAATTCACCGGCCAATTCTCTGTGGAGTATTTTCAGGATAAAATTATTTACATATAATAAATGGATTTCCGACCTTCTCGTAAATATTGAATTTATGTTTCGTATATTTGCAATAAAATTAGGGTTCGCGAGTTTACAGTCAGGGGTGGGTAAATAATTACTGATAAATGTAAATACTAACTACATCATAAAGCAAATAGTAAAAAATATGTGTAGATTAACCGATTAGCTAGCTTTCTCTTAAACCGCTCAATGAGTTCGGACCTCACTAATTCGCTCTTAGGAGCTCCTTGAGTAGACGTCCAAGGATTCTCTCTTGGCGCTGACTTGAGAGGTTCTTGGATTTGCTACGCTAATCGAGGAGCGACGGAGGCGCGGAACTGACCTTGCACAATAGCTCTCCACGGCGGCGGAGGTAGAGGAGGCGGTGATGGCTGGTGGTGGGGGGAGGGGGTCGGTGGGGCGTGGGCGGTGGCGGCGAGGGCGGAGGGGACCGTGCTAGAGGGCTGCGCTTGATTCCCAGCAATGCGGCTGTTGCTCAAGAGAGATCTGTTCAAGAGAGGCTGTTGTTGAAGAGTGAACCGTTATGTGTGTGCGGTTCACGAGAGCGCGACTTGGCCTTCAGGCTCTCCTCCCGCTGGACTGCACTCTAAGATCATCTGTTATTTGTTATTTTGAAAGGTTTGACTTCGAAGTATCGTAAGCATGGTAAATCGTTATTAAAAGAGAAATATAAAGTGAATGTAAACAAAATTAATTTGCAATTAAACTTGAACTTGTGTAATTGAAAACTGTAAAATTAAAATATTTTTACATTAATGAATTAATATACATTTGAGAAAATGGGACCTACATCTGCTGTGAATCCTAAGTAAATACATTATTTACATATGTGCTAATCCCCTCTTGGGTAGGCTATTAAATAGCTTGCTGACAGTAAATTTTTTCTGCCAGGACACCGGAATGTCCTTCCTTAGATTCAGAAATGACAGCAGATTGTCGTCAGTAGCTAAATAACTAGATCGGACAATGTCACTTTCTGAATTTGAATTGCAGGGCCGGCAGCTCTGATCACTCTTTTATGTGGCTTCTTCCCATCGATGTTGGAGGTTGCTAATATTTTTAGGTGCTTGAATGATTTGAACATTTCCAGTTTCTATAAGATCAAATTCTCTAACGTAATAATAGGGTCAGAGTTCAGCAAAAGTAAAATTTGTGAAGACGAGAAATTTTGTAGACAATAGGCAAGTACATGCCAACTTAACTTTATTAATAGAATACTTTAAATTTTCGTTTTGAACATATTTTTATAATGTTCTGAAAGTATGATCTTAGTCATATTAAAACTTCAAATTAATTCTATTTCATTTAATCTCAAGGTCAGTTGTCATATCATAGAAAGTATTTTGTGGTAAACAATTCAGCAACCTTGTTTACCGCGAAAAAGTAGAACCCTTATAGAAAAAATTGAACTTTTAATGACGAAATTTTGTTTATAGTAATACATAGAGAGTTAATTGTTTCATATTTTTAGAACAGCAGAAACTATCTAGCTGATATATGTGCAAATTTTGTAATAATTGTAAAAGTAGGAGATATTGTGTGTTAACAAAACTGTTTCTGTCTTGCAGTTCATTTGAAGAGTGGATGAAGGAAACATCTGTCATGCTTGTTAAAACACGTCTTTTACGTCTCACTTCTTTTATGGCGCCTCTTTTCACTACCTTTATTTTTTTATAAAATAAAGTTATATTGTCATAAAATAAAATTGATAATCGTTTCAGCAATTTATATCTGTGAAACAATGAGAAGATGACTCCACATATCCCTATAACAACATGCAATTAAGTACTAACGAAAACTGGCCATAATTGAATCACTGATAGAAAATCACCGTTCCTATTAAAATGATAATAGGCGTCATTAATGAATCTTTATCTGAAACTAAACATTTCCGTGACCACTGAATAACAAAATACATGGTATCTTTAAACATATGATGTTGCCTTCAGCGACTACCTGAACTTGCGGCAAGTATCGCAAGGGCTCTACGTTATTGAAATAGTGTGTACAGGTACACGATTTTATTTTAAATGTTAAAATAAGAGAAAAATGAAACTTAAAGAACACATTCAAAATAATGTAAAAAATTGCCATAAAATCGTTTATTCTTAGGTCCGGGCTGATTTTCCTTCAGCCGCTCATAGAATCCGACTTGATCGTTTCAAATTGCCGAGACAACTGCAGGCGGAACAAAACGTTGCGTGATGGGACTTCGCGGAAAAACCGCAGAATGACCTGAGCGGTGTCGTTTCCGTAAGCAACAGGGTTCTCGACCTTCTAGCAGAGTGAGGTTCACTTGTTTTATGTGCCATTTTCACTCTTACGAAGAGCAAAATCGCCTCTAGTGAAAAAATCTGAGGATTCAATTCTTTGAGCACTGTTTATAATTTAAATATAGGCTTTGCAACTGCAGGTTCAACATGATCTTCTAGGTCATGTTATGAATACTCAGAATATACTGCGACTATGATGTTTTGATACAGCTTTGTCCAAGAATGGAGGTATAATTTGATATCTTCACTAATAGGTTCGAAATAAAAAGCGATAAATAATGAGTATAGCTTTGTGTATTTATTTACATTATCAGCAGATATAGAGAAGTGGTTTTAATATCTTCCAATGGAAGTTAGCATAAACAGATGTTTCGGCGGGGAGGAAGCCTGCAGCAAATTTTATAGTTTTACATCTAAATAACGTCAAATTAGCGGAAAATTATACCGCTAATTTGCCGTTCAATTTTGAGTTTGGATGAAACTGTAGTGTTAACTTCCAGGACGTGCTCTTAAGGCAGTTAAGAGCTGACATTGCGAAGGCCAACAGGCGCGACACCGAGTGCGGCTGGTCTCCTTACACTGTACCCGTCTCAGCTGCACGTTGGCCGCGCGAATCCCGACCTACGCGCGGAGAAAGCGCTGTCGGGCGGCGGCTGCGGCAGGGGGCGTGGCCTTGGACGCTTGGGCAACGGCGCTTGGTCAACGCGCGCGGAGGCTGCGTCCGCCGCACCGACCGGCTGAGGGGGCTCGGGGCATCCACGGATGTCACTGCAGTGCCTCTGACCGGGAGGTTCTAGGTTCGAGTTCCGACACTGGCAAGATTTTCGAAACTACCTTGTCAGCTATGTCGAGTTCAGTTGCTGTCTCAAGGAGAATTCTAGCGGCCGGCTGCTGTGGTCGGTACTTTTCCGCGGTTTCTCCCATCAATACCAAGCGATTGCCGGAGCAGTAGCCTAACAAACGGACAACGGACCGCGTGCGATCTTTTCTTCCTTGTCCTAACTTCATCCCTTACACATACTTACTCTCACATGCACTACTCTACTATGTCGGGTGACCAGTCGCTCAATGATTGTCTCGGCTGGGGCGGTGCTCCGCTGATGGGAGATTCTTGGAAATCCTCGCAAGATGATGGGAAATCCCTGCAAGACAACGTGTAGGTCGGCACCGGATCTGGTCATCGAGCGGAGGAAGAACAACATCCCATCCCATCCCATCCCATGGTAAAACATACACTACACTGACAGGACTAATGACAATAGCAATTGATGCGAAAACATAGGCACACCGTCACTCCGGGTGACCCACGGTGTAGCGCTCTGACCGCTCACTCCCCATCTCTGGAGACCAGAATTCCCATCCCGGTCGATCTAAGTGCAATCTGCGGAGGACAAAACGTGTTCGCGATGGGTTCTTTCGGGATTCTCCCGATTGCCCTGCCGCTCATTGCCCCATTGCTCCTTTATCGTTCCCATCGACATCACCATCACCTATCACCTACTTACAAAATATTTCGTATCATGTTTTACCGAAAATGCTAGTTAATCAATATTAAAATAAATATTAAATAAACCACTACATTGCAAACTTGCCATTACGGAACTCGCATATTCGAGCCTATGTTTAAGCGGTGGCTAGATCATATTCGATGCCCACGACGAGTTTAATTCGTATTAGATCATTGAAGCGTAGGGCGAAGTTTTATTAGGAACATGAAAATGAACATTTACAAACTATTCGGAAACCAAGGAAAATTGAGTTTGGTTGGATGAAGGACGGAGACTGTGCCGGATAGAGTAAGGTAGTATGTTCCCTCAATATTTATTTTAATATAGTGATGTTTCTACTTTCTCGTAGACGTACGTATACGGCATTACTTGAAAAATTTTCAATAGTTAAATGATCTTTTGAAAACAGCCAGGTCTTTTTCTTCTGCATTTTTAATGTTATATTTCCATTCATTTTGAAAACGAATGGAGTCAAAAAAATACATCAGTTTTCTCAAATTATTACTTCACATAACCGCAAATAGTTTACAAATAGCACTATGAAGTGAGTCGGCTTCGCGAGAGAGAGCTTGGGGAAGGTGAGCCTACGGACGTAGGATAGTACGTAAGTTATGGATCCGAAACCCTTATAGGGCATGCCTGTTTTAAGTCTTCTTCGAGGCGTGGGGCCTTCCGAGGCCGTCCTGTTTTACAATTATTTATTTATTTATTTTACGTCAAAAAAAACAGTTAAAACTGTGTATGACGTGCTATGGGAAAAAGTGAATTGTGTGCACATATTCAAAATTCTGTGATCCCTACACTAAGTCATATACTACTTAAATTTTGAAAAAATTCCCATGTAATAAAATCTATTTCCAAGGATAAAAAGGCAATACATTTTGGCTCTTACCCATGTTGTCCTTCGGAATAATACTTCCTGCCACGACAACATGGAAACGATAATTTGAATAATTGTACTCTCATTCTCCCTTAATCTTCACCTGACAGACAACTGTGTGTGCACTCGACGTGTGTAATTGTGGAACTGAATTCCTACACCCAAAACTATGATACAAGCACCGAGATGGGAGCAAGGGATATCATGGGCAAATATGCAAAGGTAAAGGACTGAAATAAGCCTGTGCGATGTACGTTACACATTATCTGGCACCCATCACAGACGCAAGGATCACCTATGGCAATAAGATGGGCGTGAGTCAAATTGATGAGAACTATTTTTCACCTCATGGGACCTTCTTCTCAACCTTCTTCTTCCTCCAAAAATGGATGGCTGTTTTTTTTTATTTTTTTTTCGCCCTTACTTCGTAAGAAGACAAACTACTGCAATTGTACGCTGAAAAATGTACGAGTTTTTGACAGAAAAACTTATTGCTGGGCCCTGGAAAACGTTTATTGCCGGACCCTGGAAACGAAGAAGTGTATAAATCTTGTTATGTTAGGTGTCGATTGTTTCTTATTTACAGCTATTGAGGTAGTTTATTCTTTGTACTTTATTTTCTTACTTTTTATTTATTATTAGAATGTGATGTTACATAGGTATCGTTTTTTATTCAGGTCTTTAAATGTTTTAAAGTAAGAATTCTTTCTTGAAAGTTTTACAAGATATCAATTGCTTTTACAGTCAGATGTTTCTTATTGTAGTTTAAGAAGTCATTACACTCGTATTTGCAGGTACCTCGAAGTACCTGATTGATCGTTTTCGAGATATTTCTTGTCGCCTTGGTTATGTAACTTATAATTAAGTTTCTTCCTCGCTTTTATAAGGTTGACAAATGTGCTTCAATCAAGAGACTAACTTTAGGTGTAGTTCTGCAGACTCCACAGATTAATCGACCTCCAGAATTGTTGATGGTGCCCAGTACTTTATTGATGCTCTTGGCGTCGTCGTAAAATATGTCACTATTATTTTTTGATCTCACTTAAGATTAGTACGTCCTTCTTATAACGATAATTTCACAAAATTATCGGCAATTATCTTTGAATCATGCATATAATTTCTATCTAGGGAGTCTATCGATATGATAGTAGTTATTTTATTTTTTCCATTTATTGAATTTATTTTGTTCCAGGATTCTTTACTACTTACTTTAGGCATTAATGAAGAAAGAAAATTCTTCCAACAATTGATTTTTTTCTTCAATTCTTCTTCTTTGTTAAAATATGATTTTGTTTTCCGGAATTAAATTTTTTAAAAAAATTGTCCACTAGCGAAAGATAATTTTTCAACTTTACCAGAAGTTTTTATAATAAACATCTCAGCGACTTTCATTATTAGTTCTTCAACTTCCTTTAAAAGAGCATGATCATCATTTTAACAATTTATATTCTTCAATATTTTCATTTTATCCTCTTTAACGTCTTGATATTCTTCCAGTTTGCAGATTCTATTTGTGATTCTATTTGTGTGCATTTGTATGATATCAATTTTATGACTGGTTCAATGCGGAAGCAAAACATGGAGGGAACATGCAAAGGAAAAGAAAGTGTAAATATTTTACTTCATTTTTTTAAAATTTCAAATGCTTGTTAAGACGTCGTGTCGCCAAACAGCAATTTGTCGTGTAAACACGTCTTATATTCGGTCTCTTATGGCTACGTTCAATCCTTTCTCTTTTCTCGCAAGTCATCAGTGGTCAGTATGACTTGCTGTAATAGGTTGTTACAAATTCTTCCTTCGACAATTTGCCTGTTTTCAAAGCCTTCGAGTGAGAGGAAAGCAATTCTAAGCACTTCTTTAATTCGCGTAGTAGATAACGATCATGTAAATGGAGAGCCTCACTTTTTATAGAAGTACACGTGACATTCGCTTGCGACACAGAAGAAACTAGAGAGAACGTCTCTGGACAGGTTCCGACACCTAAAGTTTTCTAGAAGTCCCTGAGCAATGTGCCTTCGCTGCTGCAGTTTGCGAACTACAAACGGACACCCAAGCGGAGACGGATGCCAACTCATCTACAACGCTGGAGGCGTATTTCGAAAACCTTTCTGGATACGTGTGTTGCGAAAGGAAAGAATCAGGTTTAAGTCTAGAAACTATTTTAAAAAAATTTTCATGACCTCAATATTTAAAATTAAATTTTAAAGGCCCAAATTTTTGTTCCATGTATATCATTGTACAAATTCAAGAAAAAAATCATTCACTAATCAAATAAATAGAAGAAACAATGTAGAAAATGCTAATAAGAATTCTGAGATGCAATTTATTTACTGTTGAAGAAAAATACACAATTTGTCAAAAACACTATAAGAAACTAGATAATAAGAAGGAAGAACTGAAGGGAAAAATAAATTTACTTGGTCAAGCATGGTGAGGTTAGTGGCATTGTTAGCGACTGAGTGCAACTATGTTAGGATCTTGAGAGTAATTAGATAAAACTGTAGATCGTAAACAGCATAGTTTCAACATCATTCAATTTGAAATATCGCATCATTCTTGCGAAGAATCTAGTATCCAGTACAGAACAAAATTGGAACTACAAACAGTTATGTTTTTCCGCAAGATAATACTTAAATGCATATGGATCTTATTTTAGATTTCGCATTTAAAAAAAATCTAAAATTCATGATCACCCCTGTACAGTCCTAAAATACCGAATGAAATGTAGAATTCTTAGAGATACATAAAATACAATACAATACAATAAACTCTATAAAAGAAAGATTTCTTGAAAGAAATCTTTTGATATTATTATTTTGAAAAAACAATTGGGGTAAATAGGTCGAAGAACATCATCAAAATTGTTCATTCGATTCTTAAAATGTCGGAGATCGAGTCAAACAACATATTTAATATATACACAATAAAACATAATATTTAATATCTACAAAATAAATGAAATGAATGCAAAAAACAGAGAGATCGAATAGCCTACTTTTTACGCATTGAATTTTCACAAGTTTTTATTTATTAATATTTTTATGACTTACTAAGTTATCAAACTAAATATTTATTTATAAATAGTACATGGTAATAAGACTATTTTGTTTTACATTATTTTAATGAAACAAATAAAACAAAATAAATATATATTTTTTAAATTATCCACTGCACGTTAGTTGTAATATGTAACAAAAAAGGTTTAAAAAATTTTAAAGAGAATCTAAACAATTGTGGTCTCAACGATACGTGAGTCGGAAAAAATAACAATGGATTCCAGAGAAATAAAAACAATAGAACTACTGTTAAACGTCGATTATCGGGCTGAGAAGAAATTTTAATACTTGTCCCTATCTTACTTATCTCTTAAAAGCTGATAAAACGAAAACAAAAACACCACCTCAATTTTACAAAAAAATAGTCTTTTATCTTCTATTAAAAAGATGCCTCTTATTAACTCCATGTTCCCCACCTCGCAAATGAAGCAGAGTTCTGTTTTTCAGCATGAAAGCTGTTTTTTTTAAAAAAAAAATTGTTGCAGTCAATTGATCACTTTATACAACAGTTATGTACACATTTCACACACAGTACAATTTCTTGTGTTCTATTATTTAGTAAAGGGAGGCTATCCCCTCAGGAATCCTCTTTAAACATCCGGCAGTGCAGAATTTGTCTCTCTTTTCCATTATTCGGCATGTAAGTCGTGACCTCCCTTCTACCATTGAAGCAATAAATGGATTTTGATGAAAAAAGAACCGATACATTTTTAGCATGGAAGCCATAAAAACTAAACAGAATTTACAGTTATCAAGGCATACACGAAGATCGCAAATCAAATTGTTGGACCTCTTCGACGGCAAACGCTTTTTATGCAACCATTCTTTTGTTCCATATCAGAGCGACAATCGTGCTGATATCGAACCTGTAACTATACTTGCTGCGTAATTCTGCTGGTAATACCTTGACTAGCGAATGAAATTCCCTCTCCAGGTCTGGATTAATAGGCTAATGAGGCGAAAGCTTAAGGACACTACGGATCTTTCTGAAAAAATTCAAATATTTAACATAAGAATGAAAATGAACTGTAATCTTTTAAATTTAAAAATTTAGTATTAGATAAATAAAAGCTATGTATGAATGTAATTTAAAATAATATTCGTCTACATTTTTGTGCGATAAAATTTATAAATAACCGCTGTATCTACGTTTTCGATTCTGAACTAATATTATATAATTTTCTTATTTTCAATAAAACGATTTTTAAATATTTACGGACCAATATAAAATTTTATTTTAGAAATTATCGGGGATTCTCTCATTCCAACGGAGGCTGTATGCACGTGCTCGGTCTGCCTGGGTGTAAACCCACCGCTTGCTCCCTCCCCTCAGAGAAACCGCAAACCTCGTGCTTCCAAGCAATGTCCGGCCGCTAATTCACGGCGATCGTCTTCAGTCGGGGAACCACCGCAGGGGAATGAGGGGCTTCCCCGTGTCGCTGACCACGCGCACCTGGCAAATGCGGCACCGCCCCGCGCCGTTCCATGCGGGAGCTACTGAAGGCAAATTTTACCAAAACATCGATACACCGATGCTTCGATACATCGCTGAAACATCGATGTTTTAATTATAGACTAATAAACATGCTATTTTCCTATACTTTTTAATTACAGTACGTAAAAGGGATATATTTTATTGTTTTGTTAGCAGCATGTTAGTTGTATGTAAATAACAATTATTATCGACTGTCAATAATAAAATTAACAATAAAGAACATCGTGTTTTGCTACCGATTTCGTGTTTCACAGTCGATTCAGGCAATGACACGCCTGGCGATAACATACATTCATAACACGAGCAGCTTCCAAACTTCCTCAGATTGCACATGCGAAATGTGCAGCGTGATAAAGACGATGACGGAAAACAACGATTGCTATGGATTGCTACTACTCTACAACGTGCTTAAACCCCTTTATTAAAAAAGATAAGAATTAAAAAATCATCGATGTTTTTGCAACAAAGTATCGATGTGAATAGAACATCAAAAGCAAAATATCGGTGTTAATATATCTGTTTTCCTGGTGAAAAACATGGATGTTTTAAAAACATGGATGTTTTTTGCCATCCTTACCCGGAGCCCCGCCGATCAGGACTACGTCAACCAGCATCCGACACTCGGGAATTCCCATGGACGAGGCATCTCAGCCCATTGCAAGGGCATATTCACTTTCTTGTTTTGCAAGCATTTTTGAAAGAAAGTTGTGTAAAATGTTGTTATTAAAGAGATAGACTGATAGATCACCGTTTTTACTTTCTCGCTTCCATGTACGCAACAGAAAGTTATGTAATGCTGCTCGCAAAAACGGCGAATTTCGGCAGAAAAACTCTTATTGCCGGGCCCTGGTAACGAAAAAGTGGATAAAACAAGTTGCGAAATTTAGAAAAATAATCCTCTAGCCAGAATTCAAGTTTTGTGGGTCCTTGGAATCGAAAAATCAGATGACAGCAAAACGCCTGTCTGTTCATCCGTCTGTCCGTTTATGAACAACGTTAATAAAGAGAACTGAACCGTTCAGCCGATTTTCTCCAAATTTGATACGCTGTAACTGATCCAACTTGTGTTGCGGGCCCTTGAATTTGAAATTGATATCTTAATTTTGGAGGGTACTTTACATGAAGCCCCTAGGACATTTTTAAAAATTTCAAAAGAGTAGTTCATCGTTTTTGATTAAATTTTGTTGTTAGTGTGAAGGACATTTAAGAGAATGGTGCAGATGTAATTTTCATTAAAAACTCTAATTTTTCGACAATTGCATACACCCAACATTTTTTCGGCATCTTCCTACGTCTACAATTATGAAGACAGATTTTTCCCTTAATAAAATATGTCCCTTAATGAGACAGTTTGGAAAAAATGATGTGCACAATTTTTCCTAGATTTGAGTACTTTTCTCGTAATTTGGCGAGAAAGTAAGTGTTGTTTTAGCGCCACTAGTTCATTTTATGAATAATCAGGGTGTTATTTAAAATCTAGTTGAACACCCTTAAGAGCTCATATCGTAGGCTTCCGCGGCCAGAGTTATGATCTGGGCTGTCCGGGTGACGCCGCGTCGAAGGGTGCCGACGTTTCGACCGACATATCGCGGTCCTCTTCAGGGCTGTACTGCAGTACAGCCCTGAAGAGGACCGCGATAGTCGGTCGACTCGGCACCAGCCTTCGAGCGCCTTCGACGCGGCGTCACCCGGACAGCCCAGATCACCTTAAGAGCTCAATTACAGTTGTAATTTAAAAGTGATAAATTATTGTTTATACTCATTTTCATGTTTTCCTCATTTTTGTAATTTAATATAAGAATATTACAAGAATGTTAATCATCATTAATCCATTTTTTAAAATTTGTTTTATACACTAGTATTTCTGGGTAAAATGTTATTTTTTAAATGTTATTGTTCCTGACACAATAAAGAGAATGAATACTTTCATGTTTTCCTTGTTTCACAATTCTCAGCGAGGGAAATGTAAGTGAATGCTTGAACTACATTCTCTTCTGGCCTTGTTATAGGATATCATTGAGTTTTTTATATTTGTCAGCATATTTTACAGTTTTTGGAACTAAGGATGCACTGTACTGAATTGTACTAATACGTTATGGATGATTATCTTTTTGTAATTCAAGGAAATTGAAAATTCATTCTAAGATTCCTCACTTATTTATAGGCTATTATAATAATTTTAGTCTCCGCAGCTGCAGAATGACATTTACAAACCTTGGAAATTTGAAATAAAACATAATTGTGGGAATTCTGATTTGGTGTTGTTGACGTTCTTATAAGAAGAAATAAAAGAGGTCATCTTCGTCAACATATTAGCTAATATATTGACGAAGATGATCTCTTTCATTTCTTCAAATAAAACAGAACTAGTGAGCGCAACGAATATTTTGCTAATGAAGTCTCCAAACATGTATATTGATGAATTATGATCCCTTGTTTCTGGTACAACTTGGCCATAATTTGGGCTCGGAGAGAGCGTTAGCGTCTGACTCACTAGTGAAGCTTTCGCTACAAAGAATCGTAGGTGTGAATCTCACTTTATTAACTAATATGTTTTTTGCTCTTCGAGCATGTAGAAATTAATTCCTGAGTCAGTTCACAGATATTTGTGGAAAAGAGATTAATTTTATCCTTCATAATCAGTAAGAGACGGGAATATCTGTTTTACTTCTCAATGTCTTCTGCTTCGTATCAAGGTGACAGAAAAACACAGTTGTTTTCCGCCATTTTCTAGAGGCTGGCGCAGTTAATATATCCACAACTTTGAACATTTTGACATTTTGAATGTTATGAATGTTAGAAAAAATATGAAGCAATACGAAATATTTGACTCTGTGAAAGCCTTTGGAATTCTATTTTTTTTCTCTATGCAACTGAATTTTACCTCCCATATTTTCAGTCGTATTAAGGTGCAAAACCTTCCTATCTGGGCCCTCTTTTATGTTACATATTTAAGTTATACATGATTAACAATAGTAAGATATTCTATTTTTTGCGAAGATTTTACAAGATCTTCACAATACCATAATCACGGTAGGGACACATTTCTGTATTTCCTGTCATCGAAAACGTGCATTACACTAATGCAAAACCTCATTGAATGCCGGACAGTACAAATAAAGAAAACTCAATTACAATGTGAAGGTTGTTGCTATCTGTGAGTTTCGGTAGCACAATGAAATCTCCCCTCCACACCACAGTTTACCACCTGACCACAAGCAATGAAAGTGATACGATCCGGAGGGATTTTAGTGTTGTTGTTTATTAACATTTTTACTTTCATTTTTCAATGCAGATACTTTTGTCTAATCAAATATTTCATATCCTATCACGAAATTGCTGATGCAGGCATAGACAGCGCCATCTCTATTCTAGATAAACAGAGAGAGCTTACCGATCCTTTCACAACGCAAATTGCACTTACTAGCTTGATGCCAGGGTGCCGCAAGGCTCCTGCCTCAAATACGCAACCTTCACATCACTGATCTATTGCATTTGAAGGAAAATAACAAGAGGTAGAGACACAAGAGAAAAGGAAATTTGTGCGGCATAGAGCCCTACCACCTCCCAGCAACCCTGAGTCGCAGTTATCGTGGGGAACTTCCCCTACAGAAATGTCGTAATAGGAAGGTCAGCTGCGACGTGCCAACGCAAGTAAAGGTGTAATGAGGCAAACGTGAGAAAATATAATGTGGCTTAGAGAAGATGACTTGGATGCGTGTCAAAACTCAAAAACAGGTAGAAGCACGTGCCAATCGCAGGTAACAAAAATTGTTTGCTTCAAGGAGAACTTTCTAGAATTGTTTCAGCTATTCCACTGAAAAAGCATATGGAAGACTTTCACTCTTTTTCCAACAATTATTGAAATTTTTAAACATTTTACCCTTCAAAATTTTAGATCAAATACAGGGAAAAGGGTTTATGAATCCAGTAAAGTTCGTTTTCAATTTAAATATCTGAAGTTTTGGAAATTGCAAATGTTCAACTGTTTTCGAAACTATTCTACAATTTCGTTATTGAAACCACAGGTATTTTCTTAAATCAATAAAAGTTCTGTCCTGTACTTCTTATTTTTACAACAGTCATTACAGGTCAAATAAATATTAACATATCAAAAATAAAGCATATTATTATTATAAAAAATAACAACGTTTGAGCATGTTGCGCCCCTCATCAGGCATAGACATCCATAGTTTTAAATGTAAACTGATACACAGTTAAAGGTCAGATAACAATTCAGAGAAAAGATGAATGTAGAAGGCAAGTTGAATCAGACGAAAAGTTAAACAGATGAAACGTGAAACACGTAGTTCTCGCTGTGGCCTAATTCGGCGCTGCCTGCACTGCTGGGTAGACCAACACACTGAGAGAACATTTGGAGGAACATTTAGGAAAAAACTTGGAAAAAATTTGGGGGAATATTTAGGGAACATCTATTGACATTAGGGAACGTATAATAAAATGAGCGAGGAAACATGTAGGGTAACATACACTAGGTTTACAGAGTACAGGAATTTGTGACAGTTGTGCAGACGAGTTATCCCAAACTCATATTTTGTTTCTTGAAGTGTTAATGTAAGAAAATTGAATAAATAAAAATAATATTTTTTATTTAATTATTAAATATTTTTAAAATTAAATTCCTCCCTCTAATACTAAAAATCAATAACAAAAACAATGTATAAAAAATAAATTTTCCTAGAAGCTAAACATTTTTTACTTCTACCATGCATGAATCTCACACAATCTCACATATATCTATTATTATATCAGTATATTATTATTATTATTATTATTATTATTATTATTATTATTATTATAAATAGAAATACTGGCAAAGTTTATAACTCATGAAATTTAGTAAATACAACTATATTTTTACTAAAGGCCTGCAGCAAAAAATGCTACTGAACAAAACCTCATAACATGGTTTTCAAAAAGGTAGCTCGCACCCCACTCACGAACGACAAAAAAATCATTTTTTATAACACTCCATTAATTTAAATATCGTTAACAAATAATCTTCACGATTAATGCAATAACACAATATAGTATATTTACAGTACAGTACAGTACAGTACAGCACAGTACAATACAGTACAACGGTAGGCGAGGGCGTAGGGCGAGGGCGAGTGGAGAAGGACGAGGGGACGGTGGGCGTGGGACGAGTGGCGAGTGGTGTGGGCCGAGGGGTGAGTGGCGAGGGGCGTGCGGAGCGAGGGGCGAGAGGTGTGGGGCGAGGCGAGGCGACCAGCGAGGGGACGTGGGGCGGGTGACGGTGGGCGAGGTGCGTGGGGTGAAAGGCGAGTGGCGATGGCCGGGGACGCATGGCGGTGGGCGAGGGGCGGGGGCCAGTGGCGAGGGGCGAGCAAGGAGCCGGAGAAGCAGCGAGCGGAAGCCGCCAGGCCCCGTTCGCTGGCGATTCTCCGCGCACCCACCGCGACGCGGTGCCCGCCCACGCGGGGCCACTGCCTGCGCCCGCCCGAGGTCACGCGTCACGCCTGTGCCTCGCTGCGTTTAGATAATGGCATTTGTTTCAAGACATCACTTCTGTTCTTATCACACCCCTCTTTGGACCATCTACGTTAGATTGAGTGTGTGCTGGAATTTTATGCAAGTGACTTCAGAGGGCCAACTTTTATTAGAAGAAGGAAATGAAGCAATGTGATCAGACAAAAAAGTAAATTATAAAAAAAACTAACAACATTACCAAGCCCACGATTCATGATTCTAAATTGATACAATCGTTCCGGAGAATGGTAGGAAATGGTGTGGGGTTTATGACTTTGACATAATTGTAGAAATAAATATTAAGGGTTGCTTTGTCGTAAGTGTTTATTGTTCTATAAAACATTTTCGTTCGCATTGCGGCCATCTTCAGTGCAATTCTGAGGCGGCTGGGGGTCCCGGTACAGATAAAACAGCCAATTGATTTCTGAGAATAACACTTTTATATCAGTAGTATTCCACCTAAAAAATATGAAGTTTTAAACGCGGTTCAATGTTACACTTGTTTTCTAGTTTTGAAAAGTTATATAAGTGGGGTGTATTTTTTATTTCACTTATCTTTCCACTCTCAATTTGCCCCCAAATGTCATATATTAAATATAAATAGGCGCTTCAAATTCTTATTTAAAAATACTGTATGTAAGAAACAACGCACTTTAATACAGCATTGATGTTGTGGGCAAGTTAAAGTTTTATATTATCTTTTAAATTGAAATCAAGAAAATTGTTACGAAAAATTCGCAATAAAATATGTTATTTACGAGCAACCGCATTCGGGTTCACTAATATACAGTGTAAATAATAAAGGTAATTACAGATGATCGTGAGGAAGTCCTTAAGAAGATATCTCTTTTTCCGCGAAAATATTTTTGCGATCACTACAATTTCACGATAGCAGTGGGTTGTTTCTCAAAGAACAAAAGAATTAATCTTTATGTGAACTCGAGAGTCTGGGTATTTTCCCATTATTAACAATTGTTTCCAGGCCACGACTCATAATATTCGATAATTACATAGCATTGTGTAATGGGGTTTGGAAGATTTTATCATTATAATTCTTTCACCGACGTTTAAAAAGTTAAGTGCATTCAAATATTGAATATTTATCAATATTACAATTACATGAGATATGAGTAAGATGTAACAATTTGCATTCTACAATTCGCTTACAATATTAATGTTGTTCATCCACTGAATGTTTACTAGTTCTGAATTTGCCCTTGGATTCACAGTTATTTGCTTCGAGATATTTTTTATTATTCTAAAAAAATTAATTTATAAGGTTTCCAAAAATTTTTCTTTCACTTCTCCTTGAAATACGTGTTTAAATTTTGAATTTTATTGCATTCTTCAGAATTGCTTTATACTTCCAGATATTTGTCAGATACTGTTAACAGATGTCTTACTTTTTTGGCTCCTAAGAGGAATGTAAACCAGCCTCTTACTAACAGCTTAACATATATATGAACGTTATTTGATTTTTACTTTGTCGATACCCCTTATGTTGAATGTTGGGTATTGCTGCGGGAAAAGCACCGGAATTTCGACAGAAAAACTCCAATTGCCGGACCCTGGTATCCAAAGATGGATAAATTTTCCGTACACTAAATTACTTCTTTTAACACACTGTGTAGTCATATTTTTTGTGTGTTTGATTAAAAAAAATGATTGCGGGTAAAACGTTTGTCCGTCCGTACAATTCTCCAAAGCTAGCGTCTAAAACCTTTCATCCAGTTTTCTGAAAAATTGATATACCTTGATCAACTTATGGGAACTCAAGACCCTTGGTCTTTGAAACGGATATTTAGATTTTGAGAGTACTTTATATGAATCCTCAACCACATTTTCAATTTTTTTTCAAACATGGCTCCAATTTGTTTTACGCGATTACTCTTCTTACTAAGTAATGGCGAGAAAGTAAACTTAGACCAGATGTCCGGTTTCTAAACTATCATTATCTACATTAAGCGGCAACCGGTACATTATTTTTTTCCGGAACCAATTGTGATCGTTTAAAAAAGCTTCTCTGTAAAGGGAGACCAAAAGGGAGCAGAAGGTTACCTACCACTCTGCGCTAGGGCTCTGCTTTCGAATCTCTAACCACTATTGGGGGGGGGGGGGGGGGATCTAATACTAGGCCTTGTGCAATGGGCGAACCGATCAAGGGGTGCCATTCAGCATACGTATGTAAAACACGGTGAATGGGCATTTTTTTTATTTACGGAAAGAAACTCTACTCCAAAAACGTAATAAACACTGTTTTAATGTACATTAATACAAATTTTATAACGTATCAAAGTTCACTCAATTGTACTGAACATCGTTTTAGGCAGTCACTATACAGGATATTTTCATTCTAAAAATACACGCCTGAGCGGATTTCTCAAAATACTGGCAATAAATAATTTATCCATCGTTTTGGCATTAGACGCATATATTCCCGTAGACAGTTTTTTTGGTAATTTTCTAAGCAGTTTGCGTGTCATTGAAACTGTGTGCGCATTTCTAAGACTAGAAGAGCTCGTGTAGCCGCGGTAAGTTATCGATAGATAATTTATTTAATTTGTTTTTTGCATTAAGCCTGGTGGCAAATTCTTTACACTTACTATAATCTAATACCATAATATAATGACTACTAAAAATTCATACAATTCAATATACAGAACAAAATTACTTCATTTAAGGCATGCCTACTAAATGCAGAGACCCTTCACAGACTACTGATCCTAGCGCTTACACTATTATTAGCGAAGAGCGAGAGAAATGTAATTTCAAGGACTGGTGGGGGAGGACGGATGTGATCACTAAACTGTCGTGCACCCCAATTGATGAAATGTCTTTATCGTGTTTTGTATGAGAGAAAAGTAGATCTTTTCTTCGGCGACATTTAGAAATGTCCTTAGCGCTTCGACTCGCATTATGCGCACTGACTGAATATTGTAGGAGAAGAGAAATAATCAAGAAACTGCAAAGCGGTAACGAAACGTTCCTCAGGAAAATGACGTAAGAAAACATGGTTCATTTAGTAAGATGACGTGTTTTGTCGACCTTAAATAACTCACTCTGAATTTGTTCGTAAATTAATGTACACATCATAATTTACATTAGTATTCATTCAAGAAACTGTTCACGCTTTGGTCAAATGAGTCGCATGTAATATGAGTCGTAGATAGTGGTGCAAATTCAGTACTCACTATCGTATCTAGTTTTCCTAGATATGTCACTGTGTATCTTATGTAAGAAGCAAACCCATCGTTCAACTTTTAATGTCTAATAAATGCCCAATTGGAGATAGAGCACTACACAAAGAAAATAAATAATTCTTTCTATCCTTAATATTTGATTCTCATGATTAACTTTCTGTATGACGTATTATTCGCCAGTTATGTATCTTTGCGTGAAAAACACTCGACAAAATGTTGATAAACTTTCAATACATACAAGCAAAATTACTGTAGAATGACTCACTGCTATAGTTCTGAACTGGAGGAAAATTGTGGGATGTTCGAGGAGGAAATGAATATACTGAGGTCTAATTCCTGGAGAGAAGAATAAGGAAAAGTAGGATGAGGAAGAGAACAAGAAGATTATGATGTACTACCAAAAGTAAATTTTAATTATATTGTTTTAAAAAAATGTTGCAAATTGTATAAAAAATTCAAATAATTCCGAAACCTAGTGTAATCTCATATTTACATACTTAACCGTTCTTCAGATACCATGGTAACCGTTTAGGAAGCCTCGTCTAACACTTCACTTCAGGGCGAACAGAGATAGAGAGCGCAAACTGGAGGGAAACGCCCTCAGCTCATTTCCGTAGGTTTATCTGCGGCGCGAACGACTTCCTCACTTGGACGCTCGTATTTACTACTCCGCAGTCCTCCTTACTTGACTCACTCAAGAGATATCCTGAGTGGATTGGTGCTAATGACTACCAAGTGAGGCAGCACACCTAACGTCAGAAGCTAGGCCACACGCACGAATGAAAACCTCCACTGTAGATTTCTTCTTCTAAGTTCTCGTCCGCTTGTCAAATATAAATGACTTGCAAACAATTTAAATGACTTGTTAGATTTGGAAATGTCAGTTGCCTCGAATATAATTGAAGTCAACAGAACCTAGAACGAAGCATGATAGTCCAAAACTTCAGATATCGATATCGATATTTTGTTCATTATAACTTCATCTGTTTACAAATATCGATATTTTTGAAGTCTTTGAAAAACGTTAAAATATGTTTCATAAACAACGGATACGCTTTATCTTTCCTTTGAAAGAGGAAATAAAATCCAATAACAATTTTCATATTTAACATTTAATAATGTACATTTACGAATTAAATTTTAAACAAATGATGTATGATAGTGGGTAATAAGCATGCGTTAAAATACTAAAAAAAACGAATTCACTAAAATAGAAAATCAATGAGAATACGAACAATTAAAGACTGTATATTCTGAATTTTTACATTTCACATATGTATCTGTTTCTAAAATGCACTATCATCAATAATTGCTAGTATAAAATCCCCCAAACAAATGTAAACAAACATTATAACATGTAATAGAAAATAAGCATTTCTGCCATGTAATTTAATGGAACGCATATAATCTGCATGCTTGCTTGTGGGAGTAAAAACCAAAACGCCTCAGCTGCAGCCACAAGTGCAGCACCCACCTACCACTCCCCGCAATTTCACAGTTACGCGTGGCAATCTATGCATGTTTAGTTAAGTAACCAATTGGCTCCACGTTATTATGCGTTTGAGAGGTCAAGCGAATTACACTCCATCCAGTCCATCAGCTGCCGCACCGCTCCAATTACACGGCCGCGTTCAGTCGCTGTCTGGAGGAGAATTCTAGCGGCCGGCTGCTCTGATCGGTAGTTTTCCGTGGTTTCTCCGATCAACACCAGGCAAATGCTGGAGCAGTACCCTATCAAACGGGCCACGGACCGCGCGCGATCTGTCCTTCCTCTTCCTTGTCCTATCCTCTCCCTTTACACACACACTTACACCAACATGCACTACACTACCATATATTCCGGGAGATCGGTCAGGAGCTTAGAGCTTGCCCCGGCTGGGGCGGTTCCTCGCTGGTGGGAGAGTCCTGGTTAGGGGGAAACCCCACTAGCTGACGTTAGGTCGGCGCCGGATCTCGCCATCCAGCGGGGGAAGATCACCGCCATCTCCCGAGAAAAAAACATGCACTACACTAAAGGGACTAATGACCAAAGCAGTTGACGTGCCCGGAAACACGAAAAATCAGTCAATCAATACACGGCCGCGCAGCAATCCAACTGGGACGGACTGTACATGAGGCCTCCGTGCCGCGCCGCGGTGTAAAGGCGCCGCACCACGCCACACTACGACGGTGGAGGGGAGGCAACAAAACATTGCCGATAGGCGGCGGCGGAAACGAACAAGTACCAAGTTCGTAGTTGCGGAACGGTTCTCTAGTGTGCGGCACGCGAAAGGCGTTTGTTCCGATGCAGCATCGCGATGAACGGGTTTTCCCACCAGCCGCCGCCCGCCGACGCTTCGCTGGGGGAACGGTGAACGACTGCGATGGAGGGCTGTGGAGGTTGTGGTGAACCCAGGATGACCCGTTCCGCGGGGCAGTGATTCACCGTCAGCACCACCATGTGGCGTTTCGAGACAGGTACACTCGTGATCTCCTAAAAGATATCACAATGACTTATGTATTAATTAAAATTGAAATTATTAAAAATATTTTGTTTGCGTATAATGATACTCGAGAGAAGCGCAATTAATCTACAAATATGCTTCAGTTTTAGCGGATCCGGATGGGTGAGGTTGCTAGGATATGTACCGATCCAGTGTCTTTTTCGTGTAATAGGATCCCTCCCTAAAAATGATATGAGCTCATTGTCTTGTGTTGTCTCGCGGATGACCTCACGTTATACTGAGACTACCTAATGAAAGGGCCCAGATGTATGTATAGTTTAAGGAACATTTCTCAAGGAACGTGTCTCCAGGAATATTGTGTAAGCAGTGATAATGGGAAAGCTACAACCATAATATGGAAGCTTTATGGTGATCTTGAATAAACATCTTCCAAAAAGAATAATACTTTTATTGCAAATGTAGAGCATGGCAAAGAACGAAAAGAATTTGGTTTTCTATAAAATTATTTACGACACTTTAAAAAGATTACGATACAAAGTATTCTCACAATTAATAGTATTTGTGAATTGTATGTACCCGTACACTCTGGCTAATAAGTGGATTAATTTTTAGTGTCAGATTGTTTACCGCTATAACACAATTAACGTGAATTTCAACGTAGTGTGTCGACAAACGATTTTTCACCTCAGGAGGAATGAGATCTGCCATAGAAATGAAGATAAATGGTTGAACCGATCAGGGAGGAAATATTTTGTTAGTGTAATGTGTAAATGCCATTTGACACCGCGGTTTCAGAGACAAATACACAGAGACAAATGTGGTTTCAGAGACAGCTACGATCTCGAAAATCCAAGACGTTATTAAAGGACGTTAAACGCTAATTAAACTATCACAAACAACATCATTTTTATTAAAATTTTTATTAAACGTTTCATAGTGTTTTTCATTGGTTTTCTGTTAATTCTGGATTCAAAACCATACTCCAACATAATATACCTATAGAAAATTATTTGTTCAGAAATACAGCGTGTTATTAACGTTCGTGAAAATTAAAGCCTTTGGAAGCAATAGTACTTGCTATTTCAAAGATATATTTGTAGCATTCTACAGGAAAGTATTAAACATTTTTTTCAGTGCAAATAGTTTAATCTTTCCCATTTATGAAGTCACTTATCGGGGGGCAAAAATAACATTAATTTTAAAGCCATTGGTATTTTTTGTAGTGAATTAGCACGTAAACAGTCATTAATCTATCATAGGTTCCCTAACATGCATTATAGTTAGCATACGAAAGTTGCAAACTATTCGAAATGGATTATTGTAGTCTATTCTATATTCCCTTATTGTGAACTATGAATTATTAGATCTTATTCACGTATTCGAGTATAAAAGTAATATAAAATAAAAGGAACAACATCCAGTGTTTACTAAGAATTTTTAATTATCATTGTTTGTGACGCAATATGCCAACCGACCTAGGCCAAGTGTATTTTCAATTAGTTTGTACAACTAGTAATTTATTTATCGGGAAATTGTTTAAGCAAGAGCAAGCACATGTACCCCCTTCAGATGTCCATATCTAAAGCAATAACTGTCACGCATAGAGGGCCTCGTATGGAAAACTTCCAATCTAATGTCCTACCAGGTGCTTTAACATATGAAATTGCGAATTACCAAAGAAATCTTCGGAAACCGAGAGGACCGAAATTGGAACTCTGACGTTGGCATTTTTTCGTGATCGGTTAAGAAACTAGGCCGCTGCCTGGATCGACGCCACTGGGTGGATCAGTTCTTCGATCAGTTCCAGGCGCAGAAGGCGACTTGAACAGTGGGTGAAGGGACGCCCGATTCTCCACTCCACGTGCAGTCCCTTGTCCCATGCTCAGTCGGACGATGATATTTCCTTCTATCCTCATAGGGCCCATTCCTACCTATCTCCAATGACCACGCGCTGAGTTCCCTGAAAATGGAAATCATTATCAAATACACACCAGTGTTTTGGAGCTTAAAAACTCACCAGCATGTTCTGTTCAATGAAAATGGTGTTCAAGTTTGTGACGCCGTTCGCTGATAACCGTTGCAGAGTAATTGGTACATGGTAGTTAGTCAAGTATTTTCGTCCCTCCATAATGTTCAGACGTTTGTCCTTATGACGAGTCGCATAAGTTAGAGTTGTATTTAATACCACTAGGGGAAACATATTCTTTGTTTGGATTCAAACAAAGAAGATTCATTACAAGGATAATATTGAAATTATTAAGAGGAACCCGTAGATGTGATTTTCAAACATGGAATGTATTACTCTGGGTATCTGTTAGAAACCAAAAGATGTTCTGCAGTCCTTTCAGGGCTCCCCCACTAGAGGTTTTTCGTGACCCACAGGTCTGCAGAGTTGGCGTGGAGGGAGTCGAGTTGCCAGCCTCGGGGTCAGAAGGCGCCGCAGCAGAATATTCTTGTGGATTGCGAGAACGTGTGCCCATAGCTGTGACTACAAATCTGGAACGTTTCTATGCCTTTCTCGGTTACATTTGTTTTGAATCGGTTCATTTTGTAAATTAACACTAGTTCAGATCTGGATATGATTGGAGATTATAGGGATATTCAAAATCTTCCCGAAACGCGAAGAACTGATCGTGAATTGTTTGCTGGATTCACTGCGTGGCACGATTTCGGAATCTGAAAAACTGATTGTTATTCTAGTTTTCTAATAGTTACAGTATGTTGACACTAGAAGTCTTGTGGTTCCATCGCGTCTGGTTTTTGAGGTGCACACTGCTAGTTGTTTTGTAAACGACTCTTATTTTGTCCGTATTAGTAAACGTAGATAGTGACAAAACAGGTTAATTCAGGTTTATATTTTTAAGATTAACTGTTTTGTGATTAATGTTTGTGTAATGTATTAACTGAAAGCGTAATCGTATGAATTTTAAGATGAGTGCCGGAAAAAGAAGTTGCCGCCAATGCAAAATTTCATTTCAAACAAAAAAATTCTTGAGTCTCAAGGGAAAAAAGTATCTGAAAAAGTAGAAAATGCGCATTTTCTTTATTTTGGATGTATTGTGTATTAAGAGAAGACGTGGATTCCGCAAATCTTTGGTGAATCATGTCAGGCTACTCTCATTCCTTGGCTGAATGGAAACAAAACATCTATGCCATTTGCAATAACGGTACTGTGGCGCCGAACTTAGTAAATTACTACAACGATTGCTACTTTTGCATGATTGATATAAGAGGATTTTCGAAGATAATCAATCATAATGTCGAGTACCCCTCTGTGAATTCTGTAATGAAATTAATACCTAATAGAGAAGACATGCCTCCTCCTTTGCCTCATCAAAAAAGCAAACTAACAATATTTTTCCTCCCCTACGTATAAAACTCGGCTTAATAAATAATTTTGTGAAGGCAATGAATAAAAATTAAGGATTTTATATTTCAAGACTATTCTTTGAAAATTAAGTGACGCAAAGTTAAAAGAAGGGTTTTGTATCGATTCACAAATACGCCTTTTAATGAAAAACCAAAATTTTGATCAAAAACTAACTATTTTCTCTTAAAATCTTGGAACTGTGAGTGACGAACAAGGAGAGTGGTTTCACCTGGACGTCGAAAAAGGCTTGAAGAACGGTTTCAAGGTCGTTGTGACGCAGCTATGTTAGGAGAGAACTTCTGGCATTTAAAGCGAGATGCTACTTCCCAATATAAAAAGAAAAGTTAATTTTTTCATTTTTGTGTACAATATAAACTTTTTTCATGTAATTTTTATTATTGGTAATTAAATAAAGAAATGTGTATACTGGACGTTTACTTTTCAAAGTTTTTACTATTTGTTAACTACCATACCTCAAAAACAGTATGTGATGGGAAAAAACTACATATGTGTGTTTTTAAGCGATATGTATGAAAAAAATAAACAGGAAAAATTCAATTGGGTATATATATTTTTTCAAACAATTGTAACGCAATGATTTCAACAGTGTCAACTGCCATGGTTATTCCAGCAAGTGTAGCGCATATTTTTATCCTAGGATGGGGTGATGGACATTCCCTGCTGGATGGCGATGTCCGGCACCATCCTTCACGTCGACTTGCAGGAGTTTCCCCATCTTCCAACAGTGGGACACCGCCCTAGCCAGGACAAGCTCTAGTCTCTCGGCATGTTTGGTAGCTTAGTGCGAGGTGAGGAGAGGACACGGAAGAACACAGAAAGGTCGCGCGGTCTGTGGTTTGTTAGGGCATTGCTCTGGCATTCGCCTCGTGTGGATCAAAGAAACCACGGAAAACCACCGACCAGAGCAACCGGCCGCTAGAATTCTCTTCCTGGCTGAATACGACCCAGTTATCTCGCTAGGGTCGAAATTCCTGCCACTGTCGGAACTTGAACCTTAGAACCTCTCGGTCAGAGGCACTGCAGTTACATCAGTTGATGCTCCGAGCCACTTCTGCCGGTATGGTCGTGGACTGAATAGGGAATTTGGCCTCTTCGAATCGTGAAATTCAATCGGAAGATTATTCACAAGTGTTTTCTAGTTTCCGCAACTCTGACGGTCCGCAATGCCCCACTGCCCGCAGCTTACGGATCGCTATTGGTGGCCTATGATTTATCATTGAGGCGTGTGGGTAGCATCTCCCAGTAAACCATACAATGTAGCCCACGCTTGCAACGTCCCCTGGAATCTGATTTGAAATTAATGTATGAAAATTGGACATGCCCTTTAGGTTCCGAGAGTAATATAAATAAATATTTTTAATATTAAGGACACCGGCGATTTCTACAACATCGGTCGACTTTAATTGATATGTTATTATTAGTTTAGTATTTTTAAAAAACAATCACTGGCCGGCTTTCTAACTCTCCAGTAACGCCTCTCCATTTTTTAGAACAATACTTATATTTCGAAGAGGAATATTAGAGTGTTGGAGTGTTGGACTTGTGTGACACCGAGCGGGCGTGTTAGGCGCTCAATGGACAGAATGGGCGCGCGGGTGACGGGGCGTGGCGGGGAGGGGCGGGGTGGGGGCGGGTGAGCTACTCGTATGCGAGGCACGCGCGTGGAAGCTGCTGCCCGTGTTGCCAACGCGCGGCCACAACTCCCCGCTCAAAGGAGATCGCCTTCGGTCTTTGCGTTGTGTGGCGTGGGAAGTGTATTGGATGATGTGAATCTGTACGAAGGCACTATGGCTCATTTCTAATGAACAGATTCATGGAGATTAAAAATACTTCATATTAACGAACACATACCACAAAACTGGGTCTAACATTCGAAGCCAGCTTACATAGGTTAATATAATTGCTGCCAACCCACTTTCGTAGGTTATCTCAACGGCGCAAATCTCTCTGTGATTTACGACCACCGAAATTTAAAAAAAAAATCACCTCACCTGGAAACTGAAAAGAATACTAAAAAGATGGTTAGAGGAATGCAGTGACGTTGAAATATACGAGCTCTATCAGTTAGATGAATGATTACACACGTACACACACAAATTGTCAGAGCCAAAGACTTGACACATGTGTCTCTATGTAAGTCGACGCACTGAATCCGAATCCGAAGCCAGAATTGCGACACAACCCTTTAGTTTTTTTAATGGTGAGAAACCATCGTGATATTGTATTTTTTGTTTTCGGGGTTTCTGGTCAGATTCAAAGATTTAGCTCATGTGTCTCTAGGTATGCCGACGCGATAAATCCGAATTTGAAGCCAAAATTGCGCCACTACCCTCCAGTTTTTGTTTAATTGCTCAAAACCACCCTGAAATTGTGGATTGTAATTTTCACCTTTGTTTTTTGGGATAGCTTGTGACAAAAACAAGGAAACTCCAGAGAATAAGGAAAAAATAATTTGTTCGCCGATCACGTTGTAAGCTAACATTTTATCTAACATTCGGAATTTCATTCAAGGAAGTGCTTTCAACTATTGTATATTGCAATTATTGTATAAGATAATACAATCCTTTTTGTTTTCATATCAAAGGCTAGTTCACAAATATTATTACTTCTTTGAAAACTTCGCTAAATGTCAACGATGAATTGGTGAATATGTACTTAAAGGTCAACCCAAAACAAATCCTCAAAGACGTAGGTAGTGGACGTTTCTGTTAATAATGACTTGCATGAGAGGAAGAACTTAAAAGTTCTAATAGTAATCTTAAGGATGTTAGGGAAACCCAACATGAACTTCACGAGTCAGCAATCTTTGCAGCCCAAGACAGTCTTACTACAATTCTGAGCGAAATAAAATGAAAATAATTATTTGTAGTCAAACTATCAGTAGTAGTCTTTCTTTAAACTGGAGAATGGTAACTTTGTATTCATATTTTTTTTGTTATTTTTTACGCTTTAAAGTTTTTAATTGATTCCAGGCCATTTATAGAAAGGAATATGTAATACTTATAGAAAGTTGATTATTTAATAGTTCTTAATACTTCTCCAAAAAGAGCTTATAATTCTCCAAATTAGGGAAATTAAAAAAATATAAGTAAAAAGTTTGCTTTAAAAAACTTCAAATATACCGTTTCTAATTCTTTATTCCTTCGCAACACCACACGTTAATATTTCTTCCTAAATTAAGCGAACATGTTCCGAATCACGTCTCCGGAGAGCAATAATTTCAACACCAAGACGTGTATAAAAACAGGAAAACGTGCGATGCCGCGAGTCGAGGTCGCAGCGGAAGACGCGTGTAACGTGTTTCTTCGGGAAGGCTGCGCCTGCGCGGGAGGTCGTGGCACGTGCGCATGCGCCGACGCGGCGCGGCGAAAGCGGGGCGGTTCCGCTCCCGAGCGCGTGCGTGCGGGAGCTCGAGACCTCTCAGCCCTCCGAGCAGTGCCGGCGCTATACTTCGATTTTTATAACGTGGCCGATGACATTAGGTCATTTTTACACCTCCTGCCTCCTAGTTTTAATTATTTCGCGAACTTCATCGGGATTATGCTAAACATGTGCTTATCACTGTTATAAAGATTCAATATATAAGATATTCAATCTTTATAACAGTGATAAGCACATGTTAGAGGCCATGAGTCCCGATGAGGACTTTTGCGAAATAATTAAAAATATTCATTTTACTTATTTTTTTCCCTTCTTCAACGAATGTCTATAAATTATTAATAACATTTAATAATAATATAAATATATGTAAATAATAAGATTCATTTTATAAGGCGGGAGGTGTAAAAATGATCTATGTCATCGGCCACGTTACGAAAACCCAAATCTAGGCATGGGCGAAGCAGGCGATCGTCCGAGACCCCGCAGGTCAAGGGTCCCGATGATGGGACTGATGGGAAAATATTAGTAAAAAATTGGAAAAGAAATTAGTCCTCTTATAATAATATAATGTAACATTACTGATAACTGATAATTTATTGAATGTATGCATGACACATACAGGTTAAGACAATATTTTCCGTATGTAAATTAAAACATAGACCATGTGTAATGTGAATATTTAGTGCAAATTTTCAATGTATTAATGACTGATGATAAATTTAATGTACAAATGTCACATAAAAATTTCGCTAATGTAAATCTATAATGATGTCGCGGATGACCATAGTAGTTAAAAAGCGACATAAAATTAAATTAATTGTTTACCTGAAATAATTATAGACATTACTTATAAGATGCTAACATTAAAATAGGTTCTACTGAAATGATGTGGATTATATATTGATTATTATTTGATCACGACATACTTTCACTTTAAACCATTACACAAGGAATATTTCCAAAAACCTTTTCTGACTGAAACGTTGAAAATTTTGTTATTTGTTGAAATAAAACGACTCATAGTTTCTTGATACAAGTTTCAAATTTTTAATTTTTCGGGAGGGGGAATACGTTTCTGCATTTCCTTCGGCATTGCCTCCGAGGAAGCGTTTCCTCGCGCCGCGCCGGAACACACGCTGCCTTCCGGCGCCCCGGCACACGGCCCCGGCAACGGGCTTTAACCCTCCGGCGCCCCTTTATCTCTCACTTTCCTTTTCCTATTTATAATTCTCCATTCCTTTTCTTCTCTTTGTCTGGCTCTCCCCTGTATTTCACCCTGTTTCTTTTGCCTCCTCCTCAACCACTCTGTATCTGTATTTACCTCTCTGTAACGCTTGAGAGCTCTCCCACCGTCTGAACCGCCCCCCTTCTCTCTCTCTCTCTCTCTCTCCCTCTCTGCCTCCCTGATGGCCTTGTATCTCGGGTGAAGGTCCGACTTGATATTCGTGAATGTTTTAGTACTGTTGGGGTCTTTTTCTGAATTAGGGGGTTTAAGCCAAAAAGAGATGGGGAATAAGCCCAGCATCCAGCTCTAAAGAAGTGTATGGGAAAGGGATAGGGAAGGAGGGATAGCGTACGGACCGTGTCCTGCTGTTTCAGATGGTATTCGACAGGACACGATTGGGGAAAAGCACGAATCGCTGACCAGAACAGCCGGTCTCTTTAAGCCTCATCCAGAAAGTAACGTCGTCTTTCTCGTCTACTCGGCTGTTGTAAAAAAATAAGTGTGTCTGTCTAATTGAAGAGGAGGGTCAAGGTTGAGGAAATAAACATCGCGCTCGGTCCGTGGCCCGTTTGTTCCGGAACTGGTCCGGCATTCTTCTGGCGTTAGTCGGAGGCACCACGGAAAACTAAAGATCAGAGCAGTCGGTCGCTAGATTTCTCCTCCAACAAGTGGTTGAATTCGACCTAGGTATTTCATTCGTTTCGGAAAGTATTTCGATTAAAAATAATAACCTATTCAAGCAACAAATGACGGAAGTTGCCATCACTCTATATACTTACGTATCTAGAGTAATTGAAAAATGGCATATTTGTAATAATGTTAACATTACACAATGTATCAAACCCGTAGTAGTCTGGAAAAGTTTTTAAAAATATTTTAAAACTAGATATTATTTTTTAAAATAGACAACGGACATCGTTAGTTGCGCCACCATCTATTTCTTAAGCGAACATTATCAATTGTCTTTTTTAGAATGAAATATATGAGCAGAAACTTCAAAAACAAGTTCACATATATAATGTTTGTTTAATAGTTTCTTAAATGGTGGAAACTTTTACGCATTTTACAAAGAAAACTAAAAAAAAAAAAAAAAAACGAAAAGTGTGGAAATGTATTCCAAGAAACGAACGACCGCTCTGTAAAATATTTGAAGGAGCTCTCGCCACCGTCGAGTGCAGCTGTGCAAAGAGCAGGGCGCGCGGAGTTGGTAGATGCGGACGAGCCTCCGATGCACCGGTATTTACAGCTCGCAACAGGTTCCCCTGGTCAGTCACCGCTCGCTCGGCCGCCGCCGTGCCGCGCCGCGCCGCGCCTCCGCCGCCTCCGAGCAAGGTCGCCCACCGCGCTGCGCGGCATGTGTAGCAACGCCCCCCGCCCGCCGCCAAGAGGCTTCCCGCTGCACCACAGCTCTGTGCTTTTACACGTCGCATACGTTCTGCGATGCTCATTTCGGAATGGTAGTTTTCCATGGTTTCTCCGATCAACACCAGGCGAATGCCGGAGAAGTACCATATCAAACGGGCCACGGACCGCGCGCGATCTGTCCTTCCCATACCTTGTCCTACCTCTCCCCCTACACACACACTTACTCTAACATGCACGACACTACCACATATTCCGGGAGACACGTCGGGAGCTTGTCGAGCACGTAGGGCTTGTCCCGGCTGGGGCGATGGCCCGCTGGTGGGAGAGACCTGATTAGGGGGAATCCCCATTAGCCAACGGTAGGTCGGCGCCGGATCTCGCCATCCAGCGGGAGAAGATCACAGCCATCTCCCGAGCAAAAAACATGCTCTACACTAACGGGACTAATGACCAGAGTAGTTGACGCGCACGGAAACATGAAAAAATCATTCAATCAATCAATCATTTCGGAATGAAATGCACAAAGACGTTTCCGGATATGAAATACCTTAATATGATTAGCTTCTAGTTACTCTGTATCCGTTGGGTGTCCTTACACTTAAAGCGATGTGATATGAGAGCTACAATTTGATGATAATAATAACTAGGGGGCGGATTTTAATGAAATGTTTTTTCTTTTCACTTTACAACAATGCCGTTTAGTATAGAAATCAATTTTACGTTACGTTACTTATTATGTCATTTTTTTTCATTTTTCATTGACTTCGACTAATAAGTCATTTTCTACATTTCCCCGTCTTTTTTTGATGAATTTTCGAAGATTTCATCGATTTTTATATCATTTGAATGGTACATGTTTCAAATAATATTTACGAGATGCAACAAATTCTCCACAGAATTCCTGAGAAGCCTATTCGATTTCTTCGTTAAGAAATTGTAATATCAGCCTTTGTATGTAATCTAAAGTTCCTATGACGCCTATCAGCGTCGTTGACGGTTCAGCCGTTTTAAGGATAACTAAAGAAAGAGATCTAGTAAAGAACAGTCGAAACCCAAAGGTTGAATGCTGAGTTCACTTGAACGAAGAGAAGAAGCGTGAATTACATTAGTAACGTTGCCAACAGGTTGAGTTTTTAATCCGAACTAATTTTGATTAAACTTTTTACATCATATTTATTTGCTTTTAGGGCATTTTTAAACATTTTAAGAGCATTTTATTGATCATTTTTGCCGACGTTTTGGGTAATCCAAATCCGCCCTAATAATAACAGTAAACCCGAGCGAAACTTTCGCTGAATTTCAATTACTGTAATCCATCATGAATTTCAATTCGTCAAATCTCCGCATAACGTACACAGTTTATTAGAAGCACTTGTAAACTTTTATATAGATTCCCTACCTAATTTTTATTTCGTGATTTTGTGAAACAATGGATAACAAATGAATACGGAGTAGACATGCAAGAAACAAAATTCCATCCTTATGTTTATCACTCAATATTCAAAATGACCTGTCGATAAGAGTAAGCCCACTCTCCATCAAGGTCATAGAATAAACAATTAAATAATGAGTAATGCCTATGCTTTTCTCATATTTTGAAATAATTGCTAAAGAGACTTGGTCTAGACTTGACTTTACATTACGTCAATCTCTAAAATAACGTCTGTTAGTTTACAGACTTCACAATGCCCGTTAAACGCGGGCTTTAAATACAACCATTCATGATTATTTTAAAAAAATCTTATTTTATCTTCCCTGATGATCGGTAAAGAAATTGTTGTCTTTACACGCAAATTTGTAGCGGATCAACATTCGCAAAACACTTTTTTCACATTCAAGTTTAATCAAAGTTCATCTCTCATGAACTTTCACCCAATGGCGGCTGTAAGTATTATCTAAAAGGGTTTTAAATATGTTTTTTTTATTTAAATGAAAGAAAACACATTTTACATATAGTACTAAAAAGTAATAATCCTCAATTTTTATTAGCTACCTTGTATTATTAATATTTATAAAAATTATAAACTCTATAAAATGTACTTTTACGTGTTACAAACTCTTCCAGATATTATAAATATACTCTTACTGGTTTCGGAGAAATAGTTTGAATTATTACACAACCTTCCCGTTAAAACGTCTTAAAATATTTATAACATTTTCATTGTTGATAATGTTACAATAAAACTACAAACATGAAAAATTTGTTATGCCCACTCAATTCATTATATTTGCGAGTTAAAATTCCCCCCTCCTGCTAGGAGCTTCCTTTGCTTTCGCCAAATAACCTCTCGCTGGCCACTGTAATTTTCCGTGACGTGCTCGCATATTCGGGGGGGGGGGGGCGCAGACGCAACCGAGGGTGCCCGCTAGAGTAGCGGTATCGACATAATGAAGTTGCGCGGTAAGCCGTCGCCGGCCGAACAGCGAGTCCATCACGAGACCCACACAATAACATCGAGTTGTGTTTACCTTTGAAAGTTGTTGACAGAAATTTGGTAGTCATATGAAAAATTTGTTCGAATGTTAGTTTATTTTTTGACCAACCATCGATTCTCATTTTTCAAAATAGGTTGCATAGTGTAATTAATTTATAGCTACACATACTCCTGCCAGACGGATGTCGTAAGCTATTACTTTCTTTTCTTACACGTTAGTACTGAACCAGTACTACTACAACTAGATTTGTGTGTTGATTACTTCTTGTCCTTTAACGACTTTAGCCATATAATTATTATTTTTTCTTTATCACTTGAACGAATTCGGTTCTCATTTCCTTTTTTCCTTGATAGTGGAGAAGCTGAAAAATATATTGGCAAAGTTAAAATTTACTCAAATGAAAATTAAAAATAAATCATTATTTACAGAGAATACGTTGATACGAGAACTCGAATACAAGCATGCATGCATTAATGTTAATTGCCGTAACTGCAACATGTCTTGACATTAAGGTTCTGTAGTTTGTTTGGGAGCAGTTTTCACGTGAGGACTTCGATATGATTCACTTCCGGTAATTTGCAGAAAATGAAGCCTTTAAAGTCAAAGGAAAACGTTGCTTACGATTTACTGCGTAACGTCCTCTGATACTGACATTCTAACTCATAGTTTAGACGATTCATTATTTTCACGTGAGGACTGTAAGAAGTAGGCAAGAGAAAAGAAGGCATTCTCTAATGATTTGGGATCACAATTATTAAAAGAAATGTATTAAATAAACAATTGTCTAGGGCCTGTAAGGCTATTTTTTTCTTATACGAGTACTATACTATACAAGAGTCCTTATTACTCATTTACTATAAATAAACGTCTCTACCATGAAATGTCCTTAAAACTTGTTAATAATAATTTTCATCTTGAGTTTAGGAGTATACACTATCTCGCTTCCTACAAGGGCAACAGAGCATTTGTGAGCTCCTCTCTTCTGCTATCTGCATAGAAAGCGGCCATTTGTGACAAAATAATTGAAATACATCATACGTAATGCAGCGGGTTCACCCTCATGAGATTCGAACTCGCGACCCATCGAATGAATCCATTAATGATTCTCGCTAGCACTTCCCCGATATAACGAGTTGAAGGTGCTCTCATTTCTGAATTATAATTTTTCATTCAAAGTTTTTAAAATAGTAATATTACCGGTGTTTATCTTATACATCATTACTAGGGGCGGATTTTAATGACCTAAAATATCACCAAAAATGACGAATAAAATGCTCTTAAAATATTTTTAAAATGCCCTAAAAGCAAAGCAAAGTGACGTAAAAAAATTGATGAAAACCAGTTCCGATGACAAACCCAAGCTGTTGGATATGTTACTAATGTAATAGAGGCTTCTTCCTTTCGTTCAAGTGAACGCAGCTTGCAAACTTTTGGTTTGGACTGGATCAGGAAATCTTTGTCTCCTGGTATCGTGATCCGTCGAACCAACAACGATATTGCAAGCGTCACAGGAATCTTAGAATACGTACTCACAACTGCTGACATTACAATTTCTGAGCGAAAATTGAATGTGCTATACTCCGGAATTCTGTGAAGAACATTCGTTGAATCGCGTAAATTTTTTTGTAGAAAGTACCGTTAAAATGACATTAAAATAGATGAAATCAGTGAAAATGCTCTAAAAATGACGCGTAAAGGCAAAAAACTACCTATTAGCCGAAATCAACGAAAAATGTCAAAAAAGACCTGTAAAAATGGGTCCATTCGTTTTGTCATTACATAAAATGAATTCATATTCATATGAACAGCATTGTTTTCAAGTGAAAAGAAAAAAATGACATTTCATTAAAATCCTTTCCCTAATTATTACATACGTTCAGAAACAGGACTATCTATTGTAAGGATTTTCTCATTTACGCTGCCCAGAATCTTGGGATTGACTTTAGGCTAGTTTGTCAGCGTTTTGAATTGTCCATTGCGTTTGAGCCCTCAATATGGCCCCGGTGGTCGAAAGACTGGCAAAGCAGCCTAAGACGCGGTGTAGCATGACCCGAATTAGCTGAACCCATTCACAGGCCCATTAATTGGCCCCTGCGCACATAACTGTCATGCGCCTGTACTTGCGCTCGAATCTGAGCAAACACATTGATCATACATGATTATAATGTGTTGCGTGAAGAATTAATAATGAATATAGAATATAATATAGAATTGATATTAATAATAATAACAACAACAACAACAACAATAATAATAATAATAATAATAATAATAACAATAATAATAATAATAATAATTAATGGAACTGGAAAGAGCAAAATTGACAATCCAGAGGAAATCAGCCGCAAATTCGATATATCCTCAAGAAATTCCGAGTGGAGTAAGCGACAACACTGAAAAGCGCGTGTACAGGCCTACGGGCCATCGGGCCATCCCTTTGCGGGCGCTGAGTCACCAGTCTATTTTCAACGGAGAATAAGCTGCATTGTACTTGTAGGTAACATCACTCTTCGGACCAACCGTCGATACGATAAGCAGTTCCTTAGCTAACGGTTGTCCCGTGTGAGGCATTCTTGGAATCTTCCAGTCTTCAAAAATAAAGAAAACATATTACAAAATAAAAATAAATAAATGGAAATTAATTAGGTATATAAAATACACAAACTAGAATCCATTTCATAACTAAATAAACAAGGGGAGCAAGGGAAAAAAAATTAATAAATAACGTATTAAAAATGAACATTACGAAACAATAGGATCGTTAGGAATGTTGCTTCTGGAGACAGTGGGCAGAGCACGTTCCAAAGTCCTTATTAGTCAACTGAATTTCCTAATAATCGTCTCGGGAAAACGGTATACAATAAGGTACAAGAGGGAGTCCCTAAATCACAATATATACGATTCAGGAAGGTGTTGATATTACAACGTTATTAAGACGTTATACTTTTCTTTGCCTCAATTGTCCCGAAAATGAATGAGAAGGGAATTACTTTCTATCAGTTTATCTACTACATTGCATGCACTTTGCTCCTAATGGTGATGATTAAAAAATCAAGACCGATGTATCAAATTGCAATCAATGCATTAGGAGCAAAATCGATTTATTATATAAAATCGATATATTATGCATAATATTAATTGCATTACTAGTTCCACTTGCCAATTTTTCATTGAAGACTTGATACACGATGAAGAAAATATTTATTTAACTAACTCTCTAATTGCAACCTTTAAAAATAAATAGCCAGACATTCGTACGATAGCAATGCCATATTTGATAACCAGTGTGGTTTAGCACACCTAATACACACAGAAGGTAATAAATGAGTTTAACTTTTTCAAAACAATAAATTAAATAATAACACGAATATAAATAATTTTATTTTAATATTATTGTAACAAATTTAAATTAAAAATAAAACTATACTTTATAATTTCATTTTGATAGTATTGTGATCTTCAAATAAATCTTCCAGTACCTTTTCTTAATTTCAATATACGTATATATTGGAAGGATAAAACATTATATGAACGGAAAACAAACAATAAGTCGTTACCGACATTATTTTCTCATTTAGGTTCACGTTGTAGCCTGTTTTGAAGCTCTCATGTTTGAACAGCTGAGTCATCCACCAGGGAAGAGTCAATGGCAAAGGGCGACCCATCGCTCGCCCCGACAGCCGCACTCGCAATGGGAGTATTTGTTTTCCTGCGATAGAGAGCCCGAAAGATACTAATGGCTTGTAGACGATGAGCGTCATAAAGAAAGCTGGCGTACGCCAAGGCTCATGTGCAAATTTCCGTCTCTTTAGAACACTGTCCCTCTCGCTCGTACTCAGCGATCAGCTTAGAAAGATATTCTTTTGTCTTTCGGGTTTTGTTAAGTGGATTTCACACGTACACTAGAGGCTAAAGTGGTGTCGTCTCCCTTGTTCTGTACCTCAAACCCTGACGAGCTATCAGCGAAAAACTAGCAAAACGCATATCTACATCGATTTTCTATCACGTTTGACAGCTCAATTATTCAATTTACTCATTGATTTACATGTTACGTTATCATAATATCTTTCCTTTACTGTGAAGTAGTGAGAGGACTTGACACTACTGATCACTAATCAATGTTCAAATAAAGTCTAAAATTGGGAAGTTAATCATGCCAAGAAATAGAGACAAATATGACGATTGCCAGTATCTGTCAAAACAGCTGAATAATATTGACTAAAGGTTTCCTATGTGATACTAAAGATACTAAAAAGTAAATTTAGAAGAAAAACTTCCACATTATATGACTAGAGTGTTTGTGCACTAATATCTCATGATCATTGAATGCAATGACATGTAATTTCTTTCAATGTCAATAAGCATTATTTATGAATTTCATAGTCTATATAAAAACGAAAGATTTCAAAACACTAGTATTTAGAATTTGAATACGTTCATTTAATTAATTATTAATAACATTAATAAAATAAACTTTTCAGGGGGCAACCACATGGTAACTAACAAAATGCTAACTAGTGTCCCAACGACATGATTGTGCCAGGAACCACTTAAAATAATGTAGTAGCAAATATCTTATTCAAAGTGCGCATTGGATTTCCAAATATGATTCCTTTACAACAAAATGGCTCGGCAAATAATAACTTCATTGTGAGAGATAATCGATGTCAATCACATATTCTCGCATACTAATATGTCATAATTAATTGGATTGATTGATTTTTTCATGCTTCCGGGCACATCAACTGCTTTGGTCATTAGTCCCGTTAGTTTAGTGCATGATTTTCTCGGGAGATGGCGGTGACCTTCCCCCGCTGGATAGCGAAATCCGGCGCCGACCTACCGTCGGCTAGTGGGGTTTCCCCTTAACCAGGACTCTCCCACCAGCGGGGCACCGCTCCCAGCCGGGAACAGCTCTAAGTTCCCGACCGGTCTCCCGGAATATGTGGTAGTGTAGTTCATGTTAGTGTAAGGGGAGATGATAGGACAAGGAAGAGGAAGGGCAGATCGCGCGCGGTCCGTGGCCCGTTTGGTAGGTTACTGCTTCGGCATTCGCCTAGTGTTGATCGGAGAAACCACGGAAAACTACCGATCAGAGCAGGCGACCGCTAGAATTCTCCTCCGGACAGCGACTGAATTCGACCTAGCTGGAAAGCTAGTGTCGAAAATCCTGCCGCCGTCAGGACTCGAACCTAGGACAGAGGCGCTGCAGTGACATCAGTTGATGCACTGAGTTACCGCTCCCGGTAATTAATTAGAGTTTTAAGTGGTTATGCCTTCACGATATTTCTGTAGTAATCTTTGTAAACTAATGGCTGTATACATATCAGTTCAAATTACTTTTAGTTCGCTCTCTAAACGAGCGCTGACAGTACACTGATATAAAAGACACCACGCAAAGACTGTTAGGAATGCATTCCTTGGGGCCACTCTGGATGCGCCAGCCGAAACCATTTAGGGGAGCGCAAATGACAAAGAAACCAGAGAAAATCTTTGGTTCCGAGGTTCTTACAATAAGAGTAAAAAACATCCCTGCAAATCCCATGTGTGGACAATTTCAAGATGTCTTTAGCATTTTGATTAATTCTTACATTAAAAAGACAAATCAAGGAAATCATTTTAAAATCTAGTTTCTTCGAATATTCATTGTTTTATAAGGTAGATACTAATACAATAATATGGATTGCTGTTGGTCGCCAAAGAGACCAGCGTAAGAAGCTTCATTTTTGACAATAGGACTGAGCGCGAAATTGTTTGTGCGTGAACCACGCGAAAACCGCCATCCACTGTACTAATCTGTCCCTGTCTCTTCTTTTGTCTACCTCCTACGCCCCCTGTCGTCGCTTGCGGGCGTTGCGCCTCGACGCCTCAGGCGCGACACCTCCGCCGGCCTCCCACCACCCCGCCCCACGCGCGTATCAGCATGTTCCGCGCCATCGGCGCCGCTTTCTCCACCAGCCCACCGTCTCCGCCGACCCAGCCGCGCGCTCGTCCACAGTCTACCACAGCCCCCGGCGGCGCTCTGTTCGCAGGAGGCCATGAGCGTCTGCCGCTCGTAGCCAGCAGCGCCGCCGCCCTCGCCACCGCCGCCGGAGCCGGAGCCGCTCCCGGGCTCGCCCACCCGCCCGCGCCCCGCGCCGCCGCCCCCGCCCCTGCCGCCGGCCCGCCCAGCGCCGCCAGCGCCGACGGCCCCGCCATGGCCGGCATGACGGAGCTCTTCCTCAAGGCGTTCGTGGCGCGCGTCGCCGACGACTTCAAGCAGAAGGAGTTGCTGCCGCTCAAACTGCTCTTCTTCGTGCACGCCTCCAGTGAGTACCTCGCCCGCCGCCTGCGGCCGCTGCGCTCTGCTACAGGGTGAGACGTCTTCCTGCTCCGGCAGATCTAACAGTGGACGAACTGTGTGTACAAAAACTGCCTTTATCCGTTACCGCACCCAGCGAGAAGGAGTCGACTCCCTGCTCTGAAAAAATAAAACAACTAAAGCGAACCCGAGAAAGACGAGAGAACATTGGATATTTACATCATAGTGTAATATATACACATGGTGACAGCATATATCATGTGTCAGCATGTACGTATGGTGTCAGAATATATGCAACAAATAATTTCCAAAGTATCTTTTAGACCAAAATACTATTAGTGCCCATTTGACGCTTTGCTACGTATTTCAAGTGCAGGACGAAGGCCTCTGGATTTCGGTGTTTGCGATGTACAATAAGCCATCGTGAGTTTGTGTAACGCAAAATTCCAACGAATTTTACACCACAACACTTTGTTGTCACAAAAAAAAATGACCAAAATTGAATGCACCCTTAAATCAAACGAACTGCTCTCGTTACTTCCCGCCTTTCGTTCTCCGATATCGTGGCTGATTCGTTCGACGACTCCATTAGCGGGGAAGATGAAAACATCTTCTTCTGTCAATGCGGTAATGTTTTGGTGACAACTGTCAATAACCATCAACTCCTTCCAGACACTTTCTTTTGTCATTTAACAAATCGTTACGCGCTCGGTATCGGTGACAGTTATCGTTCGAGCAAAACCGTTTCACACGGATAGGGAGCAAATCATGAGGAATCATTTGAGTGTCCCATTTCTGCAATCTCTCTCGCTCCCACCCTCCAGCGTGCCCACTCGTTGACGGACAGTTGGGCGAAAAAAACAAAACAAAACGTTTGTGAAGAATGCTTCTCTTACGCCTCACGAGATAAGCTCTGCTCTACATGCCACCTTGAAGGAGATTTCTTCCTCCTGGTATCTCCCCCTGCGCAGCACCGTTTCAGCTGGTACAAGCTCTAAACTCCCAAGCAATTGATCTCCCAACATGTGTGATAGTGTGCGTATGTATGTGTGTGTGTGTGTGTGTGTGCAAGTGTGTGGAAAGGACAAAGAAGATGAAGGAAAATAGTGCGTGAGAACCGTGGTCTGATTGTTAGGGTACTTCTCCAAGATTCACTAGGTACTGATCGGAGATACCACGGAAAACTACCAATCAGAGCAGCTAGCCACTAGAAATCTGTTCCAGGTAGTGGCTGAATTCCTTCATTACTTCGGTTTTCGTAACGTGCCGCCTGGGGGTATTATCTTGAAGATGGAATATGGACCCTGCCGCAGGATGTCTCATGATCTTATCGACCTTATCAAGCAGTGGTGCAGGTCAAGCGAATCTAGCGGCACGACCGAGAAAGACGCGAAAAAACGTGCCATATTCCATCTTGAAGATAATACCTCAGCTGTCACGTTATGAAAACCCAAGTATAACTATGTAGCCTAGAATCGAACATCCCCCACCGTTGGTTCTCCAACCCCACAATCGAGTCGTTGGAGAGTGAGAGGTAATGCTGGTTCTGAGCTTAACTCTGCCGGTGAAAGTGTTTCGAGGGAGTGACACAGTATTGTTGTAACTCAAAATTTGAAAAATAAAAATAGGATGTCCTCACAAAGGTTAGTGAGGCTCAAGGCAGTGACAGTTCAAGGCGCAGATTTTTGAGACAGCAAAACTCTGCCATTTTTACCAAACGAACTTCGCAAATTTATAAATGCCGGTATACATCATAAGATCTCACAAGCACATGAATACTCCTGGTGCATGCACTTAATTATAATATATTTTTGTTATTTTTCTTACTACAATTTTTTGGAGCGTCTTGCCTCCTGAGTCCACCACTGCTTCCATGTGAAACGGAGGCAGGCAAAATTGGACTTTTGCGTTAGAAATGTGTCACAAATTTGCCTTCACAGAACATTTGAAAAATATAGAATAATAATTACTCTATTTCACTACGAGAAAACAAATTATTTGGAACGACTATAACCAATGACAGATTAGGTCACTAAATGCAGTTGATGCAAGTTAATTATTTTCTACAATTTGTTTTGTTTCTAATAGAAATAAAAGAATAAGACATATGATGAACAATAGAAGATTTTATTAATCAATTTTTCAACGATATTATATTCTAGACTTCTAGCAATTTGGATAACTTCTTTTGCGTGTCACATTATGATATAACTGTGACTAAATTTTAATGCTAAATAAATATTGGATTGATTGGTTGATTAGTAATTCCGAGAGCGACAATTGTTGAGATCATTAGTTCCGTAATTGTAATGCATGTTTTTCATCGCGTGAGGTAGCAGTGATCTTCCCCTGCCGGATGGCGAGATCCAGCCCCGACTTGCGTTGTCTTACGGGGATTTTCCCCAAGCAGGTATCTCCCAATACTGTGGCACCGTCCCAGCCGTCTGGTTCCCGGCTGGCCTCCCGACAAGTGTGGTAGTGCAGTGCATGTGAGTATGCGTAAGGTGTCGGTGAGGATAGGACAAAGAAGAGGAAGGAAAGATCGCGCGCGGTCCGTGGCTCGTTGGCTATAGTACTGCTCCGAGATAGTGTTGAGCGGAGATATAATGGAAAATTACCGACCGGGCAGCCGACCGCTAGAAAATTCCTCCAGACAAAGGGTAAATTCGACCTAGCTGTCTTGCTAGTATCGAGACTCCCGCCACTGTCGGGACTCGAATCCTAGGACCTTCCGGTCAGAGGCACTGCTGTGACATCATTTGATGTCCTGAGCCACACTTGCCGATGTAAATATTGCAAATACAAGTGAATTTATGCGACTCGATATATGCAATTCAGATCATTACAATAACCCATTATTCATGAAGGGCATTTTCGCTTAAAGTGTGTTCTAATAACTGAACCTCCCAATTCAGGGAGATGCACAAACCTTTCTAACGCAAACCGATTGGAGATTTTAAGTATTTTATTATTAAGATTGCCTTATTGCAGTTCCTTAACTAATGAGTTCTCTAGAAGTTATATTTGATGTTCGCTACTGTCGGAATCAGCAATCAATTATTTACGTAGTCATAAAAATCTCCTGCTAGTTTGATAATTCGGTTTGAAAATTAGTGTTTGAAACTATAGTATCTTTTGTCTAAAGAAATATTTGATGCTTTAAAATACTAATTTTGAACCTAAATATTGTCGTGAATTTATAATAGTTTGAATAACAATTGCAATGTACAATTTTGTATTCGAATATTGTAAGATACCATTCAGTCTTTTTGAGAACTAAGGCCACTACTTACTATCACCATGACCTTTGTCCAATGACAATGATATGAAAACGAGTTTGTATGCTCTGGAGATACAACTACTAAAACCCTAATCTCCTTCAATACTAGCCACCTGTTTTCGTAGTAAGAGATAATTCTAGAAACCAGTTGTTGGTAGAGGGGGAATTGAAATAGCTAAGACGTGCTGAAAATGGGACGTCCTATGATTTCCGGGTCTCCTTAGATCCTTGAACCGGTTTCCAGCAGACTTGTTGAGGAAGTACTCAATATTTGCATAATTGCATTAATTGAAGAAAGCGATCGATTTCGCGGAGGGGAGATATTTTCGTTTAGATAGTTCATTCACTGAAAACGCTTAGTCTCAACATTCCACAAGAAACGAACAAACTTAACAATAATTTTCCAATGACTCCAAGTATTAGTCAGTGTACACAGGCAGGATTTATGCCTCAAAATCTTAAGCAAGCGTTTTAGTTCAAATAATTTAGGAAGTTTCTACATATTTTTATGAAATATTAGAAAGTTTTCATAAAATACATTATAAAAGCAGATATTCATTATGAAGATTTTTTTAAATGGAAAAAATTATTTTAGATATTTAGAGCACACGGTATTCATTTGTATTACAATATGAATAATAGTAAACAACACATTATAATTTAACATTCAGCTTAAAACATTGTTTCAACTTCTTAATACGTTATATTTCATTAAAGAATTATTTCGGAAGAGATGACACTACGAAGTCTAACAGTCTGGGAAAGATAATTGAAAAAAATATTTAAAATGAATTTGATTGATTGATTGATTTTTTCGTGTTTCCGGGCGCGTCAACTACTTCGGTCATTAGTCCCGTTAGTGTAGTGCATGTTTTCTTTCTCGGGAGATGGCGGTGATCTTCCCCCGCTGGATGGCGAGATCCGGCGCCGACCTACCGTCGGTTAGTGGGGTTTCCCCCTAACCAGGACTCTCCCACCAGCGGGGCGCCACCCCAGCCGGGACAAGCTCTAAGCTCCCGACCGGTCTCCCGGAATATGTGGTAGTGTAGTGCATGTTAGTGTGTGTGTGTGTGTGTGTGTGTAAGAGGAGAGGATAGGACAAGGAAGAGGAAGGAAGATCGCGCGCGGTCCGTGGCCCGTTTGGTAGGGTGCTGCTCCGGCATTCGCTTGGCGTTGATCGGAGAAACCACGGAAAACTACCGATCAGAGCAGCCGGCCGCTAGAATTCTCCTCCAGACAGCGACTGAATTCGACCTAGCTGAAAAGCTAGTGTCGAAAATTCTGCCGCCACCAGGACACGAACTTAGGACCTCCCGGACAGAGGCGCTGCAGTGACATCATTTGATGCCTGACCTACCGCTACCAATATGAATTGGAAATACATTGTTTAATTTGAAATAATTTTTAAAATAATCTTATAAAATTGTTTGAAATGTATTTTTCAAAAACGTGAAACTAAAATTTGCAGATTACGTGATTTGTTATATAACCCAGAACACCCAATATTTATCTAAGTCAAAAAACGTTTTTGTTTCTCCTTTTCTACTCTCCTCCTTCATATTCGTCTCACTTTTCTTTTTCATTTCTTCTTTTTCCCCGCCTCCTCCTCGGTGTTTCAACTAAAATTAATGTGGCATAATATTGCAGGGGTCCTGAACGTGAAACGCTAACACGTCAAACGGTTTCCTTTACAAAACAATTCACAGAGGACAGCGATTCACGGCGCTCAGCTAAATTTATTTACCGATAACATACACTTTCATTAACAGTACTACATTGAATATTGTAGAAAAAATATCAATTAAATTTTGTGGTTGCGATTCGCAGCGATACCTAAAAAGAATTATTTTGAAACAATCTATCGTGATTGCGGGTGTTTGATGATCGACAAGTAAATCAGTATTATTGACTCTCATTGTTAACATACTGCTAGAAAAAAAAATACTCATCCAACTTATCACAGATTTTCGTGCTGTTGTATTACTCCGTGAAATAACGGACAGCGGAGCATGAGATTTGTTGCGAAAAACTTTTCAACTAGCACTAAACACCGAACAGAATATATTAACCGTCAGCGATACAGGTTATAATAGAGGGATACGCTCCAACACCGTCGCGCTCAGAGAGAATGGTTTTAGGTTAGGAATATACCCGGGGCGCACACGCAGAACGCGGCATTTGCCGCGCGATGCTGACTCACTAGGGACATTATCGTGTGGAGGTCATGGTACTATGTTGACAGTAAATGAGTCGTAGGATGTTGACAGTCAATGAGTTGTAGGATATACTAATGAAAGTCGTTTGTGCTTAACTGAGTAAGACCGCTACGTAGAGTGTGATTCAGAGCTCATTCAACCCTCTATTTTGCCAAATATAACTGTCTCTAGTTTACCAAGTTCGGAAAAGAGTCGTTTTTAGGGTATACACCAGGCATGCCAAACTGCGCCCGCACGAGCTACTTGCCCGCCTGGGGAGCCCGGCGCTCGTACGGGCACGGGCAACTTCCCTCACCCGCACTCATTTCCTTCAAGGTGGGGAAAGGGGTGAACATTCGCAAGCTGAAGCGGCGTGAGGCGGTGAATAGAGGCTTTGTACGAAAATATGTTTGCCGGATTTTTTCTATCACATAACCGAGAATTGTTTTATGCTTATATTCTTCACTACTTATTACTATTTGATGTTTATTTTCTTACTAAATTCTCTTATAAGATGTTTATGTTTTCTAAGAGACAATAATATGTTTGAATGGTGAATGTTTCCTTGTTTTCGTTTTGTGTCGTGTTATTTAATCATTCAGTTATTTTTTGCATTTAGCAATAATGTGAAATAAATTAACAAGTTCCTATAAGTTAACAATTCTCGCTTACGGATGGACAGCGCTTTTAACAGACAAGAATATTTATATGTTAAACCTTCTAACCTGAACGCAATTTCATTCTTTTATATCACTCTTACGTAACCAGGATTACAAAATCAAGATTATTTTGATACAAATTTTTAATGATGTATTATTTAATTTCAATGGATTTTCTTTTGATGTATTATTTAATTTCAATGGATTTTCTTTGCCTTAAACAGAAAATGGAAATTAATATAGCTACGTTTGTCATGTAAATTCTCTCATAGATTGTCATGGGCCAGGTACCCAGTGACGACTGCCACTTCGGAGAAATTTGTACAACCCTACTTTTAAATCTCGCGCCAAGGTCTCTGGACGCAGTGCCCACGAGCTCTAGAAGGCTTGTTACCTTTCCCGCGACCTTGACATGCCTGGTATACACTATCACAACTACCTGTTTTTCGTTTCCATTTCGATGATACTTAACAATAGTCATAACATTACAATAACCCTTATTCGATAACACTGATTAAGAGGGAACACTACAAAACGCTACGCTTGCACTTTTTAAATGAAATCCTAGCAATTTCATTAATTTTTTCTATTAAACCAAATAAAATAACTGGAAAATCACATAACTTGCTTTTTGAGTTCAAAAATGGAATATTTTAACTCCGTAATTTAAAATCTCATTTCGTAGACAATAATGTATTTTCATAATGTAGCGTTCTGCGAAATATAACAACCAGTGAGATAATTTTCTAAAAGTAAACGATAAAGGACGCCAGCATGTTAGTAAAACATAGTCTTGTTGAAGTGTAAGCATTGCCATTGCACTCGAACAACGTAACGATGTAGGTTTTTCTGATTAAATTTTATTCGTTCCATTATGTTGCTACAGATGAGTTAGCCGTTACATCGGTATATCCGTTTCTCTTCGGACCCCTATCCTAATAAACAAAATGAAGTAATATAGCTGTTTCTCATTGCAGGATATTCACCAACTTTTGTATTAAGATAGTCAGCGCAAATAAATTTTTAAAGATGTTTGGTGTGAAAGTAGTTAAGAATACTTAAATCGGAAAATTTTGCATATTAATTTCAGCAAATTCAAAATTAAATTCAGAGCAATCGATTTATCAAAATTAATTTATAATTAGGAACTACTTAATTCTAATCTGCAAGAAATTCAACACAGTCAACGTAATTTTTGACAAAGAGATAAATGGAAATGATTAAAAACGGAAGTAATTGCTAACTACAAAAATGACCATCAAAAATTAAACCATAACCAAATTTGTTATATACCATAATCAATATAACTCCATCACCCGAGCATAATATGTGTGAATGCTGAAAAAGAGAATAACTTGCTCAAAATTAATTGATCATTATGTATTTTCTATCAAATACTTCCTCATTAAAATAAAGTGTAGGGAAAATATATTAAAATTAGTGGCGGTACAGAATGACAGGCTTATCCTTCCAGTTATTTCCCTATTCTCTGAAGTCTGGGCTCGTTTTTCGGTTTTGTCTCGATATACTCAGCTGCTACATGCCGATGCCTAAAAGAACTACAGGCATCTCGCAGTACACACTGCTCCTCCGGGAAAATTCCCAGTGAAAAAAAAACGAACATCGCATAGTTCTATTTCGGCCCTGTACGCACACACATTTGTATTGCCTATAGTATCCTTTGGCCTCCATTTTGATGCTTGAACATTGTTCAGGATGTATGGAGCCAATTCCTCACACAGAGAGATTACACACACATCTCACACCAGTTGCCAGGCAGGACCAACGCGTTACGGAAGGGTTAAGGTATGAATTAAATACACGAGGAACTTGGAATGCCCCTCACCACCGCAAATAAAATTTAAAACATTCATGTTTTATACCGGTTTCGAACTCCACAGCCATTTTAGATTAAAATAGTTCAGCCACTAGCGTTGTTCACAGATCGATAGACGGACAGAGGGATATTTTTCCATAAAGCAACAAAACCTGAATTATGACTAAACGTGTTAGTGGAAATTATTATACATAGGAATAAGAATATCCACTTTTTCGGTACAGGAAACCCACAAAACGAGTTTTTCTTTCTGTCGATAAATCGTCGAATTTTGTTGCATCATTAAGCTACTTTCTTTGTACTACGTAAGTAGTATTCGAGAATGCAAATATGACATCATTACAGTGATAACTTGAAATAAATAAAATGCAAATTGTATTAGCTTAATCAAATTTATTCATTGGGACTGTAAACAAGATAAATACAAGCAAAATGAAATTAATTAAGAGAAGTCACATGAAAGTTATGTACTGCGAGAACAATATAAAGGCGAAAAGCAATCATAACAAATATCAAGAATACTGTCACATGTTTACGTTCCTTTCTGTACGCCTTAGCAGTGAAATGGCTACTCGTTAAATCTTTCCGCATTGTAGTCGTAAAACAGACCTATTTTTAACGCTAGCACGCAAACCGTGTCACTTCCCACTAGTGCTCTGAAGGAAATAAGCGTACTAGCGAACCAAAACACGCTTCTGAGGCTTGTTTCGTTCACAAGAAAACAAACAAGTAAGAAACAAAGAAAGAAAGAAAGAAAGAAAGAAAGAAAGAAAGAAAGAAAACAAGTATTGGAAAAAAAATATCTTACACACTCCAGTGAATAAAATATATATCTCATACACTCAATAAAGCGTCACCCACACATTCATTGTAACATTTGAAGGTCTCAGTAAAACAAGAGGCTATCCCATATTGCCAGAGATTTTGAGATGAGGTTTGAGGTGAGAGACCTAAAGTTCTCTCATACAACTCAGTACATTTTTAAACTTTTAAACACAACACACAAGCCCATGAAGAATTAACTAGTGATACGCTATAACAGCACTAGCTATCTCGCTTTATTTCTAACTTTTGCTGTTTTCGAAAATTCAGAGAGTTGAACGAAAACGAAACCTGCGCCATTCTTTTGAACGTCCCTTGCTCTTTCCTTGGAAAAAACTGAAGAAAAATTTGGTGAAAAGAAAGTTTTTTTGTTTGAAAAAATCCTTTTTTTATAATTTGCATTAACTTCAAGAAGAAATTGTTCGAAAATCACGTTTTTCCAAAAAAACATTTCATTTAAAACAAAAAAGATAATGTAATTTTGCAATGTTAACTTTTTGCATCTTTTAAAAATTCAGTGTTTGCCTAAAATTGAACCAGCGCCAATTTTTTTCTTTGAGAGGGAAATTTAAAGCAAGAATTTGAAGCAAAAAATAGTTTAAAATTGACTAGATTTCACGAAAAATTACGCTACTTATATTTTCGAAAAATTGTACACCTTATTTTAGACGTTTTAAAGCAGAATTCATTAAGGAAAAACGTCACTGTCTTTAGTATTTTGTAGTGTGTAAAAAAGTGTGAACTATTGCAATTTTCAAAATATAAGAGATTTTAATCTTGATTCCACATAAATAAAATAAACATATTTTATGAATTTGTAATCTACATTAACAGTTTCCAATGCGCGAAGAAATTGAAGGAAAACTATGTAGCCTCCCGCCAAGTGAGAGGTGTCTACGATTTCATTAAACACCGAGAAACCCGGGAAAGATGCAAAATTAGTTTCAATTTTGACTGAAAAATACAAATATTTGTGTGTGTTAAAATTATTGTTTATCTTTTCTCTATATATTTCTTCAATATACTACAATATTTCTGGACTTCGATTTTAAAGACAGAACATCTTTCATTGTCATTGCTTTATATTAATATTTATTACATAATACATACGTTTCGGAAAGTAGTTGTTTCCATCGTCAGGATAATATAGATTACAAATTCAGAAAAAAAGTCATTGAACACAAAAGAAATACAAAAGACGTGGCATGTAGACAAAATTCTCTAAAATGACATTGAGTTACAACCTCCCTTAACGCAAATTTCCAGGATATACAAATTTTCAAATTTCCAGGATATACAAATTTTAGCCCGCGAAAAATTCTTATATCCCAGATTAATATTAGAAACGTTATACTCCTATATCAAAACATCTTGCTTGAATACACAAGTGGAATCTAATAAATTTACTAGTTTATTTGATGGATTATTAAGTAATTTTTCTCAAAATTAAGTTATTTATCTTACTATTAACTTTTTTCTGTCTAATTTATTGTAATTTTGTAATGTCCTTCTCAACCTCCCTCTGTCTACTTCCTTTCATACAGTAATACTCAGGAGTATTTATCAAGATGCGGTTTGGTGTGACTTGTGTACATTAATAACATATTCTTGTGTTTATATCTGACCATTGTTGAAATATTATATTTATTTATTTCAATTAAGCCTGACGATGAAAACAAGTAATTTCCGAAACGTTACGCAGTATGTATTATGTAATAAATATTAATATAAAGTAATGACAATGAAAAATGTATTTTCTTTAAAATCAAAGACCAAATATTTGTTTGTGTTATTCCGCCTATTCTTTTACTGTGTTGAGTGACTGAACTTTCTTACCCACAGCACCTCTACCTATTCCTTGGAGAGATAGAGGTTTGCTTGCTGGCCTCTGAAACATCGGAGCGCGTGAAAACTCAGTGGCTATGCCCTGCTTCTGGCGAGTGAAAGAGCCGAGACAGGCGGCCGGCATAATTAAATCCTCCGGCAATGGGCCCCTAACGAGATCTCCCGTTCTCCCAACTGGACAGTTCGGACATAGTTAATTGAGACCGGCGGACTGTGGGAATACTGGAGGAAGTGAGAATAACACATCAGAGGACGGCCACGGGGCGCTCCTGCTCAAAAAATCCCTTAAACCCGTGTCGGGAGTAGGCTTCAGAGGAAGCTCGGGTCAAAAATAGAGTGCGGCAATATCCGGTTCGATTTGGGAAGGGGGGGACTTTTGAACATTTTCTGGAAAATGATTGAATTTTTCTCTTTAAATTTATTGCTCGAGTAGAAGAAAGTGCATTTATAAGTTGATATACCAGTTCCAATTTTCATTAAAACCTCTTGACATTTACTAAGGTCAGCTTGTTCAATATTATATACAATTTTTTCTGCACCTCCAATCCAGAGATTTGTTTCTCAATAACATTTATTCTTCAATTGAAAGGCGTTATATAGAATGCAACCAACCCAGAAAAAATAAACAATTTCTCCCTTTAGACAGCTGAGCATCATCCTTTTGATTTTTGCAATGTATCCAATTGATGTTTGCGTTGTGCTGATCTTTGGAGACAGAAAAGCTAAACCACATACTACTGTTCTTATGTTCGCACACTACAGAAAATGACCAATGAAACTATTGATTAAATTTTGAAAAACTAATGTGAATTAAGCGTAAATATACATCCTACACACATCTGACTTTGCGGGGTGAACCCTTGTGGCTTGAAAATTTTAAGGTTTATCTCAATTTCCCAAGCCATTTTTCAAATACTATTTTATTTCGTGCGGTTTGGATGTTTTATGCATAGCTTCATTCAACTGAAGGTCTTTAAAAGATGCAATGCAATTTCTTTCAAATATGAGAAATGGTTGAATTGAGGAGGGAAAGTTTCGGTATGGCGTGCATTCCCACTAGTTTTAAAATGCATTCTGGGAACTCGCAAATTTCAGCAACTCGTGGGCAAATATAATTACGTTTAGTTCGGGTGAATACCAGACAACTTACATAAGAGTTAGCTTGCTCTGAACCGTATGTTAATGTACGAGAAGACAAGAAACGGAAGGCAAGTACGAGAAGACAAGAAACGGAAAGCTACTACATACGATTACTGTCATCATCTATGAACACACTCGCTTTGTTTTAACCATTAAAAGATCCAGTTTTGAAATAAAACATTAATTTACCTACAATAAGTGATTCGTAAAATAAACACATATAAACTGAGAGTAAAGAAGTGAAAGGAATATCTTTCATGATTGAAGAATAATGAAATAGAAGAAATCAAGGGTTTGAAACCTACTTCCTCCCCTGGACAAAGAATACATCACACCGAACTCCAACTATTGGCAAGGAAGAATTGCAGTGAAATACTCTTACTCTCCTTCAAGACCGAAAATTAACCGAGAAAACACACAAAGGATTTTTGGAAAAAGAGCATATAATGTTATTGTGTGGAAATAATTTAAAGAGGAAAAATTAGCGATGCAAAAGTCCCAAAAGTTGATTATTTTGCTTAAAGACTAGTGACATACCAAATGAATTTAATATGCAAACAAGTTACAAGAATCACTACATATCTACACAATCAAAGAAATTTTGTTTTGTGATGAAAATAACAAAACAGGTTTGTGATGTAACTCTGGCAACAGGCTGCTCGCCAGGCGGATGCGGCTCTTCTAGTTTTCTTTTGACAGTGCAAAACGACAATTATGTAATTCTCAAAAAGAGTTATTTTCATTCAAAGGGCAGTCGATTCGCTTGAGTCATTGGAATCAACAAAGACATTTATTATTCTAAGCACCGTGAAGTTCTAATTGTACATTTTACTGCATTTCCTTAAGTAGCCACTTGCCAGATATCAAGAAGTTAATAGACAAAGTTCAACATGAGAATAGTTGATGCTAATAAACATCTTAATTTAAATGTTTTGTGGTTTTCGATAACAGTGATCAAATGTTCCGGTTTTCGTACAAATATTACTTTCATTATTCCACTTTTTATTTTCTGCTTAAAAATTAGGGTATTTAACATTTAAAAATAAGTGAGTCTCTTTCGAATCTCTTCCTGAAGATTCGAAGATCAAGTCGAAGATATTTGAATGCATCTGGAGAAGTCAGACACTCGTGGATGCGAAGGGCTTGCAGGGGAGAGGGCGGACCGGACTTGCAGGAGCGGGCGGGAGCGGCGGAGCGGCGGGAGGGCGGAGCGGCGGGAGCGGGCGGAGCGGCGGAGCGCGGAGCGGAGGCGGAGCGGGCGGGAGCGGGCGGGAGCGGGCGGGAGCGGGCGGAGCGGGCGGAGCGGCGGGAGCGGGCGGGAGCGGGCGGGAGCGGGCGGGGAGCGGGCGGGAGCGGGCGGGAGCGGGCGGGAGCGGGCGGAGCGGCGGAGCGGGGCGCGGAGCGGCGGGAGCGGGCGGGACGGGCGGAGCGGCGGGAGCGGGCGGGAGCGGGCGGGAGCGGGCGGGAGCGGGCGGGAGCGGGCGGGAGCGGGCGGGAGCGGGCGGGAGGCGGGCGGCGGAGGCGGGGCGGGAGCCGCGGCGAGCGGCGGCGGCGGGAGCGGGCGGGAGCGGGCGGGAGCGGGCGGGAGGAGCGGGCGGGAGCGGGCGGGAGCGGGCGGGAGCGGGCGGGAGCGGGCGGGAGCGGGCGGGAGCGGGCGGAGCGGCAGGCGTGGGCATGCAGGGCGTGCAGGGGGTGTGTGAGCGAGCGGGGAGATCGGGGCGTGCGGGAGCGGGTGGCGGAGCGGGTTCCGCTCTGGATGCGCTTCCTCCTCAATCGGAGCGCGGCGCGCGAGTGCCCTCAGGCTTCTCTCACGCGCGTGCGTGCAAGCACCCGGAATCACGCGCCCAAATTCGCGCCGCTCGAGCCGTTAGGCGGTTCCTCCTCCCAGCGTGCACACATCTTCAGAAACGGCGAATGTTACGACTGCAGTAGCGTTGAAAATAAGGAAAAGATGATGGTGATAAATATATTGAAATATTCTATATTTCATGTTTACGTCCTCAGATGCAGCTTTGCATCTTAATTGCATGCACAAATACAGTAGTCATAGATTGCAGTGGATAGCAAAGACGAAGATGACGATGACGTGGCTGGAAATGAAGAGGACTGCGATTATGATCACGATGGAATTGATGATTTCACTAGTAGCAGTTGCAACTGATTAGAAGGTTCATGGTTGGAATCCCTAGAAAATTGAGTTCAATAAAGATGTTGGTTATTCATTAAAAATTTCGTTTATTACATTGTTAAGAGTGCTTCCTGAGTTGGCTTTGAAACTATTTGAGCATTTGTCACAATCTGTGGCTCCATGAGACAACAATGGCGTTGAGCGTGCAGTAGTTTTTGCAATATATGCTATATATTTTACGTGCAACATTTGATTTCGTAGGTTTTTGTCTCGTATGAGAGACTGAATCCTTCTTCAGTAACCAGTTGATTAACTCTTAAGAGTTCTTGCTCAACTCTTCCGCAAATGATCTGTCGAACTTTCCTGCTTCCCTCGAAATGTGCGAAAGCCAATGAAGTAAAATAGCCTGAGACACTTTTTACTATACGATGTTGGCACACGCAGATTAATCCCATTCTCTTTCATTCAAATATAGTTTAAATAATTTTCGACATTGGAAATGCTTTGGTAATAATGACGACCTGGAGTGAGCACATCATTTAAGAAGTAAAGGATTATATGAAAGTAGTTAATCTAATAAAGAAGCTCTACTACTTTTTTTTTGTCAAATGAAATACCATTTTCGGCTTCAATTAAGTTTTTCTGAAATAGTTTGGAGTCTCTAAGTAGACTGTATCTCTATATACACGACTATGTTTTTGCCTAGTGGTAAAATAATGAGTATTTCAGACATACTTTTTTCTGTAAAAGTTGGAAGATAATTAGTCCTGGTAAAGACCGGGGACGCTAAGAAAATTCTGTACATTGACGTTCACCCTGAAATTCCTACTTTCAAAGTCCTGAAATTGTCTTCCCAATTTTCAGCCAAATTAGCAGCCGTTTTCATAGTTTGCTTGCTATGCAAAGAAAACTCTTTTTATTTAATTATCAAAATCTTTGAGAAAGATAATATTTAACATTACATTATGTATCTATTAAGTTTCTATCACAGAAATGCTATTCAAACTTCCTACAAATAAAATTAATTAATTCTTTATTGATATACAACGTAATGTTCTAACGATGCTGTATTGAAGTGATTAATTTTGATTTGATGTTTTTTTTAATTTCCTGATATGCCTCTGGTATATGACGTTACCTAAAGTCATTTTTAGTAGGTAACCTTCGTTGAGAACTACGACGCCTCTAAGGGAGTTTGTGTGTGTTGCAGCCGTGTTCGTGCTGTACCCGTACCTGACAATCCACATGCGCGAACTGGGCATCAATGTGAAGGAGACAGCCATCATGTCGGCGGTGACGCCCGTCATGGCCATCGTGATGCCGCCCCTCGCCGGCATGGTCGCCGACCGCATCGGCAACTTCAAGGTGAGGCGCATGACCACCATTTGCGTTCGGAATTATCTCTTGCTTCCAATCGACAATGATTATCTGCCAGAAACATCACGAACATTTCAAAGATTGTATCCATTACAGGGAACTAAAAGTTTAATGTACCACGAGATGAATATTTTCTAAAGTGTCAGTTTCAAATATTATCTGGTAAATTAGTAAGACGTTTTTGTTGACCTGAGTGGCGCAGATCGTCAGCCAGCAGTCGGCGGGGCACCTCGGCGCACTGGGATCTCAGCAGTTTGGGCCCAAATCAGGAAGAAATAAAAAGTCATCTTCGTCAACATATCAGCTTTATTAAGATAGCCGGCTTTCGACGGCTTTGCCGTCATCGTCAGTCTCGCTGCTGTCGGCAAAGTCGAGCGACTGTGCCGTCAGTCTCGCTGCTGTCGGCAAAGTCGAGCGACTGTGCCGTCAGTCTCGCTGCTGTCGGCAAAAGTCGAGCGACTGTGCCGTCAGTCTCGCTGCTGTCGGCAAAGTCGAGCCGACTTTGCCGACAGCAGCGAGACTGACGATGACGGCAAAGCCGTCGAAAGCCGGCTATCTTAATAAAGCTGATATGTTGACGAAGATGACTTCTTTATTTCTTCTTATAAGAACGTCAACAACATCCAATCAGAATTCCCACAATCCAAATCCCAGGACTGGCATGGAAGTCTACTCATGTGTTGTAGCATGGCGGATGGCTGTCTCTCTGAACTACCATTAATAACCACCATTTCGACCCTTGTTCTCCCAATCCTTGCAAGCCGAGGAGGGGGGCTGCAGGGAATTGGGGTAGCTGCACCTATCTATGACACCAAAGCTATGGTTTCGAATCCCCGTTAAGAAATGAATGTGTTGTGGCGTGGTGGGACAGTCTCAATTACACTGTACAACCCACCAAATCACTTCTAAGCTTATCCAGACCGTGATAGCTTCTCCTAATCATGGTAATTGCAGCGGAGATGAGCGTAAGGGAAGCCTCGGCACACTTAGCTGACCAATGATGGAGACGGATAAACGGGTCACCTCCGACAATAGATGATTGATTTGATTTGATTGTAAGAGATTGCGAGCTCGTCAACTACTACAGTCATTAGTCCAGTAAATGTACCACGTGTTTTTGCTCGGGAGGTGGCGAAGGTCTTCTCCCACTGGATGGCCAGATCGGGCACCGACCTACCGTCGGCTAACGGGGTTTTCCCCAACCAGGTATCTCCCACCAGTGAGGCACCTGCTCCAGCCGGGACAAGTCCCCGACCGGTCTCCCGGCATGTAAGGTAGTGTACTGTATGTTAGGGTAAGCGTATGTGTGTAAGGTGTGAGGATAGGAAAAGGAAGAGGAAGGAAAGATCACGCGTGGTCCTTTTACCCGTTTGTTATGGTACTGCTCCGGCATTCACCTGGTGTTGATCGGAGAAACCAGTGAAACTACCGATCAGAGCAGCCGGCCGCTAGACGCAACTGAATTCTACCTAGCTGAAAAGCTAGTGCCGAAAATCCTATCGCCGTCGGAACTCGAACCTAGGACCTCGCAGTCAGAGGCGCTTAAGTGACATCAGTTGATGCACTGAGCCACCGCTCCCGGTCCGACAATTGAGGAGGGGGAAAATGTCCCGGACACTCGCGCGGGTGGCTTGTGATATGTCGAGATGCGCGAGTCGCTGAACGAAAGAAAAGGCTGAAGTAGTGTCCCGATAAAAAAAAGTTCCATTGAACATTTCAAAATTAAAAAAAAAAAATTAAATAGTATATAATTACAATATCACGGAAGAAACTCAACGTCATAAAACTTGGCTCATAACGTGAGATCGAGCTAATTCGGAACCGGACTGAACATGTTCAGTCTTTTAAAATTATTTTATGACAACTGTTATTTTGTGATTTTTTAACTACTCTATAAGAATACTATTCAACAAATAACACAAAAGATAACTACGCAACAATAATATTAAAATGTTAATCACAACAACTATATTTAATGGGTGCCGTATAAAAATTTTAGTGCATTGTGCGAAGGGGATCTAGGAAATAACGACCGTTCGCGCATACCCGCCGCGCAGGTGGCTCCCCTTCCTTGTTTGAAGGTCAACTGGCTTCCTTTACACGTGGTCTCATAATGGTGTGAGTGCTGGTTGCAACAAGTCGCCAATGTGCATTTTCTGTTACTTCAAAATGAACGACGTGATTGATAATCTCGCCGACTGTGAGGTGAGGAGTGTGATTCTATTTTTGAATGCTCGACATTTGAAACCTGCAGAAATTTACCGGCAATTGAAAGAAGTGTATAGTGATACTGTAATGAATGAAAGAAATGTGAGAAAATGGTGCGAAATGTTCAACAATGGGCGAACAAATGTCCACAATGAAACTCGCCCCGGACGCCCATCACTCATCATAGAAGACCTGAAGACTAAAGTGAACGACGGAATCATGCAAGATAGGCGCACATCACTCGACGAACTTCAAATTGCCTTTCCTGACATTTCTTGTTCTTTGCTTGATGAAATTGTGTCGCAATATTTGGCTATCACAAAATCTGTGCTGGGTTCCACGGCAACTGAGTGACCAACACAAAACTCAGAGAATGGCCGCATCATTGACATTCTTGATGCGATATCACACAGATGGAGACGCCTTTCTTGATCAAATTGTGACTGGTGGTGAGAACTGAGTGTCTCACAACACCCAGAGACCAAGCGCCAATCACGTGAGTGGCATCATCCCTCATCAACCAAGAAACCGAGAAAATTCAAACAGACTCTCTCAACACAAAAAGTCATGGCTATTGTCTTTTGGGATCGCAAAGGTGTTCTTTTGCTGGATTTATGCAAAAAGGCACTACGATCAATGCAAATCGTTATTATGAGACTTCACGAAAACTACGGCGAGCCATCCAAAACAAGAGGCGAGGAATGCTTTCTAGAGGAGTTGTGCTTCTTCACGACAACGCCCGCCCGCACACTGCTGCTTCAACTCGAGAATTGCTGCATCATTTCGGCTGGGAACTCTTTGATGATCCGCCCTGTAGTCCAGTCCTTGCTCCTAGCTAGTTTTGAGTTTTTTTAAAAACACCCAGAATTCAGAATCTATTGGAGACAAATTATTCTAGTAAGTTATAGTTCTGTTAATAAAAGAACATTTTCTAACATCTGTTATCCGTGACAATTGAATTTTGTGGATGTAATCCCCTCTTCTAAAGTTCGTGGATCTACCAAGTATGCGACAGTTAGTTTTCCCCGCTGGGTATTGGGCTTAGGCTTTGCACAAGGCAGAGAGTCTTGCTTTAACCCTCCTTATTATTGATAACTCCGGATCTATTTTCTTAATTCCCCGGAAAGTACGATACACGCTCTTTTCTACATTCTACTAATTTTTTTCGGTGGAAATTTCTACAAGGTTCCCACCAAACAACCCTGTATTTCATAAGCATCGAAGAAATAAGTAGACTTATTCTCTCGCTTTCACATTGCACTTTTTGAGTATCCGCATAGTAAAGTGAACGCATTTTCAGGCCACTACGACAAAATTTACATGGTTTTCCCAACTTAATTTGTTGACAAAAACTATTCTCAAATTAACGCTGTATTATCTGAGAGTTTGACAGTACAGTGGACAAAGCATTTCATGGGGCTGTAGATAAACTGATGTGGGGAAACGGATTTAAACAAGTCGTGTCCGCCCCCAAATAGGGAAGGTTCGCTGTTTGCTAGACATCGACCGGAACATTTGTTTCGGGCGGCCAGACCATTTGTTCGTTATCTGCGAGGCGCTCCCACAGATTAGTGACAATCTAAGCTGCCTAATGAGACAAGGAAAGGAGACGGGGAAAAGAGTGGAAAACTTTAAAAAGAGCAATAATAGGAAAATATAGCAATTCAAACACATTGGCGTAAATGAGTTTAAAGGAAACTTAATAAATAATTATGAATGTACTGGTACAAAATAATATAAACTAGGGATCAATTAATACAAATTATAGATGAGGGAATGGATAAATAATATTACCAAAATAAACCAGGATGAACAAACCAGGAAAACAGATCTGGTATATTTCGAGAACAATACTAGTATATGCGGCTAGAAATGATGATTAAGAAAGGCGTTTCACAATCGCAATATGCATGCTCAACACTCACAATACCACAATTTAATGAAATAGTTATCTCAGAAGAAATTATACACCCAGGCTGTTTTTGAAAAAATGGTAGAATCTAAAGCGGATTCTGGTAATGCGCAAGTGGTTACGCGACAAAAATATTAATGTAAATTCGATCATAGTGAAAATGAATAATTTATTACTATTTACCGATAACGGACCCTTAAACTGAAATTATACAATGCATTGTTTGCATCCATCTTCTCACTGACATTAAACATATCAGAAATATGTAGAAATTAGTGTAAAAACTATAGGTAATTGTTCCCAATTTGTTTAATCGATTGATTTTTCGTGTTTCCGGGCGCGTCAACTGCTTTGGTCATTAGCCCCGTTAGTGGAGTACACGTTTTTTCTCGGGAGATGGCGGTGATCTTCTCCCGCTGGATGGCGAGATCCGGCGCCGACCTACCGTCGGCTAGTGAGGTTTCCCCCTAACCAGAACTCTCCCACAGCTGGGCACCACCCCAGCCGGGACCAACTCTAAGTTACCGACCGACCTCCCGGAATATGTGGTAGTGTAGTGCATGTTAGTGTAAGTGTGTGTGTAAAGGGAGCGGATAGGACAAGGAAGAGGAAGTACAGATCGCGCGCGGTCCGTGACCCGTTCGGTAGGGTACTGCTCCAGCATTGGCCTGGTGTTGATCGGAGAAACCACAGAAAACCACCGATCAGAGCAGCCGGTCGCTAGAATTCTCCTCCAGACAGCGACTGAATTCGTCCTATCTGAAAAGCTAGTGTCGAAAATTCTGCCGTCGTCAGGACTCGAACCTAGGATCTCCCGGTCAGAGGCGCTGCAGTGACATCGGTTTATGCACTGAGCTACCGCACTCCGTCCCAAATTGTTATAAAAAGTAAATTTGTCCGAAAAATAGTTAAACATCTAAGTAATAATAATTGCATAGATTTTGGTAATAAATTTAGAAGTGTTTAAGTTAGTGGGTTAAGCCATGATTAACTACATTGATTTCAAACATCAACAACCAAAACATTACAAGCAACTGTAGTACCGATACTGAAAGGGAGAGATAGGAAAATTACCGTCAAGTTAGCCTAACACCCATAGTATGAAAAGTAATTGAGCACGTTGTTAGAAATGACATTAGAAGGAATGTAATAGGACAGGTTGGTTGTATGCCAGACAACATTGTTTTCGGAAAGAGCCTTCTTGTGAGAGCCAATTTTTGAGACCAACACGAAAAAATTTTGAACACTAAATAGGGGTGGCAGAACAGACGCCAATGTTATGGGTTTGCCTTGTCAAGTTTTCGATAGTGTTTATTTTATTTCAATTTAATTATTGCATCAGTAAACAATAAAACACTATGTGACTTACGGGAAAATATACAAAGACACCAGCGAGCATCATAGGTAACTTTTGAAAACTAATAGAAGTTTCACGTAGAATAGAAAAGTTACTGTATTGTCAAAGGAACTACAGACGTGATTTTATAGTTTTGCTGGAGAAATAACTACCCCCCCCACTTCGGTTCCCATCGGCAAAGATGGCTCAGGATTCGAGTGCCGACGGCTGGATTTTCGAAACTAGCTATGAAGCTAAGTCAAATTCAGACCTTGTCTGGAGGAGAATTCTAGCGGCCGGCTGCTCTGATCGGTAGTTTTTCGTGGTGTCTCCGATCAATATTAGGCGAACGCCGGAGCAGTACTCTAACAAACGGACCACGGACCTCTTACTTACATACATTTACGCTTACCAGCAGTACACAGACACACTTGTTGGCAGACCAGCCAGTTCCTTCTGGGGCGGGGCCACACTGGTGGGAGATATCTGATGGAGGGAAATCCCTGCAAGTTGACGTAGGTCGGCGCTCTATTTCACCATCCATCCAGCAGGGAAATATGACAGCCACTTTCAGCGAAAAACATGCACTATCCTTACGGAAGTAATGAACTATTCGTTAACGCGCCTAGAATCACCAATCCATCAATCCTCAGTTACCATTTTTTGAACATAGTGTGACACACCAGACTGTCAGACAATATTTTGATAGGAATTGGGGACAAGAATTTATTAAATTCTTCGTAAAAAGTGTAAATGTTGAGGGCACAGGCATGCAGGCAGGGCGTTCCTTAGCAACCAGGGAAGCGGAAGTAAATAAACATAGCGCGGCAAGTAACGGACAGAAGATTGTGATATAAGGGGATGTAGGATTGGTGGTAAACTGGTAATGGGGTATGACATAGAAGGAAACTCGATATTGTTTTGTAAATCAAGAGACAAGAATGTATGAAAGTTATCGAGGGTTGAACTTCGTAATATTTGAGGAGATGAGCTGTAGACCACGTACCGTACACATCGTGCTGCAGAAGTTTTTGTAAATGGTAGATGCGGGACTTGGTGGAATTTGGCGGGAAAAATTAATTAGAAGAAATAGACTTTTGTGTATCGTTGACTAAGTGAAACGCAACAGTCGTGGAGTTAGTGCCCATCCGTGGCCAAGAATAGGAAGTAAGTGAAATAATTAATAAGTTGAGGAGGACATTGACCCAGCAGCGGATCAAGAAGAAGATACAAGAGAGAAGATTGGTCGGAGCGGTGGATTCTTCCTGGCCTCATCGTCCAAGAGCGCATGGATATCTGGATATATAGAAAATAGTAAGAATAATAGCACTGTAGACTGTAGCACTGTAGTTACGATCGGTCATGACCAAGGTGACATTTCATGCCAAAAAGAATTAATTGAGAAATAAACTTATAACATTCTCATTCTGAGAAAGAAAAGCTGATTATCATTTCTTTAGCATCTTGTGCAATCCACAGTTTAATAATTTCTTTCCAGAAACAAATTTCAGATTCCTCGCTTCTTCCGTATGGAGAGCGGATCGAATGATCGTTTGCAAGGAAGAAAGTAAGGACCGGCGGCGATTATTTTCGTAAGAACCCAACCGGCAGAGCTAGTAGGATAATTATTTCCCTTTAGATGTGTTTGCGGGAAATTTAAAATCGCAACCCTTTCCTGGCGCCCAAATATGATATAAATTCGGAAACCGGTTGCAGAAATAATTTAACAGAAAGGTTTTAGTAGGTTTAGAGTAATTCATTTTATAATATATAAATCTTAATATGATATTACAATTAAGATCACAGTGAGCACAGAAATGGAATTCATTGTATGTAGTTTTTATGCTGCGTATGTCAATGCCTCGAGTAAAAATCTCATTGAAATGTAAAGGCTATACCATAATCAAATTATGTCAGAATCACAATAGACGATGAGTGACTTTTACAATGCAATCAGAATTTCTAATTCCCTCTCACAGCTTTATAGGTATCTTCAGCCTGCAAATTGCTTTTTCCGTGTCCCATAAGAGAGACAATAAACCAGAGTTCAGTTCTCTACTACAGAATACATTAAGAGGTTGCCTTTATAAACCCCGTGGTACCTGAGATTGGCAATTAGTCACGCAGTTCTCTCCAGTGACTGCTGTTGCATCAGGGAGCAGGAGCGTGACCGGAGGTTGGGGGAGGAGAGGGATCGCTTGACTGGGCGAGCGCGCACGGACGTGGGAGGAGTGATGCCATAAATGGAGTTGATTGGTTTAGACTATTGCGCATAGTGGGTTAGAATGAACGAAAGAAGTAGCAATCGTGTACACTGAAAACACGGCAGTATTCATCCAATTAATTATGCAGCAAATTTTTAGGATGAATTTACAAGCGTTACATTTCGTGATTTAACAACATTTACCATGCTTTTTTATTAAGAGATGGTATTGTGGAATGGGTTTTCGGAATAGTTGAATTCGAATAGGATGTTAAAACTTGAAAGTTTAAAGTGGAAGGTTCAATATATCTTAAAACGTTCAATAAATTTGAGGTTAGTGGTTTGCGGATAATTGTTTTAGAATTTTTGTAATAAAATTCACATCCAAGGACACCAGATAACATGTCAAAATAATAATGCTGGTAATGATGAATCTGAGAAATCATAAAGAAGACGAAGTAAAACAGAATGAACAGAACGGAAGGTATTTTGAAGAAAAATAATAATTAAGTGTAATAATTTCTTCTTAAAGAGTTTTCAGTATGGTGCTGTAATAGCATTCTCTTATTACGGGGTGAATAAGTAATATCTACAAATTTTATTAACATGTACTTGACGCTTCACATCCGGAAAAAAATATACCTTGAAAGCATATTCACTACGACGAATTGAAGGATTACAATTTTAAGCAATATTATTCCAAATGTTTACGTAAAATAAAGTTTGTTGTATCTAATGATCGTTTTAATAAAATTAGGAGTTTTCATCCCTATACTTTTCATAAAGTATACGTCGCCAGAAAATGTAAACTAAACTATTGATACGGTAGAGACTTATTACTTTGAATTACAGAATGAAAATATTTTTTATTATACCCTCATGTATAAATAAAGAATTATAAAATATTAATAATTGTATTACTTTCTTGCTAAGGAGTAGAGAGAAAGTTATGTAATGATGCCCGGAAACGGTGAATTTTCAGCAGAAAAACTGTTGTTACAGGGCCTTGATAACGAAAAAGTTGATAAACACACTTGCTAAATTTAGGAAAAATCCTCTAACACTAGTGTAGCCGGAATTTATGTTTTGTGATGCCTTGATACTGAAAAATCGAATGATGGCAAAACGTCTGTCTGCCCGTATATCTGTTTGTCTGTGAACAACGCTAGCGGCTAAATCGTTCCGCCGATCTGGTTGATGTCGCGACCTTTTGAATTTGAGACTGATTTTTTAAATTGTGGGGGGTACTTTACATGAAGCCCTTGGGACATTTTCCAAATCGTTTTAGATTTTTTCGTTCGATTGCTGGATAGTTAAGACTTTTCAGAGAATGGTGCAGGTCTCATGTTCGTGGAAAACCCAGATTTTTCAAAAATTGCAAAATTCCAAAACTTTTTCCACGTCTTCCTTCAACTAAAATATAAAGAGATTTGTCCAGTAATGAAATATGTTCCTCAAAAATAGCTTTTGAAATAAGGTCACGTACAATTTTTTGAAAATTTGAGTACTTTTCGCCAAAAATTGTGTGAAAATACGTACTGTTTTATTTATAATAGTTTCCAGGCAAAAAAAACGAATATATGCCAACCACTTCATTTCTATGATAAGTCCTTTTATTTTAGAAAGTTTCAGTGTACGTGGGTATGGGGCGAGAGTACGTCTTTAGAGAGAATGTACGCTTGTGTGACGCGGGTTGAACTAAGTCGACGAAACCAACCGTTGTGCGTTGGCTGTGGCGCAGGGCGATGGCGCGGGCGGCGATGCTGGTCACGGAGCGCGAACGAAGTGGCAAATCCCGGCGCTCGGGCGGCCCTCGACGCTTTCTCTCTGTCGCGGTTTTTCTCCGCTTCTTTGCTTTGCGACTCTTGTCCCCATCGAGATGCCGTTTCGCGCCGGCACGGAATTCGCTTTTTGTTCGCCCCCTGCAGCACGCTGTCCGCTGCGTCCAGGCTAGGAGCGATTAAAAAGGCCGGGCGGATAAAATATACAAACGGATCGAGCAATGAGAAAAAACGCTAATGTGAAATGCATTTCGCAATTGAAGCAATTGTAATGACTTCTGAGGTACGATTTGATCAAGAAATGCTCTTTTTCCTCTTATACGCTTTCACTACATAGTTTAGACATGCTGATCATCAAACCAGTGCAGTGATGGTGTTAGATTTTTTGTTTTCGTAACGGGTTAAGAAGAGAGAAAAGACACTTGCATAGATTTACAGAGCTGGAAAATGGATAGTGGCGAGGAAAATAGGAAAGGGAAATAAAATGTTTGGATATGGAATAGAAATAAGAGTAGGAAATAGGTAGGAATCAAAACGAGAGAAGTAAATAAAAATGAAAAAGGACGCTGTGTGTTTGCTACAGAAATGAAAGACCACATCACCGCTCGTGTTGTGCAAACGTTTGTTTTGTTTACATGCTCAAAAACATCGGGCAATGTTGGAGATGAAGTTTGCAGCCACGACCTGTTGAAGTGAGTCATTAGGATTCGATATTCGCGTCAAAGGATCGGCTATTCTGAACAGTGGTGTTCAAGGTAACTTCCATTCAGTTGTAGGTAGAGACGGGCAATATCTCAACGGGTCACGGACAATAGCAATCATGCTATTCTTCGTTCTCAGACTGTAACTGTAACCATTGCTTATGAATGGCTATTCCCAAAAAGTCAAAACACAATGTAATGCATACTTTAACATCCTCGAAAGACAAGTATGTCGAACGAGAAGAAATAAATCTAAAAAAAAAGACTGTAACTGACTACGAGAAAAATCCTCAATACCTTTCGATTTCAGAACGTGATTTCGGCCCAAATATAGTCTGCTGTATTGCTAAACAACGATATGAATAAAATTCATTGCAGGTACATACGTGAATGGTTTCTATTAATATGCTTTGCATATCATCTACCTAAAACATTCTACGTAAAATGTATGGCCTGATTTAAAAGGGGAAACTGTACATACTTTCAAATTGCTGATACCACGACATTGAAAGCTTTTATACTCTACACTTCACAATACAAACAAAAGGTTTTAAAAACCATTTCACTCACAAACAAAGGATGACATCATACGCAGTCGCAATTCACTACAAAACATCTTCCGAAAGACAAAGCACTAATGGGTCAATCATTTTCGCTCATTTTGTTAAAATTACATCAATTTCACCCTAAATACATTCTTTAATTGAGAACGAGCACGCTGTTGTCTCAGCTTAATCCACCGTAATCATTCTCAACATAATTACGCCGAATTGAAAAAACGTAAATACTTCAGCCGTCCTCCCACAAAGGCCGCCCCGGGAGTCATTGGCGCCGCTGAATGGCCGTCCGGCGTGGTGCGGCGGAGCGCGACCTCCGCAAGGCCTGGGAGGTTAGGGGGGGCGTGTGGGAGCGTGTGGGAGCGAGCGTGACGGGTGGAGCGTAATGCAGGGCGGCGGCGCGCGCGGCGCGGCCCGCTGCGTCCCAAAGGCAGGCGATCGCCGCGCGAATCGGAGCGTCCCGCCCCCGCCCCGCCCCTGCCCCGCCCGACCCCGCCACAGCGTGGATGCGACCTTTGCGCTGACCCCGCGCATTGTGTGGCGCCTGGACTGGGGGGAGGGGGGACGGGAGGGGGGGAGGGGGCAGGATGAGGGGCGGGGCGGCTGGGCAGAAGGGAAGGGAGGTGGCAGAACAGTAGTGATGTCGGGGGTTATAGAGAAGGATGCAGCATGTGCGTTGGTCGGAACCGGGAGAGGTGGGTCAGGGCATCAAATGATGTCACTGCAGTACCTCGTTTCTGTCCGGGAGGTCCTAGTTTCGAGCCACGACGGTGGCAGGATTTTCGACACTTGCTTCTCAGCTAGGAGGAATTCAGATGCTGTCTGGAGGAGAATTCTAGAGGCTGGCTGCTCTGATCGGTAGTTTTTCGTGGTTTCTCCCAACAAGATAAGGCGAATGCCGGAGCAGTACCCTAACGGGCTACAGACCGCGCGCGATATTTCCTTTCTCTTTCGTGTCCTACCCTCACCTCTTAATTATACACACTTACTCTTACATGCACTACACTACGCACATGTTGGGAGACCAGTCTTCTGCTTAGAGCTGGTCCCGGTTGGGGCGGTACCCCGCTGTTGTGTGATACCTGGTGGGGGAAACCCCGAAAGCCGACGAGTAAGTCGGGGCTGGATCTCGCCCTCCAGTGAAGGAAGATCGCGTCCCGCGATAAAAACATTCACTACACTTAAGGGACTAATGATCTTATCCTTTGACGCGCCCGGAATCACTAACAATTAATCAATGAGGGGTGGGCGCAGTGATGGCAATATGTATGAGGCGACACCATGCAGTTTCTCGCGGGTGAGGATGATGGGCGGGCAGAAGGCAAGGGCGAAGACAGAACAGCGGTGTTATTGGGGGCGGTAGCGAGAAATAGCAGTTGGTTGGTAAATGGGACGAAGAGGATGTTGCAATCATGAAAGAATAACAATGGGTGGTGTAGAGTAAAGGACGGGCGTAGAAAAAATGATGAGGAGGAGACGTGCAAGGCTATGGGCAAATCATTGGAATATTAGAGACGAGGATAGGGATGCAGCGATGATGAAGATGATGGAAAGAGCGGAGCAAGGTTGATATTATGGTGGTGGTGATTGCGTCATTGAAGGTGACGGCGGGCGGAATCGACAAAATGATAGCAGAGGTGAGCACATAAGCGAAGGAATGAAGGTAACACAACGTAAAACACGGTGGTGTCACTGACAGAACTGTCATAACTTTATGATAGCAGTGTTCAGCCGAGATACGGGACGAAGAAGATGCAAGACAGAAATGGTCATGATGAAGAGAAGCAAAAAACAACGGCATCCAGTGGGATTTTAGGAATTGCGGCGGACATTTTCGAGCTGTATAAATTCGAATCTGCAAGGTCAAGCACATTCGTCTTTAGGGAAAAATACCGATTTCACGATAGTCATTCGTCTCCTCTACAATGTCAGATCGAATCTCGCGCAAGTATTGAATGATTTACTTTATGCATGGGGCAAGATAGAAAAATAATAATATATATTTATTTCTTACTTTTGTAATTGCTTAGAAAAGTCATCAATCTTCTGCATAGTTGGTCGCTAAGGTCCTTCTATGTGCTTCTAATCGGATAATGTCAATACGTCTGTCAATTACGTTTAGAGGCCTTCCGGTTCACCGTTCGGGACTTGTGAGGTATCATTCTCGACATACGGTGGAATCCTTCCAGAATATATTTTAAGGGAATTGTAAAAAAAATCATTTGATGGATTTTAAGGGTATAAATCGCGTTTTCAGAAGTTTAAAACTCCTACACATGTGATCAACAACTGATTTCCCTTCGCAAGACGAGTCAATTGGCACTATTTTTAGCCACACGCTTCTCCAATTACCTGAGAAAACGTAGCAAAAGTGTTTGAGAATTTAAGATACGTACAGTGGACGCTGTGCATTACTGTACCGCATATTTGATGTAAAATGAATCGTTACGATTTGATTCCGCTGATTAAAACCTCGTATTATAATGAAACAAAAACTTTAAACATTTATGTCGATATTTTACATGTTACTTTCTATGCCCGAGAGTGGATGAGTCAGGCAACTACATTTATTGTTTAAAAATTCTTTTTATTATGAACATGCAAAGAAAAAACAACATGAAAATACTCGTCGGATGCGTCATGGTAAACTAGTAGAGGGAATGCCACTGAAAAAAATCGAAAGATATGCAAAGGAGCAGATATGTGTCAAGATACGTATCAAGGAACTGGAAAGGGAAAAGATTGGCTTTGTAGCTGACAGGTGCCGTGGTACTGGAAGGAGAAAATACTTGTAGATCAGACAGGTGTTCTGGAACTGCAAGGAGAAAGATGCGCTAAAGGGCAGACGGGTGGCCTGGAACCGGAAAGGGGGGTGGCGACGAGAAAGCGCAGACGCGCCATCGGCGGGGCAGGGCGGGCCGCGACCGAGGGTGACGGCAGCGAACGCGGGCGGGCAGGTGATAGTGGGTGGGGCAGGGGTGGCGCCGGGATCGCAAATTGCGGAAGTGGGCGGCGGCGGCGCTCCCGCTTCCGGCCGAGAGCGCGGGGGCGTCTGGGTTCGCGCCCTGCCGGCGCCCCCAGAGCGCTCCGCGCGCACAGGTTCCGGGGAGACGCGACCACGAACACCGGAGTTCTAACTTGGCGCGACGCTCCGGTAAGAAATCGCGACTTCTTTTCTTCTGAAGTTGTAGATCAATGCGTTCATTCATTGAATACAGTTTCACGCGGGTACTATTATCTAATGGGAGTCTCCGTTGCACTAGCGTAGAATAAATTAGTCTGATGAGCACTCAGGAACGATAAATATCAGGCACTCAGGAACACAATACATGAAAATCAAAGCAAGGCAACAGTAAAAAAGGTCTTGTTGTTTGTGACGGGGAAGCTTATACAACTGCGGATGGTTAGTTTCAAATAAAGGAGCTTATTGGGTACTAATTATCGCCATAATTCACAGCCAGACAATTAGTACTAGAAACAATACTCCTAAAACAAATAAGATATTTTAAATACGCCGATTGAAATACTTCGGAATTATACAGCAGTAGTGAAATATGTCATCATGCATGAACAATAAATTAAATACTGATAATAAGTAATAGACATGCGTGGTGTTCGAATGCCTTGATGATGTGATATTCATAAATTGAATTTCCCAATATCTTTATTTTTAATTCCGTCTGAACATGGTGTTCCGAAATACAAAAGTCGATATTTACAAATCAGTAACAAAAATCGGATTCTTGGCTGTCCGGGATGAGCCGAATCTCAATCGATGTATCTGACGTTTCTAGTTGAAAAAAAAACCAATTCAAATAAAAATAAATAGGAAAACATAAAAAAACAAACAAAAAGGCCAAAATCGGTAATAAAACGATTCTCTAAACTAAATGCACAACAAAGCGGCCAAATCAATATTTAAAAATCGGTAATAAAAAACGATCATCTCTTGAACTAAATCGCACAATCAAAGCTGCCAAACGTCAATATTTAAAAATCGGTAATAAAAAACGATCATCTCTTAAACTAAATTGCACAAACAAAACGTCCAAAAGTCAATATTTAAAAATCGGTAATAAAAAACCGATCATCTCTTGAACTAAATCACACAATCAAAGGGCAAAAACTCAATATTTAAAAATCGGCAATAAAAACCGATCATCTCTTAAACTAAATCGTGCAATCAAAGGGGCAGAAACTCAATATTTAAAAATCGGCAATAAAAAACCGATCATCTCTTAAACTAAATCGCGCAATCAAAGCGGTCAAATTGCGAAGCTTTAGTGACGTGTGTGTGTGTGTTTAGATCCTGCTGGCGACGTTCTCTGCGGCGGGCGGCGCGGTGGCGCTGCTGCTGCTGCTGGTGCCGGCGGGGCGCGTCAAGGTGGCGTTCCCGGAGCGCGCGGCGCTGGAGCTGGGCTGCGGGCCCGCGGGGCGGCGGAGGCGGCGGCGGTGGCGGCCGCCGGCAACGCGCTGGAGCTGGCGCTGCGCCGCGCCGACGCCGCGGGCGTGCCGTGCACGCGAGTCGCCCACCCGCGCGTCGCCGCGCGCGCCGAGGCGTGCGGCCTGCTGTGCGACGCCCCGCCCCGGGCCCCCGCGCAACGCTGCACCCCGACGAGCACAACAAGGTCAGTCGCCAGGTCGGCTCTCCGGCCATGGTCAAGTACTTTATTGCTCAGATTAAAAAACAAAACACTCCAGTGTTCTTGAAAGTAGCGTTCAAATGTACACACGATCAACTTAAATAAAATTTGTAAGTTACAAAAACTCCTATCTGATTACATCCTGCACCAGCACCTCCACGGGAACAATAAAAAGAGCAAAAGGGATATTTTAAGAATGTATAGGTTTGAGTTGCGTTGTCTTGGACGATTCTGAGTTTCAATTCTTAACGATACATATATAAATTGAATGTGTTAAAATATATAAATGACAACCCGTTCACATGAAAACAGAAGTATTACTGATTATAGTTACTACAATAATTACTCAAAAATAATATTATTTTTTGTGTGCTGCACCCGCACGTATAAAACCGAAAATACGTCAACCTGCAAAGTTACTGGTTTTCTGTTGAGGATGCTGCGAGAGATGCTAAACTCTTTTACTGCCTGGATACATGAGCAATTCAAATATTAAACAGAATTAAGAATATCAACACATTTAAATGTAAAGAGAACACACACTTTGAAGAATTAATGGCTTTGAAGATTAATCGATATCGATTACTCTTGGCATATAAATAAACTTAACAAACTTTCTTAAAATACATGTGCTGAGGCTTCATTCACCTCATTGAGTTGCGAGAAATATATCTTATTTATACGACATAGCCTTTTCTACAATGTTCCCCATATTATTTTCCCCATTGTTTCTTGTTGTTCTTTTATATAATCTATTTTTTCCTTCTTCAACATTTTAAAGGTCTTCACCTGGGAATTTTCAGTAACACATTAAGTAGGCATATTGTGAAAATCAGCCTTTCTTAACTTTATAGGAAGTGCAAGAATTGCAAAATAGTTCCGTCGGAATGATATAAGTTATCATACACACTTAAATCTCGAAAATGCAATATTAGGTATTCTTCTTTCGTATTCCTGAGGAAAGGTCTAAAAACGCCCATTCTGTAACGCGAAAAAAGGGAATATATCGTTATTTTGACGAATGTGTAATTTTGTGGGTGTTATTTTACAATTCATCAACATAACTCTCTATAATTATTTCCCATGAAGAAAATGATTAAGTGACGTGAAAGTTTAGAGAATGGCTGTATTAGAGCTATAAATCGCAAAATATCAAAATAAACCCAGGAATGGCAATCGTGCCATCAATCTTAAGTTTTGTGCCACGTAGTTTGTTGACGACTTACTTATTCTTTCAGCAGCAATTTTTTAAACCAGCGTATATTTATATGTATTGCATGCTCTTTTGGCATCATTAGTATAAAACATGTAGTTTATGAGGATAAAAAAGATTGAGAAGTATCCACGATTTCCCGTATCTCAAGACTATTTAATACTCAGACTATTCTTCGGCCTCCTATTTTACTAAATGAGAAAACGTATGAGTGATTATCGGTATCGATTGTATAGAAGGTAAATCTAAATTTGAAAGCACTTGAGATAAAGCGATTACAAATGTCACAAGGAAAATATTACAGTATTCCTTGCATCCACGTCTAATGGCAACATTCTACTCAATATTATTTCCTTTCTCCCCATTTTCAGATGGAAACGTAAGCTGCAATACCGTTTCATGTAATAATTTCATATTCATTATTAATTATGCAAGTTAGTCTTGCTTTTACTTATTTTTTTAACTTTATTTTACTTGATACATTGTTCATTGTTTCTCCTTTTTACTACATGCTCTATCAAAACATATCATATAAAGTACCACCGGTAATTTGCAATGAATAGTCTTTTCTTCTATCTTAAACTTACACCTTTTATTTGAAAACTTTGCATGTAAACTGAGATTAAACAAAGAATCATGTATGACTGTCAGTCACAATTGTTACACTGTTCAGTACGATGATGTCGAACTAATCTCTGTAACCCTTAACATATATACCTTTCACCATTTATATTTTTCGATTAAATTGCATCCAAAAGGAAGTATCCACTTTTTGTCTTACTTTTACATGTGTTGAAAATTTTACCTTCACTTCGCGAATATCACAAAGGAGGAATCTTAATGCTTCGCTTAGTGGACTTCGTTATATCATATCTGTTTACCTACATCAATTATAATTCCCATTGTAATATCGACAGCATTTCTCTAAGGTGAAATCGAATATCTGAACACTTAGATAATTTACAGATGGATACATCGTGGCCCTACGAAAAGCAGCGAGATGCACACGTGGAGCTACGAGAATCGCACAACAGCGATTTCATCTGTTGTGAAACATGAAACTCGACTTAACATGACTGAATGTGAAAAGCAAAAATGGTAACTTTTGAATTTGCCACATCTCTACCTCAAAAACCGAGTAGACCGAACAGATATCGTTGATTTGACAAAAAAGTTGATTTTTGTTGCGCTTTGTATTTTTGTAAACTTGGGGAACTAGAGGTTCTAACAGCTTAGTGATATCGCCTTAAGGTTTTCATAATTAAGTCTCTGTCAATACAAAGCTAGAAAAAACATATATAATTAATATATGATGTATATTTTATTTGTTACAATATACAAAAATATGTTATTTTTGAAGTAAAGTAAGTTAATTATGAAATTGAAACAAACATCGTGATGTTTTCTCGCGTGCTCCGTTGGACGGAAAACTCTTCGGATTCCACCACACATTTATTAATCCTTCATTGATGAAGTGCCTCTTCGTCAGTCAGGGTTAGGTGCAACAGAATTTGAAGTTTGACTATTCGATTTATTCGATTCTATTTCGACTATTCGATCATTTACAAATCGATTGCCTAATCGACACAAACTGGTCTGAAATACAATACAACCCATTCGCTCCAAAGACATTGAATAGCGTACGGTATCGCTTACAGCTCCCCCTGTTTACCTTGAGCTCCACATCTGAAGAAGCCCCAACTCACCTGATGTTTGCACCTTCGGCACCAGCGTGAGTCGAAAAGGTCACGGTGAGGTCAAGTAAAATATATACAATGATTTTAACATCGGAATTTGCGATGAAGATTATTTTACTTTTATGTTAGATGCTTAATCGATCTATTCATTCACTTCCCAAATTATAAAATTGAGATAATATCGATATCATACAGTGCATCTGATAAATGAAAATGATTCTAACGTTTATCGGTAATTGTCCTACTAATTAATACAATTTTCTTCTTTCTGGTTCTAATTCTTAGATTGCGTGATTTCTTAATAAAAGGAATTGAAATATAGTATTTCCATTGATTACATTTAATTTATTATACTTATTAAAACATATTTATCAACTTTTAATGAAAATCCATCGGCTGTATAATATTCACACTGAGAAAACTCTCTAAAGTTTACTAAAAATTGAGAGGCACACACACTTTGAAACTATTCCCTTTCCATCCCCTAAATCAACCGTATTAGCGAGATTAACTTGTGTTCGGAAAAATAAATTCGATAACCACAGATCACAGAAAAGACGTCGCGGAAATCCTATTGGAAAGGCCGAATTCGTCATTGAGTAAAGTTGTCCAACTTACAGCATTGTTTCATGACAGAAGTAGATCTGCATATCGTTTAAGCTTAAGTCAGTCTTCAGTTTTTTTACATAATTTTAAAAAGTTCCTTACACCAGTCCGCTAGAAATAATACACAAAAATAAATTTCATTAAAGCTTGATAATTACATTACAAATTTATTGTTTCTAATCTTCCTTATTTTAGGTTATGTCAACGTCGCCTTTTGTGTCATTTCTTTTTCTCTACCTGCCTTCTTTTCAGACAGTTGTTTTCGTTCTTGTTACCTCTGTACCCGCAACAATTTCGTTTTCTTTATCTAAGTTACATTTTCAGCCTTTTTAGCATAATTTTCCTTCTTACATGTTTTTCATTTCGTTTCATTTTTTTTTTTCTTCTGGATCTCTTATTTCATTTCAGACCTTCTAGATTCTCGTCAAAATTCACTTTCGCCTTTAACTCATTATTTCTTTTCTTCTCGTTATATCTTCTTCACCTGCTCACCTTTGCCTTCCTCACCCTGTCTTTTTTTCTTTCTTCCGTAGTAACATTCTTCTTACTTTCTGCTCTTCATTTTTCGCTATTCTTCCTCCTCTTTTCACGTCTTCTACGTTCTCTAGGTCTACGATACCAGCATTCCTCTATCCGTCTTTTCAAAAACATATTTCTCCAATCCCTGTTTTCTTTGTAGTTCTCTTGTGGTGCCAACTTTTCTCACACCTAGATTTCTCCAAGCAATTTCATCCTTCGCATTTATTTGCTTCTTCTTCTTATCTTCAAGTATTTAGGCATGATGCCTGTTACACCGCTTAGTACTGGTCCTTCCAACACATTCTTGGACGTCCTATGTTTCTCTTTCCTCACTTGTTGCGATCTGTGAGAAATTTTAATTTTTGCCTGATAGGGTTTCTAGCCCATATGCAGGTTAGTTTGGTGATGGGTATGCCATCTCGCTGCCTTCAAACTTGCAGGGCAATTTTTCGGGTTGCTCACCCTAGCCTTGCGCATCGCCTTCACTACGGCTTTGAGTTGCATTTATTTGCTGATTCTTCTTTTTCGCCCCATCCTCCTCTGTCTTCTGCTGGTCAGAGGTAGGTAGCACTGTTCCCCTCTCTTTCCCGTTCTTGCCGAGCCTTCCGCCCTGCCAGAGCCAGCCCCTGAGAGCGTGCGCGTGCGCGTGTGCGCCAGCGCGTGTGCCGCAGGGGGAGGCGCACTTCCGCACGGCGGCGCGCGCGCTGGCGGGCGGGCGGCTGCTGTTCCTGCCGGCGAGGGGCCGCCGGCGCGCGGCGGCGCCCCGGACACCCTGCTGCCGCACAACCTCACCGACGACCTGGGCGCGCCGCTGCCGCAGCGCTGCAGGGACCTCGACGCCGAGGCCGGCGTGCAGCTCAGCGCCGCGCTCCCGGCCGCCGCGCCCGGCGACGCGCCGCTGCAGGTGAGGCCCGCTCACTTGCACAGTTGGGTGGCGCTCCGTTGACTGGCCCCGAAACCAATCGAGTTATCGACATTCAAGTTAACAATGTTGGGGGACTTAATCTATAACAATTCATCGAGAAACAACAAGGAATCGAGTCAACTAGATTCTGCTATTCTTTGCCCTGACCAAACAAAATCATATATATTGTTTTTTACAATAAATATCAACGGACTTTCGATCCATAAAATATAAGTAAGTAGGATTTTAGGTATTTTCACCTATTTATAAGAAAAAGACTCAAACATATTATTCACAATTCATTTAACCCTTGATTACAAAGGAAATCTATACCTAAGCAAAGGCGTAATCTGACAGACAACTTCCGGTAAAAATAAAGAAAAGCTCATTTTTACTGTGAAACACTCATTTTTACTGTGAAAAACTCATTTTTGCTGTGTAAATGTAATGTATTGAGTTAAAAATACATTTTAAAGGTTTTTATAAGTATACCTAAAAGACTCGACTCACAGCACAGTTGCTTGGTGCTGTCCACACTTGACTTTTGAGAGGTGTCGACAGAAGTATTTCTTGCGGCCTTTCTTATGATCGACATCGTCCCATTGTGATTGCTAAATGTTCGTAACAATTCTTAAATGTTACAAGACAAGGAGTTTTTATTCATTATTTACAATAGTAGGCAAATCCGCGCCAAAAATATCACTGATGTAACTAAAAGGCAATAGCATACTGGACGACGCATGTGAAAATGGCGTATGTAAGAAACAGGCACGGTCACAACGATACGTGTATTTCCCTGGCTAGTCATACAATGAAGGTACACTGAGTTTGAGAAACGGGTAGTGAGAGGAAGGGGGTGGGGGAAGCTTTCGGCACTTATTGCGTCGTCTGACAGACAACGCTTTTGTAATCTAGGGTTATGTTGCTTCACATTGTTAACGCTAATTCGTCATATGTTCTACCCTGATCAACCTCGCAAAACGCATACTACTATAGTGCTCCAGGAAAGTCTCTCCGCACTGGGCCGAGTCAGGGCCTCGTATTAAAAATGGCAATGATGATTGCAGCAAACAGACAGCTGGGAAGCAAGTGAAGGAGACAACTCTTCCAGCATCTACTACCAACGTACTGTTTGTTGCAAGCACGCTGCCTGGTGAGCGTGGAGCGCAAGGCGCTGTGCGCCGAGTCGTCGCGCGAGGAGGAGCTGGACGTGGAGGCCGCGAGGAGACTGTCTTGGCGCGCTGTGCTGTGCGCGTGGTGAGTGTGTGCGTGGGGTGTGCGCAGCTGTCGGGGTGCCGCGCGCGCTGCCTGGTGAGCGTGGAGCGCAAGGCGCTGTGCCGGAGGTCCTCACCTTCTGGCTGTACATGTCCATCCGCGTGCTCATCGGCATCGTGGGCGGCACGGCCTTCGCCATGTTCGAGGGCGCCGTCATCGCCATCCTGCGCGAGCACAGCGCCGACTACGGTCTGCAGCGCATCTACGCCACGGTGGGAGGCATGATCTCCTCGCCGCTCTCGGGCCTGCTCATCGACTGGGCGTCCCGCGGCAAGGGATACACGGACTTCCGGTGAGACGCTTCTTCGCGCAGCCGGCCTGGACAGCCGAGGTCGCCGTAGCTGCCTAGTGCCTGAAGGGTTGCGGGTTTGAATTCCGCCCGCGGCATGGATTGGTTTGGTTTGTTTTTTTCGTGTGTCCGGGCGCGTCAACGTCTTTGGTCATTAGTCCCGTTAGTGTAGTGCATGTTTTTTCTCGGGAGATGGTGGTGATCTTCCCCGCTGGATGGCGAGATCCGGCGCCGACCTACCGTCGGCTAGCGGGGTTTCCCCCTAACCAGGACTCTCCCACCAGCGGGGCACCGCCCCAGCCGCGACAAGCTCCCCACGGCATGGATGTGTGTGTGTGTGTGTGACCACATACCGTTACCCCACGTTACTTACAGTGATCGCTATACGACCTTAGAAGTTGAAAAGCGATCTTAAATAATTAAAAAATAAAATAAATAACACCTTCGCGCAGGGGACACAATGAGGGGGGGATGTGGGGCATCGACCTCACCTAGAGAGTTTGATATCTCTTACTGGTGAACTACGAGGGTATTACAAAGGGATCTTTTTGGCGCAAACGAAGAGTGGTGCAGTCATGTTTACTTCGCAACAATCTAAGTAAACATTAGACGATTACACTGAAATTTATCTTAAGTAAAGTAAACGATGTCATTTTAAGACTGGTAGGAGTACAAAGCTGTACAGATGATTAGACCAGAAGTGCAGATACTTATTGATGTACCTTCGTATTAAAAATGTCCCTCTCAGGGACTCAGTGCATATGTTGATGCTGAATTTATGATTTCTTATCTTGCTGAACTAAGGTTAATTCCGAGGAAAAGACCGGCGTTAAGAAGATCGGTGGTTGGTGCGCACCAAAACTGACGAGGCTTATGCAGCTACGATACTATCAGAAACGTCTACGTAGCCGGTAGTAGCACAGTTTTGTATGTCTACATTGTCTTTGATAGTATCGTTTAGAAGTAGTATGCTTTTAGAAGAAGTATTTAGAACATAATATTACAGTAGGCTCTGCTTCGTCATCAGAAAGACTATGTTTGACGTTTACTTGACACTGAGTAGTTGTTAGATTGGGGAGCTTTTGCAAAGCAAGGACTAAATAGCGCAAACCGCTGAAATACAGCGACATGACCATTTAACATTACATGTGGTGAGAGCTTTTTATACCTTTCTCAAACGTTACGTTATTGGAAATTGTTCAAAATTGCGCTTTTACCGCAAAACTGCCCTCGATGTCATTTGCTGTGGGTTTGCTCTTCTTATTTCGTTTCACATTTGTTTCCGAATACGACGCGTTTAGTAATACCAGTACACTCTGCCGTTGGTCAAAGTCCATAAACATATTTTTATCGTATACAATACAGGAGTCAACAAGTCACGTGGAATATCGCATTTCGATATTAAGTTAGAGTTTGCAAAGGCACTCAGGCTCCCATTTTAGCATCATGTAGTGCAAAATCTCTCTTTTTATTTTACTAGTTGACCTTACTAAAGTGAAGCAGGCTTCACGGTATTTCACATCTTTTTATTTGATCAAAGCACTTTGCCACCGGAGGATATCCTCGAGTCTGACAAAGGTAATCTTTTTCCATCAGAAATAATTGCAAACCAGTCAGGATGTGTTACTTTGGCACCAGCAAGGGCATTTTGAAAATTTTTAATTTGGGTTGTAATAGTTCTATGTAATGGAGCTCGCAAAGTTTTTTGTTTTCCCTAATGATCCCATATACATTACGTCAGGATATCCGGTCTTGTGTGATGGTTATAGATGGCTTCCTGTTCATCACATCAATCCTTTTGTGAAACGTATACAAATAAAATTGACACCTATGTTGATGTGTTAATAAAAACTAGTGGTAATTTCGTTGACCTAACGACATTTTCAGATGAAATATTTTCTCATCAGTATATATACTAGCTATGAAAGTAATGCAATGTAATTTGGAAGATACAAAATGGAACTATCATGCGGACACGGGTCAGGTACACAGTACTCTGACGCAAATTCGTTTTCTATATGTTTTACGAACAAAAACTATGCAGGTAGATGTAGGTCGTATCTGCTGGCAAAATTCTGTACTCGGAAGTTTCGTGGTCTAGATTACGCGTAGTATTTTCTATATTTTGTTAACGAATTTATAAGTTATTAATTTAACATTAAAACACTTCCATTTGGGTTAAGACTGTATCTCTGCGTTTTATTGACCATTCACTCTTACCTGGAATGTAATGGAAGAACATACTGAAGCATATCAGAGTAAAAATGTACTAAAATAATGTGTATCGTATGACACTTTTTAGAGTTATATAACGGAGAGAGACCTCATACAAGGAATGAAAGCAAAAAGTGGGCGTAAAGCTTTCTCCAGTTACCTATACCTTCATATACTCGCATTCCAACGCATTTACTTCTTGCATAAATAGCCCTGAATAAAAAAAAAATCTTTGTAATTTTCACAATACTGGCAGCCCATTAACCATGGAGTCCTATTTTGAATCCTTCTAAATAATACAGAACTGAATGACACCACCTAGAGATTGAGAGCAGCCTCAATTCAATGGGAAGCCTTACGTTACACTTCGGGAAAAATATTCCTCATTCCCACCTCCAGCATGTGTTTAATAACTTTCACTTAACTATACTGCACGATTTCTCGTGTTTTGAGTGATGCGCGCTGGAGCTGAGTGTTCTTCGGCCTAAATATGGGAAGGAATCTTCCCAGCGGGCGGTTCCCATGCTTTCGCTCAATGTCGAAGAAAGATGGCGCGGAGCGCAGTGCACATCGACAGACGCGATGGAGCTAGGCGGCGCTGACAACCTCCCATCGAACGCGGTTGCGAAGGCTGAACATTTCACGGTCGAATCTTCTCTAAGGATACACCTCCAAAGGGGTTTAAATCCGTTTATTTTGATCCATTTTCGTAATTTTGTCATTTTTAAACCTTCATTTCTATTAAAAAATCATTCATTTCATTCTTATCTTATAATTTTTTGCACAATTACAAACACATATTGTTCACATTACGACTACTAATTCTGTTTACAACCTACTCGACGATCGGATACACATTATATCAAGTACTGACGATTTTTTCGTGAATTACTGATCACGCTTCAATGCGATATGCGAGTGCATTGTACAATACACTGCACACATTTTGCGGTAGAGGAATCTTTTAGCAGCATTCTGATCGCTGTGCGCAGGCCTGCCTTCTACTTGTACGCGGCGATGAAGATCGCGTCGGGCCTGCTAATCCTGACCATCAACCTGGACTTCAAGCAGCCCGCCAAGAACGTGGTCTTCGACGTGCTCACGGTGCTTAAGAACGTGGAGTTGGCCGCTCTTCTCGTCGTCGTCTTCGTTCTCGGTGAGTCTGTGAGATCTTTCAGAGATAATTTACAATCGCATTACGTAAGTTAAAGGCGCTCTCATTGCAGGAGTGAAAAGGTAAAATGTTGATTTCTGGTTTGAAGATGCAATATTTACTTCCTTTTTTACTACCTTTAATCATTTCATTTCAAAATAGGAGATCAAATGGCAGAAAGAAATCCGAAAAAGGGTAGGTCTTCCAATTGAAACTCAGAATGCAAAGTGCAGTCACTCCAAAACTTACTATATTTGAAGGTCTTGGATGATGTAATATTCATACCGAATGTAAGTTATACATTGCATTCAGCACCGTAAGTGTTGTAATTACAGGGAGCAATTACAGTATTTTGCGTGATTTTCCTTTATTCGGTCTTTATTATCATTTTAGTATATTAAAGAGTATTATCAAATATTAATGAAATTTCGATAAGCAATAAAAAATGGAAGATAAAATAACAGTTATTAAAGATTTTAAATTGTTGAGGTTTCTTATATCAAAGGTCTTCTCTAAACTATATCTGGTACCAACTATAGAGATTGTAAGACGATCTAGAGTACGTTAAGAATAGACAATTCAAATTTTTCTTCGACTGGCATTTCACTGACATTTGTCGACTATTCTACGTGCAATGATACTCCTTAATGTTTCGAGTAACTTACGTCTTATAAGTAATTTAACCTTATTTAGAGGAATGTTGAAAAACATGAATTAATTTCGAGATTCCGAGATATTCAACATATCGGTGTTCGAAATTTCGAGGTTTCTTAATTTTAAACTTTAAGTCTCAAATACGTAAGGTTCAATCAATCCAGTTGCGTCTTTGACTTGTGTTTTGGATGCATAATTTTCATTGGCCTCTTTTTATTTATTTATTTATTTATTTATTTTACGTCAAAAAAAGCAGTTAAAAACTGCGTATGACGTGCTATGGGGAAAAGTGAATTGTGTGCACATTTTCAAAATTCTGTGATCCCTACACTACGTCATATACTACTTAAAATTGAAAAAAAAAAGATCCCATGTAATAAAATCTATTTTCAAGGATAAAAAAAAGTAATAAATTTTGGCTCTTATCCATGTTGTCCTTCGGACTAATACTTCCTGCCGCGACAACACGGAAACAATAATTTGAATAATTGTATTTCCCACTGAATTCTAGAAGACGTGCACAGAAAATGAAGTTACATTTATGTCCAGAAGCAAAACAAGGGGCCATCTCAGCATTCTTTCCACTGCCTCGTGTCCTAAGTTGCGTGAGCGCTGCTGAGCCTCGCTGAGCGCGCGTGCGCGCGTGCGTGTGGTGTTGCAGGCGGCGCGTGGGGCTTCATCGAGAGCTTCCTCTTCTGGATGCTGCAGGACCTGGGCGGGTCGCGCTCGCTCATGGGCATCACCTTCACCGTAGGCGGCATCGCCGGCATCCCGCTGCTGGTGCTCTCGGGCCCCATCATCGACCGCTTCGGCCACGCCAACGTGCTCACCGTCGGCTTCATCTTCTACGCCATCCGCCTGCTCGGTACGCAACCCCTGACGTGCGCCGTCCGCTCTCTTGACTCCTCCAAGAGAGAGGACCGAGGAGACTGATCAGTAGGGGGCGCAATTTAATCAAATGTTTCTTTTCACTTTAGAACAATAGAACACAACAACAGAAATTCATTTTATGTAATAACAAAAGGAAATGACCCATTTTTATATACCATATTTTTGCATTTTTTGTCGATTCCAACTAATAAGTAATTTTTTACCTTTTTCCGTCATTTTTAGTTCATTTTTTTGCTGATTTCATCGATTTTTTTTAAATGTAGTCGCTTCAAATAATATGTATGAGATGCAGCAAATGTTCTTCACAGAATTGCTCAGTAGCCTATTCGATTTGTTCGCTCAGAAATTGTTTTGACTGCAGTTGTGGATTTGTTATTCTTATGACGTGTATCAGCGCCATTGCCGCTTCGGTCGATTTCGGGATAACTAAAGACAGAGATTTCCTGGTAAAGAAAAGACTAAACCAAAAGTTTACAAGCCGAGTTCACTCGAACGAATGGAAGGAGCCTCAATTACATCAGTAACAGCTTGAGTTGTTCATCCGAACTGGTTTAGATAAGATTTTTTACGTCATTTTTCTTTGGTTTCAGGGCATTTTCAGAGCATTTAATTGATCATTCTTGGCGATGTTTTAGGCCATCAAAATCCGCCTCTCTTGATCAGTAAAGGCGACTGATCCTTAAGGGTTCTAGGCCGGTGCCCTTCACAGAAAGATCAATCACGGGAAAAGTTGCAGAACGTATTAAAATTCCACTATATCGTCTCACTTAATTTGATCACACCACCAGCGCAAGTTTTGAGAGATAATTTAATTCCATTCGCACTCGTAAGCGAATGTTTTTAAATGGCCTGAATCGCGGACTATCGAGTCGCCGTCCGTAGCTGCTGCATGCTAGGCTAGGCGTTGATATGTTTGGAGTTGAGTGGGGGCAGCGTGTTGAGCGGCGTGTTTTCTTCGGCAGAGTATGCGCCTATTAACTGAACTAAGAAAATCAACCCTCTCATCTGATTTCATAAATAACCAAATATTTAAAAAAAAATTTTTCGTGAGTACAATTATCTTTCAATACCAACGTAATTGTCGACATACACAAAGATTAAAAACCCGATGCATGAAAATGGGTCGTACAATACATGCTGTAGTCTCGTTCAATAAATATCCTGAAGAGTCAAAATGTATGCGATTGTTCGAACACATGCTGCCTCTCCTAATTTGCAACTCACCGGCCGCCATTGCTGCTCATGTCGGTGGGCTCCGGCAATGAGTTCAATTGTTTGCAATGTTGAATCACTAGAGATGATGAATGTTTACATTAATCACAGAAGATATGAGAGTTAAAGTTGTTAGTGAAAGAGGATTGTATTTAGTTGAAAGAATGTGAAAATTAATGTTTGCCTTACCATGCAAGTTGGGTTGTTTTTAATAACTGACGGTTCATTCCACAAGACTTTTAAAGTTGGTATTTCCAAGGAAGGATAAAATTAATGAATATATTCGATTTAATAAACAAAAACACTGTTGAACAATTATACGAACTACAAGAAAATTTCAAAATCACCATGAAAATAATGACAGTTGAGTTGAGTAACAACATAACGTGTTGGCTAAAAAGCACGTGGCCTCCCAACAAGAGCTAACACTCGCCTTGCGTGCTTCAGGGTACTCGCTGATCTACAACCCGTGGCTGTGTCTGATCTTCGAGGCCATGGAGAGCATCACGTCGTCGCTGTCGTTCACCGCCGCCGTCACCTACGCCGCCAAGCTCAGCACCACCACGACGGACACCTCGGTGCAGGGGCTGCTGGGCGGCCTCTACTACGGCGTCGGTCAGTATACTCGCTCTACCGGCAACGGCGTGGGGTTCTCGATATTACATTGCGTTTAATTAATATTTTCTTATTGATTAGAGTTTCATCTACTCAACGCGGACGACTGCGCCGGAAATGGCTTTGCGCGGGACGCAATTTTGTAGGACTGGTTATATTTTTAAAATTCTGTTATTCTCGTAAAAAAGTTCCAAGACTTTATATCAGTATTTCCTTGAACGTGTTCATTTTGTTATACTATTGCCTTTTAGTCCTATCGGGCAGAAGTTGGACGCCGTCCCGTATCAGGGGTTCTCAGACGGTCACCCAATCAGGAATCCTCAGCGTCTCAATAATCGATCAGCTGCTAATCTCTTCACGAAGCGTGGTTAAGTAGTTCGGTTACATACACCGCCTGTTCGAGTCTCGCGTAAAGAATAGATGAATTCAAATTGTGAGTGTGACGTAAAGAGCAAAGGAACATCACAATCCATCTCGTAATATCATCCGTGTAATCTTTTTATCCAATTATCAGTAATAAATTCATTTATTCATATAATCTCAGGAGTGAAATAAAGCCGTACGTCAGCCTAAAATGCTGTTCGATCATGGATGTATCTTTATCATACATCGTATTCTAACACATGGGATCACGAGTTAGCAAGACTCGATGCTCTGAGCGACATCGTACACACGACAGAGAAGGGCCAACCTCCATGTTTTTGTTCCCGTACTTTTGTAATGAATCGGTTTGTCCTCTCGACTTCGCGATTTTTTCACTGGTCCCAGAATCTAATTCTGATAGTATAAGTGATTTAATACATTAAAAACTGAGTTACACACCAATGTTAATACAGAAGTCACTTGAGAGATAATGTGGTAGCAGGATATTAATTTGAATTTAAAGTTAAGGATCGATTTTTTTCATTCACGGTATACATCGAATCGTTCCACCTCAACCGAATTCGTACCCGGCTATTGCTATCAGGGATGGTTTAATGTATAATGAAATTAAGTACGTTCTTAAATCTCCTGCTGGCCAGATCTAGGGACAGTCAATAATTTGTTAAAATCATTCATACAATGAGGTTATTAATAGTAAAGCCATTTTAATATTAAACGTTTAATTCGGAAAGCAAAAGTTTAACATCGTATTCATTTTGATTCCACATGTTCAATATTTCAATGTTATTAGGGCGAGACTATTCTGGTCATGATTAGAGTCCTTTAAGATATTAATCTGGCCCTAATTGCAGTTTTAAACTGAAGTAGATTGATGCATAATATGACTTACGACGTGCTTCGGGCTCCTACTGGGAAGGAACCCCCAATGTTATTTAAAGAAAGCTTATTTTAACTCGTAAATTTATGAAATTATTATTATTATTATTATTATTATTATTATTATTATTATTATTATTATTATTATTATTATTATTATTATTATTATTATTATATTTTTATGTAGAAGATAGTTTAGTTTCATTAGCTTTCTTTAATGTGTTTAGCATGATAAAATGTATTATTTCAATATTAATAGAGGAACTCGAAGTTGGATCATACTCAGGTTTCCCTGCTCGCCGCTCAAGCGCCCGTTCGCTGCTTGCCCGCAGGCCGCGGCGCCGGAAGCCTCATCGGCGGCTACATGATGACGTGGATCGGCACCCGCCCCACCTACCAGGTCTTCGCCGCGAGCTGCCTCGTCATCGGCGTCATCTACTTCCTCACGCACAAGCTGTACCTGCGGCGGCGCCCCGACCGCACCAGCAACGACATCGTCAAGACCAAGAGCACCTTCCTCGGCGAGAAGTTCACCAAGGACAAGGCGGGCAAGACGGACAAGGTGGACAAGACGGAGAAGGGCGAGAAGGGCGACAAGGCGGAGAAGACGGACAAGGAGGGCAAGGGCCAGACGGAAGCGCAGCCCATCAACGTGGCGACGCCGCGCTCCTATTGTACAGATCCTCCCAAGGTGAGCGCGTCTCATCCGCCATTTGCCATTAGAATTAGTGGAGCTAAAACAGAACATACTTTCTCGACCGTAATTTCACGCAAAATCACGCGAAAAGTACTCAAATTTTCGATTTGCTGATTGATTGGTTGTTAGTGAGTCAACTATTCATTAGTCTCGTAAGTGTAGTGCGTGTTTTGCATCGGGAGGTCGCGGTGTCTTCCCCCGCTTGATGGTCAGATCCGGCGCCGACCTACCGTCAGCTAACGGGGTTTCCCCATCCAGGAATTTCCTACCAGCGGGGCACCGTCCCAGCCGGAACACGTTTTAAGTCCTCATATTTTTCTGGAAATTATACATGACCTTCCTTAAAATCTGTCTTTAATATTTTAGTTGTAGGAAATCACCGAAAAAATGGAAAGATTGCAATATTTGAAAAATCAGAGTTTTCAAAGAAAAGGAGAACAGCACCATTCTCTTAAACGTTCTTCACACTATGAAATCACAAAATTAAAAAAAAGATGGAGCCTTTTTTTAAAAAAATGAAAATGTTGAGTTCAAATTTAAACCGCGACATCAGCCAGATCGATTGGGGAATATCAATTTTGGAGAAAATCGACTGAACGGTTTAGCCGCTAGCGTTGTTCACAGACGGACACACAGACGTTTTGCCGTCATTCGATTTTTGGGGATAGAAGACCCATAAAACATGGATTCTGGGTACACTATGTGCTAGCGGATTTTTTTTCTAAATTTAGCAACTGGATTTATCCCCACTTTCGTTACTAAGGCCCTGTAATAAGAGCTTTTCTACCGTATTTTTTCCCGCAGCAATACATAACTTTTTCTCTGCAATGTAAGCGATAGCGAGAAAGTAAAATGTTTCAAATAGCGTAGGTCTCTCACGGAATTTATTTTCCAGACGTTATTCCTATCCCAAACCTATATGAGAAATCTTACATCACTCTGGATTGGAAATCACAGGTCCAGATCAATCAGGTGATTTACCTATCTCGGACGTATCCCGTCTGAATCCTGAATTAGAAATCGTACTTCATTCTGAATTAGATATCATTGACCAAGGTAAATCATGAAACTAATTTTCGGGGGTCTTTTCCAAACGAATTCAAGACTACAAATGTTGTAGATTATTATTCTCATTGTCTACGAGATTTGAACAATATTAAAAATATAGAAACTACATTAAATAACTTTAAACACTAAAATTGCAATACATGCATTTTGGAGCTCCTGTTATGATAACATTTTACAATATTCATTCGGGATGATGTCTTTATCAGAGATATTGCTTCAAATTCCATGCCTTGCAGAACAACTTCCTCAGTGTCTGGATTTGATAAATAAACACTTCTGTCGTGCTTATCTAAATGGTTCCTCACTTATCGGTGTGTGGTGTTTGCAGGAGGCCAAGACGGAAGCCGAGAAGAATGCGTTGAACGCGGCGCGGACGGAGGCGGCGGCGGCGACTCTCGCGGAGGCGGCCGGCAGCTACCGCGTCAACTTGGGCTTCGAGGGCGACGACGACGCGCACGACAAAACGGCGTAGCCGCCCAGCCCCGCCCCCCCTCGTTCCCCCAGCCCCGTCCTCGTCCCCGTCCCCGTCCCCGTCCCCGTCCCCGTCCCCGTCCCCGTCCGGCGCCGGCGCCGCCCGCCTCTCCTTCCGAACCTCCCTCCCCCGCGCGAACGCGACCGCACCCACCAATTCGCTTGTATCATAGCTTGTACATACGCACTGGTTTCAATAAATTTATTCTACACACGGGACGACTTTTATTACGATTCCTGGTGTCAATCTTTGATCACTGTTTTAAATATGCTGTTCACGTTGTCATGTTTGAAAGAATTTTAGGCATCATGCTGTCGATCCATTCACTTCATATATGATGGTAAGTATAAGTATTGTAGAATGATCTATTAAGGTTTATATCTGAGTATTTAACGTGCTGCATATTTCTATCTATCTATCTATCTATCTATCTATCTATCTATCTATCTATCTATCTATCTATCTATCTATCTATCTATCTATCTATCTATCTATCTATCTATCTATCTATCTATATATATATATATATATATATATATATATATATATATATATATATATATATATATATATATAGGAAAAGTGACACACGTCACATGCCACTTGCTATCCCTATGATTTGGAAAGATCTCAAAGATCACTCCTCTGACTGCGATTTCTGCTTAAAAACATTACGGAAATTTGCTATATCTGTCACAATCAAAACATATAATGCTGTATCCTAACTTCAAAACTGCAATAAGGGACCAGCTCCAAACTGCGAAGAATTGCCCATTCCAAAGCCTCTAGAGCATGTGATATTACATGTGGAGAGTTCAGATTCTAATAGACGTATGGAAGAAAATGAAACAGATTCCTCTGGTGATACAAATTTTGAACAAAGCTGTTCATCCGAGCCTTGCTTATTGACTCAGGAAGGTCTCAAAGATCTCACACAACATTTAAAGTAATCTTGCAGTTTAGATATTTTATCGGTTCTCGGCTAAAAGAATTAAATCTTCAAAAGAATATAAAGACATGTACTTATCTTAATCGTGAGTTTGAATTTAAAGACAATTTTTATGAAGAAAATGCTTTAGTATTTTTAATGACATTTTTTCTCCGACGGAGACATTAGAAATGTGCTTCAATATGCAGAGTATGAATGGAATATTTGAGGTCTTGGTTTGCAATTAGGTTTGCAAATTGGCTGCACTAAGTATTGTTGTTTTTTGTGTGGATAGGGCAGTAGGGACAGAGGAAACAATTACATGAAAAGAAGGGCCTAAAAGTAAATCACTCATTCCTGGACAGAAAATGTGAAACATGACTCATTTTATAATTCTAAAAATGTGTAACTACCCCGTACCTTTACATATACAATTAGGATTAATAAAGAACTTCGTCAAAGCTGTGGATAATACTCGTGGTTTCATGTACTTAAAACAGGAGTTTCCTAAAATTAGAGATGCAAAAATTAAAGAAGGAATATTTGTGAATCCACAAATATGATCATTAATGTATGATGAAACGATTGAGGAGCCATTGTATCTACTATAAAGCAGCTTGGCAAGCATTCAAAAATGTTTACATGAATTAAATCCTTTTCAAGGACCACAATTTCAAATTTGCGACGACAGGGAGATCAAATCAGTTTGAATGCGGAGAAGGAAATCTGAACGATGTAACTGGTATATATTTGAGAAGTCCAACATATATATTTGAGAAGCCCAACATTAGCAACACTGAAACCTTCTGGGAATTTATATTTATTTCCACTTAAAATGTCGGTGCCCTCGGAGTATTTACAATCGACCATGCTCTCAGATCATGGCTGGTATTTATGAAATAGGGAAATGGAGAAAAATCAGTTGGTATACTTTCAGGAATTCTCTCTTAATTTAAAATACCACGATGTGAATTGAAGATTTCGTAATGAATGGTCACGTTGAATCATCGCCAATTTTACGATGTTTTAGCATTATGTATAAAAATAAATACAAAGGCAAAAAGTTAAAACAGGCATTTATGCAAAAAAGTCATTTATGCTAAAATAAGCAAAAATAAGCATTATAAAACTTCGCCATATGTCATCATTTGTCATGATTCGTGCACATATATTATCAGCCTTTAAGTAAGTTCGCTGGAATAAAATACTCGTAGGTATTTCTCTAAACATCCTATGTCTAATCATTAAAAATGATAATGCATACAAATATAATCTTAAAATACCTAATTGAGCAAGAAAACAGCTTGTGATTGTGCCATTAATCACCTTATCACCTTATTAGGCACTATTGAATTTTCTTACTGTATCTCCATTGCAAAATTAAATGACCTTGAAAAATCGTAAGGTTTAGTCATACATTTGTAGAGAATACGACGCGTAAATTGAGAAAATGAGCTTCTTTTAGATAAAGATCAACAACTCTTAGATGTGCAAATAAATGTAAAAGAAGAGAAACTCGCAGGCGTTACCTCAACATGTTTTTGTATCCAGTATCTTTTTGCTGAATGGTGGACTTCATTTGAACACTTTCGCTTTCACTTTCTCGTGCTCGAAAGTGAGTTGACAAGAAGTGTGCAGAAATTGGCAACTCAGAACATTATTTACATGCATTATAACACTAATGAATGGGAACTTACACTACTTTCCTTCATCTTAGCATTCTGTCAAAAAAGTTACAAAATTGACGTAACACATACAAACATGTTATTTTGATATTATTGTAATTTACATTTGTTGTGGGGTCTATTGTTTATATTCATGTTGTAGAAAAAACTGTTATTTGTTTACATATCAGCATTACGCTGTTTCACTGGCATATGGCAGCAAAACAAAGTTTAAACTTGAAATATAGTTATCTTCAGCAAGGAGGAGTCTTCTTTAAGACTGTTCCATCACGAAGTCTTTAGAATTGGTCCTTCCATCTTTTCTGTGTTCGCCTTCTGTTTTTTCCGTACTTCTTTATGTTTGCAACATTTTTGGAAATCTGTTGTTTTCCATTCTTTATACATGGAAGAGTCATTTTGTCTAATGTTACTTTATTTCCTCCAATATGCTTTTAAAGCCCAGTTTTTGTTTAATTTCAACATTCCGGATTCGACCAGTCCTTGTGTATCCAAAGACTGACCGTAGGAACACCATTATATTCGTTGTTTCTGTGAGTCTATCATGGCCCAGAACTCTGATCTACATAGGTATGAGTGGTGCGCCATAATTTTACAAAATTATAGAAATAATCCAGATACCTGAATTATAATTAAATTTTTTAAATTGTTCTGCATATACTTTGGAACTACTTAGTACCAAAATCTATATTTTCAGTGTTGTCAAAGCTTTAAATGCATTCGAGGTATATAAAGTTAGTGGGTCCACGAAGTCGTGTACAGAGCAAAGAGAAACTGTTTTGAAATGAATCATTGCAATGTAGATGAGAGCAATGGAACAACTAAAAGTTACGACAAGGGAACAAACCAATCAACGTAGAACTAAAATGCTTATCTTCTTTACATGCTGTAACGTGCTTCTCTTTGTTTACTTGCAGAAGAAGGAATGTGAGAGTAGAGACAGTCAGCCAGAGGAAAAGGGAGGTGAATTAACACTGGGAGTGAACAGTCGACCATTAACAGACTCGCAGAAAAGTTTGCTACCCCGTTAACGTATCAAAATACTCGAACAATGAAGCAATTTCTGAAAACCTACGCCAAAACTGGCTCCTGCTTTTATTGTTCAAAGTGTCCTTTACAGTTAGAAACAAAAGTAAAACAAGGCAACGACTCACATATCGTTTCAACGACTCACATATTGTCTTCAAAAATAAAATGACTGATGACAATATTTAGAAAGTTAACCTTGAAACTGATTCCACATTTTTCTGAGTTGTGTAAACGACATTCGGAACAAACGTTTTCTTAAAACGCTGGTCGAAAATGGAGCCTCTGATGTAATATGAGTTTGAAGTTAGGTTTTTTTCCTTCTCATCTTCAATTCTTTTCGGAAAGCTTTCAAGCACTAATTGAAGAACAAAGAGAACGGCTTTGTAAATAATATGACAATGAGGTACGAGGGTTAATGGAAGGTCTCGATTACGACTTACTACTGTTCGTGTTCAATACATGATTACACTCGTATCATATACGTCAGCGTCATAACACGGCGCTTGTTTCACCAAAACTGATGAAAAAATAGTCTTCCTGCAGTAAGTTTGATATTTAATAATTCATTTTAAATTTCTGTATATTGACCATGAATATTTTTTCATATTTTACAGTCTTGACCAGTATTTTACCTTCTGGCTTGAGTTTCGTACTCACCGCGTCGACGTACATAGAGAAATATATGTCAAGTATTCTGGTCTGACAACAGCCCCCGAAAACAAAAAATAAAATTTCACGGTATAAAAATATATTTTATTACATCGGAGCAAATATTTGGTTAACAATCCTTGCAATAAAACGCTCATTTTCTTTCTGAATTCAAAATTGAAGTAGTATATGGCTTAGGGTAGGGATCACAGAATTTTGAAAACGTGCATAGAATTCATTTCTCCGTATTGCAAGAGCACAGATAGTTTTAACTGTTTCTGATGCAAAATAAATAAATAAACGGTGTTTTTAGCGATTAAAAAAATGCAGGGCGGTAGGGTAATTCTGTCATCAGATTCGGATACAGCGCGTTAAAATACTTATGAAACGTGTGTCAAGTCTTTGGGTCTCACAGCGTTTTTTGTGTGGACCTGTGTAATTAACATTCACATTTGAAAACTACAGTAGGTTGCCAAATTATTACGGACAGTACTCACGTTTGAGTCATTTCTAGTTTAAGTATTTTTTTAGCAAAGGATTGGGTTTCGATAAAATTTGTAGTTCTATTGTTATCATTACTATCGTTTGTAATGAATGGCAATAATGGATCTCTACGTTATTTAAGAAATAAGTCATGCTACTTCTCATTCAGTTCCAGTTTATTGGAAACTTCTGCTGTAATGAAGACAAAAAGAAATTTTAATTGTTTTTTGCAAGATTTTCCTTTCGAAAATAATCAAAACTTAAGTAGTCTTCTTTTATGCATTACTTTTATTAAATTTTATAAGTGAATTTAGTTTTAGTTAACAATATAACGTCATAACCTCGAACTTTTTATTTTTTAGTAGGGTAAGAATTTTAATAATATCCTCTTATAACTAAAAATACCTATGAAACCAAAAATCAATAATATGTTTAAAAATGCATTTAAACAATAAAACACAAAAATTTAAGACCTATCACTAATAATTTCGCATTGTTTATGCATATTTAATTCGACTTATTGTATTATTTAAATTATTAATTCAAAATTTTAATTTTTTTAACATACTCTCCTTTCTAATGTAACACTTACTTCGTTAATATTTTTACTTATTTATTAAGTTTATGTAATTATTGTATGTACAAATTATCTCATCATCTGACTGTTTTAATGTTAGAGATGTAAGACGTTCTAAGAGTTCGAAGGGTTGTATTGTGTGTGGACATCGAGTTGACAGTCGACTATACAAGTGAATGTGAGTCAAAGAGCAAATAACGCCTGCTGTTAGGCAACACACAATAATATTTGTAATTGTATATAAATAAAAATTATTTTCGAAATTAGAAAAGAGAACCTAGCCTCATTCCCGGAGGAATTCTGACTCTTGTCCTGCTTTAAATGGTCAGGAATTGAACACTGGGTATGAACATTGACGGTCCAAGTCAAATCACATATCCCGATCCAAGCCAATCATATTGCACTTCTTTGCGTTCGGGCAATCGGGTAATAATCAATACTTACTAAAAATAAAACCGAATACTTTGCTGCATACATACTTAGTTTCATTCACTGAAACGTTAGTTTTTTTTCTTTTAAAGCTTCCTGTGAGCTTCTAGTTCTTTTCACCAAAACCTGCGTATTTACTTCAGAAGCATCTAGTCCGTACCATTTACTTTCATTCACATCATCCAGTGAACAGTCATGCTAAAAATCTCTCTTCCTCTATTTGAGCTTCTCACGCTATCTAGTGTCACCTAACGAACTACATGCACCACCAAGCAATGTTACCGCCTGAAGAGTCGATGGCAGGCAACCCATCATACGCTCGAGTGTCATCCAGCAATGGTTGCCTATTTGCGCTTCGATCCTTCTGAGCGACGTCACCGGTAAACAAGGTATGCGTAAGGGCACAACGCTTACGTCAGCGTAGGGTTTACGTAGTCGTTGCACGCATGCACACCGGATGGCACACGATACGGACAGGGGACAGTGGGACTACGTGCTGCAAGAGCTGCGTCCAGGGCAAATACGTAGAGTTTGCACAATCGACTCCTCCCATAAAACTGAATGTCACAGAGGAAGGAAATGGTTAAGAGATGAGAACACATCGTTTATATTAAGAGAAATTGGTGATATATTTCTTATAAATACCTAAGAGTATCATAACCTACCTACAAAGTGATGCCTCCACGGCTCCTGCAATTAAGACGAATGTCATGAAGGAATTTCGACAATATGGTGTAAAGAAGAAAAAACTTCACATTGTACGTTTTGCAATTACTACAAAATAGGGCCTGAAAAAGAATTAAAAGTCAAATAAAATTTAAAAATATAAAATTATAAAATACTTTCGCAATACAAGGAAAATAAAAATAAGCCGAATTGGTAGTTATTTCATATAAATGTAATACGTTTACAATTGTAATTCGATTCATAAGTCCATTCTGTCATTTTCTGTTATCAAGAAACTGGACTGATTGATTATTTTGTACTTTCGGGCGGCTCGGCGCTTCAACTGGAAGTAACGTTTGTCACGGGGGGTGAATTTAATTTTATAGTTAGGGAGATGGCTGTGTTCCCCCTGGTAATGTACGAGATCCGTCGCCGATCTACACGTCAACTAACAGGATGTCCCTCTCCAGGTATTTCCATCAGAGGGACTGCGCCCCGATCGTGGACAAGATCTAAGCTTCCGACATATATGACAGCATAGTGCTTGTAAGTATGCGTGTGTATGAAGAGAGGGCGACAAGGATAAGGAAGTACAAGTATAGCTCACGCGTGTTACTTACAATCCCTATTCATTTGATATGAATAAATGAACAATCGGGCACGTGCCTAAACCAAGTATAATCATCATCCGTGCTACTTTACAGAAAAGAATGATCCCGCACGCCTGATAATTTGATGCAGCTTAGTCAAGGGAACGATTATTTTGACACTCATTCATGTCAAATTAATTTGGGGTATGATCGATGAGTAACACACAGAAATGATTCAGCCACTCCATGGCAGATGCCATTCACACACTTTATGCGAACATCGCGCTCTGGTTTGCTTGGATGATGTTTTAAGTGGTATATTCAAGCTACTGAAATGATATGGAATTTCTTGAAATCCCTAGTTAACGTTCAAGGTAGTAACGTTTTTTCTATTAGAAGAATATGCATCGCCCTTCGTTGCATCCAAATATCCTTTGCTACACCAGAAGTTGCATTGCATCCGTGGGGGAGGAAGATTTCTAACTTCTTAATAAGGTGGGTCACGGCATCAGCTGTTGCCATTGGCGCGTCTCTGCCTATGAGGTCCTAGGTTTTGAGATCGGACGGTGCCGGATTTTCAACACTGGATAAATAGGTTGAACTCAGCCATTAGAACGCGCTGTCTGGAAGAGTTATAAAGGCTAGTTGCTCTGGCCGGTAGTTTCACGTTGATACGCATTCATTTCACAAACGTCTAAATTGTGCTGGGGCTGTAGTACTCCCTATTATTTCGTCATTCCCTCAACCGAAGAGTGCTCACATTAAAACAATTTATTTGTGCTACTAGAATGAGAGAAAAGAGCACTTCAAAACTTCTGTTTAAAAATATTTAAATGAACTCTATTTAATTACAACTTAGTCTATTGCGATTTTAATTAAAGACGCTGCAAAAGTGAAAAGCGCGAGTTCCTTGATATTCCTTGCTAGTGCTTTCTAACAGAAAATTAAAATTAATTTTTAATATTTTACGTGCTTTACGACATTATTTGTATTAATTCTTACAATACTCTTTTTAGTGAAGATTCCGGAACATTTATTAAAACGATTTATAAACGGGAGCTGCACTCGCTGAAAAGACCCTTCCAAAACGTTCAGTGGAGCTTCAGCTCATCTGTCTAGCGGAATGTATACATTTCGCCGAGAGATGCTTCACCGATGTTCAACTGTCCTTCTCCCCCACACGTCACACACAGTTTTTACTGTTCTTTGACAAATCAAATCAAATCAAATTGTTTTACATCATGTCAAAATAATCATCACCAGGCCGGAACCGAGTATTCGTACCATTACCATATCAACAACAATCTGTGAATTCTCCATAAACAAATCAAAGCGCGCACGTTCATAAATAGAGCACACATGGCAGAACCAGAGCAAATGGGAGCACAGAGTGTGGCACGTGGACGGCGGCGGCGACTCTCGTTATCACCGTGGCTTCGTGGGCGGGGGCAGAGGCGGGGGCGGGTAGTTAGCGAGTAACGGAGGCGGCGACGGCAGCTAACGGCGCGCGACAACACACAGTACCCGTCCGCAAGGGGAAGGGAGGCCTTCGGCAGACGCCTCTCTTAAATGGGGCAGCGAACGACACCAGTAGAAGGGAGGATCTCAACGGAGCATTTCATTAAATGGGGCAGCGGCAGACAACTGTAGAAGGGAGGATCTCAACGGAGCATTTCAAATCAATTAGAAACAAAAGAAGAGAATATAAATTTTTAAGAATTGGTGACTTTTTTGCACGAACCAAGTAATTGAATCATGTTTCAATTATTTATTAAAATTACCATTGAAGTGGAATCATAAAAATCGTGTATTCGGTATATAAAAGTGTTATAAATTGACAGTATATATTATAGTGATAGATTATTTAAAGTAGACAAAAACAATGAAATCATAATGAACAAAATAGATAATAATTATTTAACCAACAGATTAGGTTAATGTATTAAATTGATTTTAGATCACGGAAGTACTAAATTAAAGTTTCTCGTAAAAATTAACGGTAATGCCAAGTTCCATGGATCACGGTGATTTGACATGTATAGAAAGTATGGTGTGTATAGAAGAAAATAAAATATATAAAAAGTTTCTCCCAAGAAAGAGGTAGGAGTTTGGATTATTACTGTACTAAATCTGTTGCATTTAAAGAAACCCCAGAATCACTTATAATATTTTGCAATTGTAATCTGATGTACGTTTAGAATAAATATACAATGCTTTAATTAAATTTATTTTTACTGAATATTCTTGGCAAACACCTGGTTTGAAATCAAGGTCATTGACAAATGATGTAGCACACAAGTTGATTTGAAAATGTAACAGTTTCTATCACGTAGTCGACAAGCACTCTTGTTGAGTATTTGCTTTATTCATTAACGTTTCTCAGTTAGTTACAAAGATTATAGCGGAAAAAACATTTGTCCTTTTCTTAGAATATGTTCTGGAATTTAGGACACTTCCTATGAAATTTGTGGTGAACAAAAGTGAGTCATGAGTGGTTTCAATGAGTATTCACAATATACGTCCACATTCTAATTATTGTATATTTAAAGAAATCGTTTACTTATGCTGAGCACGTTATATAGAATTCTAATTATTGTGTGCATCTCCTACGTGTTTACGGGCAAAGGTTTTGTTGGCAAACCTGATATTCGAGCTCAGAGATGGAAAATTCATATAGGAAGCAAATATAAAAACTACACCAAAACTTTCTCTTATTTTCTACCATTTGACTGAACCATATTTTTAGTGATACAACTTTAACAAACCGTTAAAATGTGTCTAAGAAACTGCACACACAAAATTATAGTTGCATTAGTATTTATTGTGTAAAGTCCAACTGAAATGTTGGATGTTCAACAATAGAATTTTTGGCATTTATTAATCGTGATATAGTTCCATTTAATAAATTTCTTTAAGAAGACCAATACAATTACATAACACAGACTCCATGTTACCATTTTTTCTCATTCGGTTCCGAATCTCATTACCATGTAGAAACTCCCTTCTAAAAGGGGTAGATGTTGCCGGCAGAATGGGACGTTTCTGGTATACAATGCTATCTGCTAGTTAATGGTCACTCGTATAAAAAGGTGCTTCATAGATTGAAAGAGTAATCGCAAATTAGGACCAAGCTTAAGTTCGCCTGGCGCCGAGGACCAGGCAACTAAAGCTCACAATGGTGCACGAGCATGCTTTCATTTTCTTTGTCTAAATCCCTTAAGAATGAACTATTACACCATCTTAAACGCGTGTACCATGAACGATGCATCTTTCAAAGAATGCTTTCATTGAATGCTTTGGGAGTAAAATGTCACTCGTAAAAGTTACGGTCATACCAAAGAAGGTTTAAGTAACTCCGTCAATAATAATCCGCTTCATAATCCAGTTTCATACCTTTCGTTTCAAAAATTCAATTCAATTTCATCCGTATCGAAAAAGATACGTGTAAAACTTCACACATCTCTCTCTCAGGACCACCAACACTGAAAGCAATGCCGGTCGTCCTAGAGCAACTAACGGTCCCTGCGACCCAGGGTACCCAGAGACCCAGATAGTGAGGAGCAGAGGAGCAGAAGGGCTAGTGGTGGGCTCTTCCTCATGCGACGCGCGACGCCCGCTCTCGTAACTAGGCCAGCGGCGTCCGGGGGGGCGTCGGCGTCGGGAGCGTCGGCGGTGGCGGTGGCGGTGGCGGCGGCGGCGGTGGCGGTGGGGTGGCGGTGGCGGTGGCGGGGTGGCGGCGGTGGCGGCGGGGCGGCGGTGGGGCGGGGCGGCGGTGGCGGCGGTGGCGGCGGTGGCGGTGGCGGGGGGCGGGGTGGCGGCGGTGGCGGCGGGGCGGCGGTGGGCGGTGGTGGTGGCGGCGGCGGCGGCGGTGGTTGCGGTGGCGGCGGTGGTGGAAGCGGCGGCGTGGCGGCGGTGGCGGCGGTGGCGACGGTGGCGGCGGTGGCGGCGGTGGCGGCGGTGGCGGTGGCGGCGGTGGCGGCGGCGGCGGTGCTGGCGGGGGCGGCGGCGTGCTAACCGCCGCGCCGTGTTGACGGAGGTGCCAGCGGCCGCAGGACAAGGAGCTTCGGAGGGGCGGAGGGGCGGAAAGGGGAGCGGGGTCTATATGCGGGGCGGAGGCGCGCGCGCCCACTCTGCCATGGCGCCCGCGCTGCCCTCGCCGCCTCCGCCGCGGCGGCCCGCGCTCCTCCCGGCGGCGCTGCTGGCGCTGCTGCTGCTGGCGGTGCGGCCGGCGGCGGCCGTGGACTTCGCCGGCATCGCGTCGTTGCTCATGGACACCTACGCGCACTCCTCGCAACGCAACGATTCGGCCGGCAGGTGAGAGGCCGCTTTTTTCCCGGGCACGTCAACTGCTACGGTCATTTGCCCAATAGTGTAGTGATATTTTTTGTGCCTGGAGGTGGTGGCAGTGTTCCTCCCCTTGCTGATGGGACATTAGGCGCCGACTTACATATCGGTTTTGAGGGGCGATTCCCTCTCCAGGTATCTCCACTAGTGGCTCACCACCCCAGCCGGCATAAGTTCTAAGTACCCATCTACCCTCTCGACTTGTGTGACTGTGTTGTGCATGTGTAAGTGTGTGTAAGTAACGGGAGATGATAGGACAAGAAAGAGGAAGGAAAGATTGGGCGCGGTCCGTGACCCTTTTGTTAGGGTACTGTTCCGACTCTCATCCGATGTTGATCTGAGAAACCAAGGAAAACTACCAATCAGAGCAGCCTGCCGCTAGAATTCTTCTCCAGACTGCAGCTGAATTCGGCCTAGCAAAACAGCTAATGTCGAAAATCCGCCACCGTCGGGACTCGAACCCAACGACCCACCAGTCAGAGACAGCGGCAATGCTGCTTCTGAGCTAATCTCAATCGGTCCCATTTTTCGTGATTTCGTCATTTTTTCTTTCAAAATCGTGAGCGGCCACCTTTCCGGATGGCTGGCTAACACGTTTCAAGAAGACAAGTAACAAATGACATACGCGGTCGGACTTAAAACACTTCACAAAGACGGTCGGCAATTTCGCAATTCCTTATTTCCGCAAATGCACAGTAAGGTACCGAACACGGTATTCTTTTGTAGGGAGCGTTCACGTAGTATGTAGTTGTTGAAGAAAGATGTCAAGAATCATATTCAGAAGTTTTTCTGTTATTGACGGAAAATGTTCTGTCGGAGTAGACGCTTTGCTATTCGCAGATTTCTTCAGTGCAGCAATTGTAACTGTGTAAATATCAAGTGTTAAAATGTTATTTTGATTTATATCATTCGTTAGAGTACATGATTATCTATTGTTCCCTACTAGTTTTCTGAAATTTGAATGAAAGGGGGAAACTATTTTTTCGGTTGTAAACAATTCATGACATTTAATTGGTTCAAAATTGAAAATTATCATAATTTATTTAATATAGTTTTTCAAGAACTTAAAATGTTGTCTTTTGAATGCTACAAGGCAACTTAAATGTTATAAATGGGCTTAAAACCATAGAATTTTGAAATTAGAAGAAAATAACCAGTGAAGGATTGTTACGCAAAGCTACTAATTTGTAACCTTCGAACCAGATATCTAGAGAATAATAAAGTACAAACGAGGAGAGGAGAGAGAGGAGAGGAGAGGAGAGAGAGGAAAGGAGAGAGAGGGAGAGGGAGAGGGAGAGGGAGAAGGAGAGGGAAAGAGGGAATGAGTGGGAGGAAAAAGTAATGAAGTACATAAAATAATAACCAAGAAGTAGTTATGTTTCAGAAATGTAGAGTAGTTTTTTTGTAACTGTGTAATATTTGAAATTAAATTTTTATATTCTCATCGAGACTTCGATGAGAATCGATGCCTTCTCTTTACAACACAAACCCATTTTCCATTTGCAGCGGCCGTAGCGATTCGAACCCGCAGGTGGTGTACGGCGTGCCGGCCGCCTCCCCACCCTCCGCGCCGGCCTCGTCCGCGTCCTCGGCGGGCGAGGACAAGCCGCTGAGCTACAGCAGCCTGCTGGACGCGTTCCGGCGCCAGGACTGGGAGGCGCTGAGCGACTCGGCTGGCTTCGGCGGCGCCGCGCCCCTCACCACCACCGCCGCCCCCGGCCCCGAGGGCTGCGGCGACGGCTGCCCCTGGGCGCCTGCGGCCCCCGACGCCGACGGCTCCTACCGCGTGCTCTACCCCGTGGAGGAGGGCGAGCAGGAGCCGCCCACCACCCAGCCGCCCCCGCACACGTACGAGCTCGCAGATGGTAAGGATAGCTCTGTAGAACAAATCACAGTAACGGTGTCGAACGGCTAAATCCACGTAGAGAACTCAGCCGATTTTAATCGTTTGAAAGAGGCAGATACTGACCCTTATAATCCTACCAATTCACTTTGATATTCGGCTATCGACTTAAGAGTTATACTGATAAATAAGTGGATACATAAATAGATAAAGCAATAACAGTTTGCTTGTTCTTGGCAAGGTATGCAACCAGGCAGCCACCCGGATATTAATCATGGGAGATTGCCGGTATGTCAGAACATATTTTCGTGATGTTGGTTATCCCAATCTTGATGCTTTGTAACAATGTTATATAATCTTCTTCCGTTCTTCAATGTCGTTGAAGAAGTGAAAATACCATTGGAAATATCGAGAATGAGGGAAGAGATGTTTGATAGGCTAGTTTTTCCTGGACAGTGCAACAGTGCTTGATATTAATTGTTTTTGACACGTAGATAGATTATTGGCCAGCGAAGCGATCTAATGATAAAAAAATGCAAAAAATAATTATTCTTTTGACGGCGAATGGTGTGGTTCAATTTCTATATAATGGTATGTAAATTCTTTCGATTTAAACATTCAGGAATGTGCTTCATGCCTTTGTTGATTAATGAATGGAATGTAACAAAAACTAATTTCGATACAACAAATAATTATTAATAAAAATTAATCCACGGAGTTAATAGAGGGAAAGTAACTTTTGTTGCATTTTAAACGTTTTATTAAAATTCATTTATTGATGCGTCTGAAACTTATAAATCGAAATATTCTTCAGTGATCATAGTGACATTTTAATCAGTTTGAATAACTGAACTCAGTATTTTATATACTGAAAGTAAACACAAGGATTTCTTCGGTTTAAGGGCAATATAATTATGAATATCGTTAGCGATCTCCATTTAAAATAATGAACCCCATTTATTATATCCTTATTGCGGAAACTGATTTAGGATATCAATTAAGAGTATTAAGAGTATTAATTGTATAAATTGCATTTAAATAATACATCTATATACAAACGTTGACTAGCCAAAGAAAAATAAAAGCAAAATTTGAAAGAATCAAACCACAAAAATTACAAAAAATCGACTTTTGAAATCTAAAACATTAATAAGATTTCCGAGATTTACAAAAAACTTGAGAAAGTTAGCGAAACCTTAGCAAGAATGCCCAGAAACAGAAATGCAGCTTACGACATGAAATAAACAAACCAATGAGCAACTAACAAGCGACGCCTCTTATGCGCTTGCAAACGGAGAGCGAGGAGCTCCTGGAGCAGCAGTCGTGTATACTTTCGTAAGGCCCCGTGGCTGGTGTCCGCAGGGGAGCGCCCGCAGCGGGGCCCCGCGCCGGCGCCGCAGCCGCCGCCCCCGCAGGAGGCCCAGGCGCGCTTCCACCCGTACGCCAAGCACCCGACCATCGGCGGCGTCGCGGCGCCCGCCGCCGGCCCCGGCCCCGCCCCGCACCGCCTCGCCCCGCCCCCGCGCCTCCACGCCCCGACTCCTACAGCCCCGCCCGCCCCACGTCGTACCAGGCGCCCGCGCGCCCGCCGCAGCCCCCGCCCGCCACCTACGACTACGCCTACCCGCCCTTCTTCAACGCCCCGCCCCCGCCGCCGCCGGCCGCGCAGCCGCCGCCCGCACCGCCGCCAAAGGTATGTATCACTACTCGATATCATCATTATGGATTCTATTTTTATGCAATTGCATTTTTTCTGTTCATTCAGATATGTACAGAGTTCTGTTTTTTTTAAGCAAATTGGCATCTTCTTAGAACCCAAGATTTAATAAAAATGGTTGAATAATGACAAACAAAATAGGAAGAACTACTTTATTTCTAAGTAATTATTATCAACGTTTTTGATGATGTAAAACTTAAAAATGTATAAAGAATAAGAGCAAGTTTTATTTTAAATCAAAAGTACTAAAACACTCCCAATTTCCACCGAGCATTGGAGAAAAATTGGAAACAACGAAATCCTCAGGCCCTACAAGATATTAAATACAACCCATACGCTACTAAACATGGAGTTTGAAAAAAATGTATCATTGGCGCGTTCTTCAGAAACAGCATAATATGGAATACTAGGGGTATCGCGTTAATAATGATGGAACGATATCAAACTCCCACATTAATTCATTTTACTGAATAGTTGAACACAATTATATGCTTTTAATACTATTTTTTCATTTCAATATTGCCTTTATTATCGGTAATAGGTTCTAAAGGTGGTGCCATAGAGGACCACGAAGCGATTTTAGAGACCTTGAAGAGACCAGGTGGAATTTTTTGCCTCAGGAATTGCATTTTTTGCGATTGTTGCCCCGATCCATGGAGGAATCAAATGTAGTTATGTGCATCCAAGATTAGGTTCACTGTGTTCCCTGAAATCGTACATGTGTGCGGGCAGGCAACCAAAAACGGACGTCTTCAATCCTTTGTCACAGAAGCAGGTAGTTCGGTGTTATCTCTTCAGTGTTGTTCTCCTTTGTTGGTCGTATTATATTTTACAACATTTCCTCATTTATTTGTTTTTATAAAATAATTTTGTTCTGTGATATATAATATTCGTAATAAATCAGTATTTTTGGTTTATTTTACCAATTGAGAGTGGATTTTGTTTAACCTGAATTTTTCCCTAATAACCAATGTTGTTCGCGCAGGTCGCGATTCTAGCCAGAGATATTTAATCTTTTTGCCGCGACTAAAGCGCAGGCATGACTGTACCCCCCCCTTCACTGAAACTGCGAAACCGAACAGCGCCGCGGAAACTGTAGAATACCGCCAGATATCGACCCAGTAGCATCTCATTTTATAACGATCTATTTTTGATTTTTTTGCTGCTCACGGAGATGTTCTATCTCAAAAAACTGTTTTCGCAGTGTATCCTTCAACCGTAAGTTATAATATACAATAAACATTAACAAATACGTTTCTATCTAACTTCACTGGAAACTTTACTGTACAATCTCTATGTTTATAAATTTCTAATTATACATTAATATTCCAATTTTATTACAACATATTAATATTTTTAACTTCTGGATCTCTCATCTATGAACATGGAATCTCCGAAAATAGATAATTATCAGAGAAATACAAAAATACATTTTATGGAAAATGCGAAACACATAAATAAAAATATATTCATTACTGCATAGATCGAATACAGTTTATTTTTTATTTAGCAATTAATTCAGCAAATAAACTTACGGTGTTCCGTTAGAAATGGAGTACTTTATTGCTGTACAACTCAAGGTTAAATAAAGAGTTTTCCCTAGAAAATGTTTATTTCCTCGTAATCGATATATCAATTGTTAACTAACAACCGCGTAAGGTTCACTAGCATCGCAAATTGCTAATTTATCATCGGGGCGTTGAATTCTTTTCAGTCTTTTCTTTTTTTGAACTTAACTAATACTCCGCAAGAGCTTTACTCATATTGACTCCGGCCGCGAAAGCCTACGATGCTACGTTAACTAATACTATTTTGGAATTTCTAGATGCCTACAGCCCCCAAGGGGCCAAGCCGGCCCGCCTTCCTGCCGTACGCGCCCAGCTACGGCAACGGGGGCGGGGCCGGGGGCGGCAAAGGGCCCAAGCCGATGGACGCGCGGCCGCCCGACAGCGGCTACGACTACCCCCCTCCTACGCCAAGCGAGGGCGCGGACTACGGCGAGGGCTACCCCGCCCCGCCGCCCAAAGCCCACAAGCCCCACGCGCCGCAAGAGGTAAATGCAAATACCGCTCATCTGTTTTATTCCCGCTCTATAGGTGCGTTTTGTGGCTCTCGCGTCCAGACAATCGTAATAAATGGGATGGAAAAAGAAAGGAAATATCACGGAGAGCTGAAGGATTGCATTTTCACTTTATAAATATACATAAAGTTTGAAAAACTCATCTAAATTAAAGAGGCGCAAGTGGCATCCCGCAATTAACGATCCGATTGATTTTCTGGTGTTCCCGGGTACGTCACGGTAGTCAGTAATCCCGTTAGTATATAGAATAGCAAGAGGTTGGTGATGTTATTCCCGATGATTTAAGAACAAATATTCAGTAAAATTGTTTATGAATTAAAATACCAGAAAACATGGTTTTCGCCTTCATTGTCTCTTTGTTTAAAACCCATAAAATTTTTTACCGCAATCTCCTTTACAATTGACCACACACTTGAACATCGGGCAGATCTTCCTTACCTCCTTTGTAGGCAATTGACAAACGGAAGAGGCGCTTTTGCACTATTCGTTAAGACGCCATCAACACAAAACTTCATAAGTGTAGTATTACTAGAGGAAAAAATGCATAAAACAGATTTAGGGGTGCATCAACCAGCATTCATCTAAAATCTGTTTGATGCACCCCTCGGGTTTAGAAAAAATAATTTAGAATACTGTGGTATAAGGAAAATGCACTTGCAACCCGGTAACAAACGTTACCATCGTCTATAACTTGGAAACGCGTCCTAGGTCATTAAACACGGTTTCTGAGTCACTTTCAGAATAATCATGTTTCTACGACCGTAACATACAATATGACCTTTAGGAACGTTCTGTTATATTTTTGGAAGGTAACCCCACCCCATACATAGCATGGGTTGTCAAACTCGTTCGCAGTTGGACATTGGTATTAAGTTGTTCCCACTGTTCAAGCGGGTCCAACTAGTAAACCATATTTTTTACAATTCAGTTCCTAAGTTTTTCGGATTTATGCCAAAAGATAAAAAAATTTCAACATTAGTAAGATTTGCTCTTTGCCGTAGATGGACGATTACGGGTACCACCACGACGACGGGTACTCGTACAACCCCCCGAAAGGGGCGCAGGACGAGGAGCCGTCACCCCCGAGTACGCATGGGCATCACTATGGGTACCACGACGACGAAGAGTACTCGTTCCACCCGGGCGAGCTGCCGAAGCCCAGCGAGCCAGGCCCTCCGATGCCCGGGCAGCCCCCAAAGCACGCGCCCGCTGCAAAACCGCCCGCCCCCATGACGAAGCCCATGCCCAACGGGTACGCGGGGATGCACCCTCATCACGCTCCCCCGGACCAAGACTACGACGAACCAGAGGCCCCGCCTCCGGCTCCGGCTAAGCCAGGGGGCAAGCCCAAACCCCAACCTCACGGGCATTATCACCACCAGTACGACGACTACGCGGACCAAGACGATCTCCCCGCCCTGCCCAAACCCGGCAGTAAACCCATGGCACCTCCTCCTGCCCACGATGACTACGACGAACCACCTTCGGGACCTCCCATGCACCCTCCCAAGGCTCCTTCGAAGCCCTCCCCTCCCGAGCCGCGCCCTCCGCCCCCGCAGATTCTGTACCACAAACCGTCCACCCACCACAACGGCATGGCCAACCACCACGACGACTACTCGGACGAGGAAGACGAGGAGGCGCCGCACCAACCAATGCCCCCTGCGAAACCCGCGAAGAAGCCAGCGCCCCCGCCAGAACCAAAACCACCGTCTCCAGAGATCTACTTTCACAAACCCACCGGTTACCATAACGGCCACGGCGGCGATCACCACGACGACGATCACCACGACGACTACGAATACGATTTCGAAGATCACCATGAGCATCACCCCCCGCCCCCACCTCCACCCAAAGAGGAGAAACAACGAGTGAGCACGCGACCCTATTACGCGTATTACCACCTCGGCCGCAAGCTGTGGTACATCCCGCTCTACTTCAGCGTGTACTTCATCATCTACGTGACGGCGCTGATTATCAAATCGGTGGCGCGGCATAAGATTCAGTACCCGCTGTACTTCAGTGGCACGGGCACGGCCAAGGAGGCGGACCCTCATCACAGGAGGCGGAGGAGGCAGGCGATGATAGCGGCTGGGCTTTGGGGTGGCAGACACGAGCCCCCGGGGCCGGTGCAGGCCGGAATGGAGCTCCTGTTGGAGGTGGCGGGGGAGGTGGATGACGCGTTGGAGTCGGCGAGACGGCGCTACGAGAAGCGGTGATGCAATATGGTTGGATGCTCAAGTCGATAAATCGTTATGAACTGCGTCTTTTCAGTGATGTCTGTTCCAGCTACTTTGAGTATTTCTTGCTTTACGTTACCACAGGACATTGTTGGCAACAAGTCTGAGATCTGTCCACAACAGGCTGGTCACGTTCGAGATCCTCGCTATTATGAAGCGAGAGGAGAAAATACAGTAGCTCTCAGAATATTGAGAAAGGACGCAAGGACATGGAGTGTAGGAGAAAATTAAGAATCATAATCACTCTCCCCCGTCCGTACCATACTTCACTGTCACATTAATCACACAGGAACACACAAGAAAGTTGTCCGATCTACAGACTTGATATATGTTTCTCTATTATTTCGGGGCGATCTCTGAAGCCAGAATTGCCCCACTACCCTCCAGTTTTTTTTTAAATTGCAAAAAATCACCCTCAAATTTACAACGTACAATTTTACGCTTGTTTTTCGCGATTTAAAAAAACTAGAGGCTGATGGCGGAACTCTGGCTTAAGATTAGGATTCATTGAGTCGGCATACATAAAGAAACCTGTGCCAAGCCTTTGGGTTTGATAACTTTTTTGTGTGTGTGTTATCCCAAAATGTCTCATTATTTACAAATATTGCGGCTTAAAATTTAGAATATCTCATGCACTCTGTAAACCGGTCGATATATTCATTATTTGGGTAACGTGTCCTGAACTGTAATATGAATAGACCAGAAGTTCCTCTTTCTAGAATCAGCAAAGTAATGCCTGATTTCAAGTAATGCTGCTGACGAACGTAGTAGTACGAAGGTGCCATATCTTCATTCCTTTGAAACGGCTATATCTGGTACATTTTGCCAATGATTCTTGTTAGAATGCACTCATTCCTGATAGTCTCCTTTTTAAATTTATTTGTCTAATAAATCTTCAGAAATTAATTCCTTATTCCAGAAAAAGCTTTCATACACTATTTGTTATTATGAAGTATTTATTTAGTTTCGTTTAATCTCAAGAATTAACGTGAAAATGGCAAAAAAAGTGGCATATAATACTACGTTAATATTAATTAACCTTAACGTAGAATAAAATACTTAGTATCAGTTCCTGATCATCTCCCAAAAATTATTATGTAATGTTTCTAAGCAGCAAACGCTTAGTTTTAATCCCAAGTCATGGTTTTGGAAGTGGGCGAAGACAGAGTGGCACGCAATAATATTACCTACAGAAAAATAAGGTTTTTATCCTTGGCATTTTACCAAATGTTACCAGTTTCATTTCATAACCGGTGAATTAAAACTTCGAAGCAGATTCTCTTGATAAATTGAAAGCGATATAACCACCGAAAAGACTCAAAATATACTGTATTTCTTTCAATTTATTAATTGGAACTTTCAGTGTTATTGTTTTAATTTTTACAATGTAACTCGTGATGTGAACTAAGACTTTGTGGTGAAAATGACTGACCTTCCTAAGAGCAAAGCTATTAGAAAATATATTAAAATATGTCAGAATAGAATTTGAAAATATTTGTGATAATTGAAGTAATCAAATATCATTCCTAGTGTTCTATTTGAAAATTATTTTAGTTCATATATTCTATTTATTTAATATTACTATTTTTGTGTGTATAGTACAATAATATCATTTTGTAAATAAAAACCTCTTAATAATTGCACGTTATTTCCTGTAAACCAGGCAGTAACAGCCTTTTCATTCTCCAACCTCACGTTTTTTCCTACCGGATATGTGCAAGTAACGCTGAGAATAATTGCGTCATTACAGATGAAGTGCTAAAAAGAACTTAACGAGCAATTGTGGAAACAAAGACAGGGATACGTTGTTCAAGCTCGAGCACTGGCGTGCAAAGCCATAACTATTCAAAAGCGGGTTGCGTAACACGGGTTGTGAAGAACGTTCATGGAACAAGAGACCTCAAATTTCATTACTTGCATAATTTGAATTCGCTCGTTCTCACCAGTCACATTCATAACTTCATTAAAGTAAAGCGGTGTGTTGAGTATACTTCAAATGGCAATTGTTTTCAGATTCATAGACCAGTTGAAAACTTTTGGACTTTTTATAACCCTCTGCATCATAATGCAGAAACGTTGGGTGTCTTGCAGTCTTCCAGAGTTAACATGGCATAAAATAAATGAAAGCCCCAAAACGCTTATAGGTCTTGGGTACGATGGCGATTGTGTAAAGTCTGGAATTTCAAAAGATGTTCAAACACAACTATCTTAATATTCAATATGTTCATTGTCATACACATCATATTAATTTATTGTTGATGAGAATTACATAAATAAAGAGAAATGTTCAAATTTTCTTTACCAGTATTCAGAGTCTGTGCACATGCTTTTCAAACAATGGAGGGCATTCATAATAGTAAAGAAGCCTAAATCTGTTCCCACCTGGTGGAATTTACAGAGAAGAGGCGTCAACATTTTTTGATTCAAAAGAAGCCATAATTGAATACCTGAAAATCATTTTACACTCAAATGAAAAAAGTAACAATATTTTCTTCTGAAGCTTAGTCAGTTAAAACTGTTAACAAGTTATGCCATTTTATTGATATATTATTTAGACAACTAGGCGTAGAGGATAGAAATTGGTCTCACTGCCGTTGCATAAAGTTTTCTGAGATTTGAATAAAATATGACAAAACTTAGAAATGACAATGAAATAATCTTTATACATCAATATGTATCAAAATATTCATTTGCAAAGTAGACTGAAAACAATGAGTGAGCGAGAGAAACAAAGGAAATATGGGATGTAACTTACTTTTAAAAATTTAGAAAGATTTAGTTTTACTGGCTATTTAACTGCTGCTTCTTTGTTCATGTCGGATAATGTACCAGTATACAGTTCTAAATTTTCCGAAGAATAATTTTAAAAAATTATGATTCTTACAAGAATTTGATATTTAATAAAAATCGCGTGGAGTTTTAAGCAATTTATGGTGCAGAATATTTTATGAGATTATCGCCCTTAGTTTGAATCAGTTTCTCAAAGAGTGCACGTAGAAGAAACGTTCAGTAATGGCATAACACTTTCTAGAAATTCGAATTACAATTCGAATAACCACTTCTGAAGCAAAGTTATATTTTCCTACCTTCAAACGTATAAAGATATTTCTAAGAAAGAACATGTCACAAGACAAATGTGTGATAGCGTTTTCCATGCTATATCAACAGAGATTGTATTTCATAATAGTTTTGGTAATAACGAATTTTATACAGTTCCTGAATTTAATCATAAAGTGATTAATACATTTTCTCATCAAAAAGAAAGGTGTATTGATTTCCTCTTCAAATAAAAATGAGAGATTAGCTTTAATAAAAATTTCGTATTAATCTATAAATTAAAATACAACAGTTCTTCACATTTTGAAGTACTCGTAATTGTTGAATATTACTTTAAGAAGAGAAGTTTTGAATTTATTAAAACGAATTTCATTTTAAGAGAGAAGCGACATCCTTGAGTAGCTTCCTGCACGTTACTGAACTATATATATATATATATATATATATATATATATATATATATATATATATTCGTTTTGATGTGTAATTGAGGATAAAAATCTCATATTTAAAGGTTTTTTGCCTTTATAGTAGGAGGTGCAGACGATTTAATTTGCTTGATTAGTGATTCGGAGCGCATTAAAAAAAAAGAAAATAAAAATTGAAATGTAAGTGTCCCGTAAATGTAGTGTATTTTTGTCGCGGGAGGTGGAAGTGATCTTCCCCAGCTGGATGGCGAATCCGACGTCGGCTTGCGGGGATTTCCTCAACCAGGTATCTCCCATCAGTGGGGCACCGCCCCAACCCGGACAAGGTCTAAACTCCCAACTGATCGAGCAACAAGCGTCCTACTGTAATGCATGTTTCTGTGTGTGTGTGTGTGTGTGTGTGTGTGTTGTAAGGGGAGTAAGGACAAGGAAGAGGAAGGAAAGATCCGTCCGTAGCCCCGTCCGCGCGCAGTCCGTAGCCCTTTTATAAGGGTACTGCTCCGGTATTTGACTGGATTAGAGAAACCACGGAAAACTCCAGATCAGAGCAGTCGGCCGCTTGAATTCTCTTAGACAGCGGCTGAGAGGAGTCAAAATCTCAGGAGTCTCAAATGAGACCTATGCCATTCTTTTAAGCGTTTCTTCTATTCTGCAAGCTATTTTGTTTAAGGCAAAAATATCTATCTTCAATTTTATAATTTTTAAATGTCAAAAAAATTTAATTTCGAAAATACAGATGGTTTGCCGGGAATAAGACTCGCACGAATTGTTACCGAGCTTTGTGGAGAACATTTATACACATACGTGAGAATACGAGAAAATTTAAAGAAAAAAGTGGCGTTTTTGAGAAAAATTGATTAAATTTTTTAAAAAATTGTCTATTTTTCACGCAACATTACTGGAAAACTACCCGTATTTTCAATAATTGTACATGACCACATTTCAAGAACTGTCATTAAAGAACAGATATCATTAAGGAAGAAAATTCTCTCTGTGCCAAGAAATGGCGCAACTAAATCTTACTCTGGCTTATTTAGCACGTTTCGCCTCTGAAGCTTCTAATTTGAGAGATCTATGCGTGACACATCTATGATCCAACTAGGCATCCCAATTTTCGGGTACCAAATTGAGTGTACCTCCTCTTCACCTTGACCAATCTTAACCGTCTTTGAAAGAGCACTAATTGACCTTAATTGCGACGTGTGTGCGAAGTTACAACTGAAAATCACCTTAAAGATTTTACGACTGATATTCAAGATCATATTGCCGAGGTTACTTCAATACTAAAAATCTTATTACATACTTAGTATTATTCCGCTTATATTCCTAAAAAATAAAACAATTCCACAACGTCTCTCAAAGGAGGCCATGGAGAAAACAAAACGAGTTCGGTCGCACCAGTCATTTGTTTCTCGAGCAGAGCGAGCAAATAAGGAAACGCGGGGCGCGCACGGAGGGCGGGGCACCCGATGCTAAGAGCTGCGCAGGAGGCGATAATGGCGCGGGAGGTATCGGCGGGGGGGGGGGGGGGGGGGGGGGGGGGGAAGGGCTGCGGGCACCGCTCAACGGTCCCGTTCGCTCCCGATCGGTTTCGTCCCCGCCTCCTTCCCCGCCGTTCTATTAGGACGGCGTCTGCCCTCTTTTGCTCAAGGGTCGCCGGCGGGTACCTTTCCGCCCGCACGTGTGGGCTGACTCAAGCCGCTCGGCGAACCCATTATACGAAGAGGATTTATTTAATCGTATCCAAAGTCTATTCCTCTTCTATTGATGCATCGATATGTCAAATTGAATTTTTTTTAGAATATTTTACTTCCCATAAAATAAAGTTTCTAGTTTTCTGATGTAATGATGTAATTCTGATGCACCTGATGTAATTCTATATAAATGTTTCATTATTCATTTCTTTACATCTCAGCACCTGACAGATTTTGTACATAAAATCCTTGGCCACAACATCTTTGGGCTTCAACTATACGAATCTGCTTTAACTAAAGGGACACGTGAAGAACAGTTAATCCCCCTCGCCTCCCAATGCCCTAATTATCATCCCTCTTGTGTGATTATTACATACATCCCTGTTTTCAACCTCATTCATCGTGAAGACGTTACAGAGAGGTTGATACAATTGATTCATTAATAAGACATTGGTATTGTTGAAAATCATTTCTCCACCTAACGACCGCTAGACAGCTCTATTAATGATCGCTATGCAATCGAAAAGAGCATAAGATCCCAAATCAACATCACTGTATTATTAACTGATTCATTGTATTTTACCATTTGCCGCGTGTGTGAACAATGGAAACACGAAAGTTTTATAAATTACCAATAAATCCAAAAGCCGATAGGTGTAACATAGCACGACTGGTGTTAGACACAATGTCACGAGTAAAAATAACGATGTTTATCAATTACAGTACAATAACTAAGAAACATCTTGGTAAGGGCAATCGACTCCTGTATGTGCAAGGACTTTGATCGATAGGATAGGATCTATTTTCTTCTGCATTAAGCAACGCATCTACATTTCAGCCACTTGGTTTTTTTATCCTCTTTCTTAGCGACATAATGAAATACACTCTCGATTGTACTTCACAATTAAACTTTTTTCTCAATGATTTGCACTAAGTTTATTATACAACTAAGTTTATTATATATGAAATAATATTACATTTTTAAACTATGCCCTGCATTCATTATATATTAAACTAACTTTATTTACAAACATATACAATTGATTCACACTCACTGTGACGTACAAGTACATGTATTGAATGTATTGAAAGGATCCATGTCGTTCTAATTGCTTATAAAAGTATCTAGAAGCAGAAAACCTCAATTATGTATTCTACTTAATTCAGAACCAATTTTTAAAAATTTCAATTTAGTAATCAAGACAGGGCACAATCCAGGCAATAAACCGAAATCGGTACCTTCGGCGAAACGCTATGCACTAAATGGTTGATACTGGAAATCTTTAAGCTTTATTGGGTCGTATTTCACACGTAGAACGGTGACATTAATCCCATAATTCCCTTACAGCCTGGATTTCTCTTTCTGTTATCTTTTCAATGGGATTCCCAAACTAATTAAGAGATAGTCCGTTTTGAGAATTATTTTCCGAGTTGTTTTATTTCTAGCAATGACGATCTGTCCTCCAGAACTTTTGTGGCGCCTAATCACTGAATTCGAAATTTACGTCTATAGAAAATAGTTGTAATGACGACTATTCTTTAATGTTCTAACAAAATCACACGTGAGAACTTCTGTAAGATATTTTTACTTTCTCGTTACGGAGTTTAGAGAAAGTTATGTTAGGCTGCGCGAAAAAACGGCGAAAGTTTGGCAAAAAAATCTTATTACAGGGCTATGGTAACGAAAAAGTGGATAAATCCAGTAGCTAAATTTAGAAAAAATCCTCTATCATGTAGTATAGCTAGAATACATGTTTTGCGGGTTCTTGATACAGAAAAATCGAATAACGGCAAAATGCCTGTCTGTCCGGCCGTCTGTGAATAATGCTAGCGGTTAAACCGTTTAGCCGATTTTATCCAAAATTGATATTCCCAAATCAATGTGGCTGATGTTGCGGCCCCTTGAATTTGACACCGATATTATAATTTTTTGGGATACTTTACATGAAGCTCTTGGGACATTTCCCAAATTTTCAAAAAAATGGTTCCAATATTTTTCATTAAATTTTGTTGTTGGATAGTGAGAAGGATGTTTAAGACAGTGATACAGGTCTCGTATTCGTTGCAAAACCCTGATTTTCGAAACTTGGAAAAGTTGAACATTTTTTCGACGTCTTCCTAAAACTTAAATATTAAAGAAAGATATTTTTCCCTTAATGAATTTTTTTCCATAAGTATACATTTTGAAATAATATCATGACCAATTTTTCGAAAATTTGAGTACTTTTGGCGTAATTTTACGTGAAAATATGAGCGAGAAAGTACGTTCTATTTTAGCACCACTAGTTTTTAGAAAGTACACATGGATCTGACGATTACTGGATATTGCATTGCGATATTACTAATCAATGCTTTTGAAAACACTCAATCTTTGAACCTAAAATATTCACAATCTTCGATTCGCTAACTCTAACCTTATAGTCACACACGCTTCCTAGCGATAGACCAAGGCCTTCTTGAAGTTTTTGATCCAACCAACCGACGCTTTGAACAAATGATGACAGTTAAGCGTTCTTTCCATTAAATTTTAATAAAAATCTAAAAAAGTAGTGTTCATACTACAAAGTTTGTTAATATAGGAAACTTTAAGATATTTGAGGCCCATACCTTTGCTTTAAAGAAAAACTCGCGAAATTGGGTTGAGTAGAAAGTTCAAACTTCTTTGTAACCGAAAACCATCAGCGTTTTAAATAAAAAATTCTATTGAAATTTTCTAAATGTTAGAGGTTTCCATTAAAATTGAAACTACACCATTCTTGCAAATATACTTTCTTCTACTCGAGCAAAACATTTTAAGAAAAAAATTTTAGCTACTTCCCAGAAAAGTTTCAAAATATCACAAGTGCGTAATGTAAAGCTCGCTTCAAAAATTTAAATATCTTAATGATCTCTGGAAAAACACAACTAGTTTTTGCTCCTGGTATAATAACCAAGTTTCAGCTTAGAAGTTTCTAATCTGACAGTTATGCGTGACACATCCATTCACCCAGGCAACCCGACTTCTGGATATCAAACTGAGCTCTTCTTTTTCGTATAAACCTGCACAAATGAGAACCATATTTAAAAAGTAGCTAAAAGACTTTAGCCGTAACGTGTACGCAGAATTACAGCTAAAAGAACCGTAAACTGGGATTTTACGACCAAAAATTTGAGATGGTTTTGGTGAAGTGATTCCAATGGTTTAACTCCCTGTGTTCCCTCGCCGTAGAGGCAGGAGAAGTAAAAATATTGTCTCAGAAACAGCTCCCAATTTTTATTTTATTTTTTATCGAATAGAGCAAAGTACGCTTCTGCAAATGGTGCAAGGGTGAATATCTTTGTTTTTGAAAAATGCAAAAATTTAACATTACAAAATTACAATATTGTCGACAGAGATTTTTATTGAATGAAATCTGTTCTTCAAAAGTATATCTTTCAATAAGGTGATAGAGATTTTTGGAGATGTGAGTATTAGGGTAATTTTCGCAAAAAATCGAAATAGCAAATTCGAATTTTCTGCACTTCTTTTGATATAGAGGGCCACGAGATATTAGGTCGCATTACGACAATGTCAGCGTACTTCAGGGCAGTTGGAAATTCTCAGATCTCTCTCATTCTTGGACGATATTACTTTTGGTATGGCAGTTTTGGATTTCCGAATTTTTGTTGATGTATTAGCTTTAAAATAAATAGTTTTTCGCAGTTTTACAAGTGAAGGCTGAGATGAATTTATAGAAACAAAAATTCTGGTTTTATAAAAAATTTGGTTTTATAACAATATTAGATAACCGTTACTACTACGGGAAAGAATGTCCTGTTGAAGCAGTACTAGTTTCACTACGAGAAATGCGTTTCATTCAATATTTCACGACGCAAACGTTCAATTGGTCTAAAATACAAGAAGCTCACATTGAGTTACTCAATTTCTTGACAGAAATAAAACGTGCCGATCTGAATGACCAGAGTAGTTAATGAGGACACCGACCGGACTGCTATACGAATTGATTGCAGAGGGCCTTATGTACTGCTGACCCTAAATGCAACGAGCTGCAATTAAGTTAATGAAAATTGTGTAGATCATGATACATCCCATTGGATGGCGTTTGGTTCCGGCCGAAAAAAAACACAAAGTAAGAAGAAATAAAATATTTACGCCTCTAGATAAGTGGAAAGCTAGGATGCTGTTCGTTCAACCCCCAGCGCGGGTTTCTTTTTCAGCACAGTGCAAATTTCATAAAAGAAGAGGAAGTCCCGAAACAAGTAACAAGGCAGAAAACAAAGAAAGAAAAAAGAAATAAGTCAAGGAACATAAAGAAAGCGAAAAAATTCCCGCCCCCACAGGGGATTGGATTGTGGGGCATTGGAGAGGATAGGATCGCGGATGGAAGAAAGAAAAAAAGTGGAGAAGGTGATCAAATGCTGCATATCGTCGTAGTAATCACAATCGGTCACATGTCAAAAAATTAACTTTTTTGTTTATTACACCATTGTGATCAATCTAGAGAAATGCAGCAATTGCAGTAAGTGTCGGAAGACGATGGACTAATGAAAAACCGAAATTATGACTTTACATTCGTGAAAGCTACTGTCGAGAATGAGAGGTAGATTGATTGATTGATTTTTTCGTGTTCCGGGGCGTCAACGGCTTTGGTCATTATTCCCGTAAGTGTAGTGCATGTTTTTCTTCAAGAGATGGCGGTGATCTTCCTACGCTGGATGGCGAGACCCGGCACCGACCTACCGTCGGCTAGTGGGGTTTCCCCCTAACCAAGACTCTCCCACCAGCAGGGCACCGCCCCAGCCGGGACAAGCTCTAAGCTCCCGACAGGTCTCCCGGAATATGCGGTAGTGTAGTGCATGTTAGTGTAAGTGTGTGTGTGTGTAAGGGGAGAGGATAAGACAAGGAGGAGGAAGGAAAGATTGCTCGCAGTCCGTTTGTTAGGGTACTGCTCCGGCATTCACCTGGTGTTGATCGGAGAAACCACGGAAAACTACCGATCAGAGCAGCCGGCCGCTAGAATTCTTCTCTAGACAGCGACTGAATTCGACCTAGCTGAAAAGCTAGTGTCGAAGATCCTGCCAACGTCAGGACTTGAACATAGGACCTCCCGGTCAGAGGCGCTGCAGTAACATCATCGCCGATCGTTACCGGGGAAATGCCGGAGCCGTGCCCTAAAAAACGGGCAAGGACCGCGCGTGAACTATCCTTCCTATTCATTGTCCTATTCTCACCCTTACTTACATACACATTTCCACTACCACAAATGGTGGGAGGCCGGTCGGGAACTTAGAGCTTGTCCCAGCTGGAACGGTGCCCCGTTGGTGGGAAACACCTGGCTAGGGAAACCCCATTAGCCAGCAGAAAGTTTGGCCCAGGATCTCACCATCCAGCAGGGGAAGTTCACCGCCACCTCAAAAGGAAAGAACATGCACTACACTTACGGCATTAGTTCTTAGCACTTGACGCACCCGGCACCACTAATCAATCAATCGGCATAAAAAGTCTGATTGCCGGGTCCTGGTAACGCAAAAGGATCTTATCTCTATATACTTCCTCGTTGCCTATTTACAAGTTGTAAGAGTAATCAGAATCCATGCTTTATGGGTTTTTGATAACGAAAAATCGACTTACGGCAAAACGTTTGCCTGTCTGTACGTGCGTCTGTAGTCAACGCTAAAACCTAAACTGTTCAGACGATTATCTCCAAAATTGATGTTCCTTAATTGATCTGGCTGATGTCTCGGCCCTTGAGTTTGAAACTAATATTTTAATTTTGAGTGAACTTTACATGATGCCTGCGAGACATTTTTCAAAAAAATGGGCCTAGTTTTTATTAAATTTTCTTGTCGGATAGCGTAAAGGACGCTTAAGAGAATCGCCCAGGTCACATTTCTATTAAAATCCCCGAATTTTCAAAAATTGCAAAAGTTCAATTTTTTCGGAGTCTTTCTTCAATTAAAATATCGATGATTGAGAGTTTTTTCCCTTAATGAAATCGGTTCTTTAAAGACAGAGTTTAAAATAAGGTCATACACAATTTTTCGAAAATTTGGACAGTTTTCGCGTAATTTTGCTTCACCTAAAGACAATTTTTCAATATTTTAAACATTTTTCCTTCAAAACGAGACCAATTTTTTAAATTAAATTTTGACCTCGAATAGCGTAAAGGACGCTTAAGAGAATGGTTCTGGTTTGCAAGCTTAAGAGAATGGATTAATTTTTATGAAAATGTCTGCTTTTTCGAAAATTGCAAAATTCAAACATTTTTGGAGGTCGTCGTACAACTACAATTTTGATTATTTTCTTAAACAAATGTGTTCACCAAAAAATTCAGATAAGGTAATGTTCAATTTTTCGAAAATACGATTTTTGCGTAAATTTTCGTCAAGTATAGGCAATTTTAAATTTTAAACAATTGTTTTCTCAGAAACTGTTCCAAATTTTTCTTAAAGTTTTTGCAAGTATGTTTGCAAAGAACAGTAAAGAAAGTTGTGTTGCTTCTTTTCGAAAATACGTTACTGTATTTTCGAAAATTGGAGAAAAACGAATTTGTGAATTGGAATTTCCACGCGTTTGACGCATTGTCAGGTCACAAAATGGCAACATGGCGGTTTCAAATTTTATTTGAATGGTTCTCATTGATGCCGCTCGTCATCGTTCGATTTAGATAACATTATTACGAAAGGAAATAGATTTAAGGATGGTAATATATTTAACGCAGAACTAACAAATATATGTTACTTTAGGAAGTTCCGGTCGCTGATTATAGTATTCAGAAATTGCTAGCTCACTTCGATGTAATCATAGTAAGTGTTTGTTATTTAAGATCACATCAGCATCAAGGTCATTAGCGACCACTATTGGATTTAACGTTATGGTGACAGTGAAGTTGAAATAATATGGTGATGACAAGGGGTGAAAGGACGAACACGAATACAACCATGCCTGAGGCGGGACTCGAACCCGCGACCCCTACGATACTACTTCCTTAGCGATCTTGGCCACCGGATCAGCATTGTAAGCTTGTGTGAAATATTATTTCTCTTTTCTGTAAAATGTGCTGCAAATGTAACAGTTTAATTTATTAATGTTTGGTTCATTTGTAAAAGTTCGAAATTATTACTTTTTTGGCTATCGAAATTAATGCAGATAAGCACCACAGGCGCTTCGTTTGAATTGTACATTTTCAAGTTATAACTGAGTTAGAAATTGCAATTTATACCATACTAAAAACAATTCTATATTACGAAACTACAGACGACACCGGTTATAGTGAACTCGGATATAGTGAACTTAAGTCACTGGTCCCGTTTCATTACATTACAAATAAGCATACGAAGATTCGGTTATAGTGAACCTGAACCTCGGCTACAGTGAACTTAGGAAATAATACCTGGAAGTAAATTGGATCTCTCATGTTATTAGGCGAGGAAAAGGGCCTTTGGAGAGTGGGACGGTGTTCCAACAGTGCAAGTGACACTGAAAGGTGTGAAGACTGCATTACATTACTCAGAGGACAATGCAGAATCAAGTATGGAGAGAACACGAACTCTGGAGAAGGATCTAGAAAAAAAACGAATGAAAAATCTACGTATCAAATAATTGATTTTTTAAGGACAAAAAGATAATGATATTTTCAGTTCGTCCTGTCAATGAATTTTGTTATATCTATGTATTAATAAAATCAATACTTATGGAGAATTTCTATTTAATTTTGACATCATCGGATATAGTGAACCGAACATGTTAGTCCCCAGAAGTTCACTATAACTGGAGTCGACTGTATTTCCAATAATGCGAGAAAGTAAAGAACTAGAGTTGTAGCACCTCTAGTTCACACGTGAGCGTTCATACATTTTGTTTGAGGTCTTCATTGTCAGATATTAGGAATCTAGGGTCCCTACACGGAGTCCGCTCCGAGGTGTCTGCAAGGGTTGATCTCGAAACCCCTTTCCCTGTCGGTACCATCCCTTCCTTCACCATACGAAAGTAACTGAAATTCACTTTCACTACTTCACAGTCACTGAAATTCACTACGTTTGTTTCTGAAATTTCGTTACTTTCGAAAGGGCCTTCATTCCTTTTATTGAATTATTTCATTTATTACTTGTTCCATGAACCTGAAGAATTGGAGTTATTATTTTAACATTCCTTCAAATCTTGTATCATGACACACGAGTATCTACTTTTTCTTCTGTTGACCGTGGGGTTTCTGATTACAGATACAACAGTGGGAAACATATGCGATGAACATTATTAGAAGCACGATATGAATATATATATACAGAGGATTTTACTATCATCAAAAGTACAAAACATTCAGCGATGACACAAATATTTTAATAAGAGATTTGCAGATGATATTGAATCGATATGATTAAACTTTGGCTATACAAAAAAAATGCTTTTTGTAAGTATGAGCGAGATGCAATAAGCTCCAAATTGTTGTTAGTTAAGTATTAATAACTACATATAATATCTAAATCCAGCTAAGGAATAAACAAAAAGGTTTATAGAACAATAATCTTCCTCCCAAACTGTTCCTAAAAAATGAACTCCTGGCGGGGAGTATTATTACAAACACTGCAAGAATGTGCCAGAAAATTGTAAATAAAATCATGTTTATGCGACCGAAAATATAAGATGCCAGCGCGCATGATTACAATATTATACAATGTATTTTATGTTATTCAATCCGTAAATAACTTTTTTCGTTTATTTAACTAAATATGTTCATTAATTTCATGAAAAATCGTCAATTATCTCTATATTAATAGCATGCGTGTAATTAAAATTCCACTAAGCAATTAAAAACTCAAACTCAGAATTCAAAAAAGAGCGAAATAGTGTAATTAAGAAACTATAACACACACGAAGCAAAGGTATCTGCACTCGACCATGAAACGTGGAGAAAAAGTACATAACATATTACGTACCTACAACCACGTATTAACAACGAATAAATAAAACTAAATTAGGTAAGTAGACAATAAGCTAGCTGACTTATGAAACAACATAAAGTATTTATCGTGCATGTATTAAATGTTTTACATGTAAAACGTTTGGTCTTAGGATGTCGAATGTAAAAAATGTAAACGTCAGTTGTGTTTACCAGTTCTAAAAAGTATGCTATACCAAAACTGTGACAGAAGTGACTAGTTTTCACCCCAATGTGTATACATGTATTATCTCTCTTACCTGTCTTCACTTTTCGTGGGAAGTAATGTTTTCATGCCTTTGCCAGCTTCTAATATTTTTTCAGCAATATGTTCAGTTTCTTCCATTTGTAAATATTTCATGGAATCACAAACAATACCAGGCCCACTAAAATAGATCTTATTCACAAGCACTACTACGTCATGAAATGCAACGCCACGGGTGGAAAAGATGTGTTGAATTTTTTAAAATCTGAATTATTCGTAAAAGGAAACGAAAAAATATTGAACGTAACATGTGTATTAAAAGGGATAATTGCACTCATGGTTTATAAGACAACTCGCTATCGTCGCAGTTTTCTTCAACATACCATTCATGCAATTATCCCATTTATAAACACTCGTTTCGTTAATTACTATAACGAATGTCTTCTATATTGTCTTCATTTTTTGGAATATTATACACTTTTTAAAGCAAAACAGTGATTTCGTAAGCAAGAAATCGTTCAAAATTGCGCTCTTTACGACACGAATGATTGCGTCATCACACATTCAGCCAATCGCAGCGAGAGAATCGTGGGGACTTAGAGGGAAACGGAGCAACCAACCACCGTTTTCTCACGCAATGTCAATTACTCAAGAGGTCACAATAGAGTTGTTTCGAAAACTGAAGTTTGATTCTCTTATAAATTTATAATGCTGTTATACAAAAAAGAGCGTATGGAACTCGTTTATAAGGTTGCTTTATTGCATTCGTAAAAATTTGAAAACTCGCTCCTAACATCGCTCGTTTTCAAAACATACCCATGCAATAAACCAAACATAACCATTATAAACTAATTGCATAAACTAATATTATGATAGTTGAATTTAATTAGTATTCAAAATATATTTTTTCGTTTAGTTAACTAAATATGCTGATTAATTCCAGAAAAATCGTTGTTTACCTCTCCGTTAATAGCACGCGTGCAATTGAAACTCCACCGCCCAATTAAAACTCCACAACTACTAATCGGAATCCAGAAAATAATTAAAATGTTTAATTAAGACACCACAACATAGACGTGGACAATTTCCGGTCTGCCATTAAACTTGAACAAAAATGTACATCATACATTACGTACCTACATCAACTACTTATCAACAATGAATATAACTAAATTGGTGAAGTAAACGTTAAGCTAGCTGACAAATGGAACAATATAAAATATTTAACATTAATAAATGAAAATTTTGACATGAAAACTATTTGGTCTTAGCATTACAAATGAAAAGAATATAGTATAATACGCCACCAAACCTAGTCAAAAACTCTTCTTCTTTACTTTCCAATATTTGTACATGTATTCACTCTTATACCTGACTAAACGTTTCCTAGGAAGTAATGTTTTCATGGCTTTATCAGCTTCTTCTAATGTTTCATCCGGAATAAGTTCAATGCCTTCGATTAGACACACTTCTTTAACCTCTAAGCCACTATAGTAATCATATGTTAACAATACATGGCCCACTAAAATAGGCATTTTTCAGAAACACGCGTCATCAGATCTATGGCTCGAATAACTGGATAAACTGGATAAAAAAGGTGCTTGAATCTCTCAAAATTTAAATTATTCTTAAATGGAAATGAAAAAGTATTGCTCGTAACGTGTGTATAAAGGGGTATAATTGCACTCGTGGTAAATAAGAAAAGTCGCTCCTATCGTCGCTCGTTTTCTTGAATATACCACTCATGCAATTATAGCCCTCTTTATCCTCTCGTTTCGTTAATAACTGTATGGGGAGGACACGATTAATACAATTAACTTTTCAATTATTTACCTTACTACTACATAAGTGTATGAACAAACTTTCATCTCTATTGATGCAGAATCTATCTAAAGGTTTGAGTAACAAGGAGCCCCGGCCAATAAGGAGATGACGACGAAAACTTTCGTTATTAAAATTCCTATTTGATCTCAGTATAGACTGATAAGATCACTCTTTCTATAATATTTATGGGAAAATGCCTTCTTGCTGCACATGATGGCCTAGTTTTGGTGGCGTACGGGTAAACACAATGCGTCGCTGCGATGGGTAGTGAGTTCGAATCCTGCCCTTGGCGTAGTTGACACTCTACTATCAGTTGCAACGAGAGCTTCTTGTTGTGTTGACCGCAGGTACAAAAGGCCCTGAAAGTGCTGACTGATTATTTTGGGTTTCCGAGCGCGTAAAGTGCTATGGTCATTAGTTGCGTACGTATATAGGATGTTTTATTAAGACATTATTATTTATGGAGTTGGCAGTGTTCTTCCCAGGGCTGGATGGTGAGATCTACACGCGCCGATCCACACGTCGGTTTGCATGTTTTCCATCATCCAGGTATCTCCCGCCACCGGGTCACCGTCCCTGGCAAGACAAGATCTAAGCTCTCAACTGGTCTGGTAGTGGAGTGTACACAAGTGTATGGAAGGAAGGGGTGAGGATAGCACAAGGAAGAGGAAGAAAAGATCGCGCGCGGTCCCTGGCTCGTTTGTCACAGTATTTTTCCGGCATTTGCACAGTGCTGATCAGAGAAATCTCACAAAATTATCTATTAGAGCAGCCGACCGCTTGAATACCTCCAGTACCAGCTGTCATCGACTTAGCTATCTAGCTAGTGTCAAAAATCCTGTCAATGTGGAACTCAATCCCCAAGACCTCCTTCTCAGGGGCTCTGCAGTGTCATCAGTCGATGCACTGAGTTACCTCAGCCGGTATAGTATGCGATACAAGATGCGCCATGTGCTCTGTTTGAGTGTAGAGACTTTCATAGGAAAACGTTTTTTCGAAAAAACTACCAAACTGGATAAAAAACACGCCTTTTCATGTTTTTAAATTAATATACTCGACATCGAAGCCGTACGTTTTTTAATCCTAAAGATCGATAGCCTACTGATGAGAAAGAATAAAAACGTTCAAGATACTATTCACCGTATACGTTTGTAGTTACAATTCGAAGAATCCGAATGAGGCCGTGTGAGTTACGAAACGCAGCTCGCATAACGGGAGAGGGAATCGAACGCGACGAGCAGGGGAGGCGTTAATCAGCGGCAAGGCCTTACTCCCCGCTCTGCTCTAGTGTGCTCTGCTCCCGACGACCGGTTCCGGGGGCAAAAAGGGCGGAGGGACGGGGGGGGAGTTGGAGGAGGGAGACAAGGGTCAAGACGGAAAGGAGGAAAAAGGGGGTTAATCGAAAAAAAAAATACGGAAGCGAAGAAGAGGGGATGGAAGAGGAAGCAGAAATGCAGGCGGGGGCGAGAATTTGGACGCAAGCGTCGTGTACACAACGGCAAGGGAAACGGACACCGAAAGATGCGAGAGAAGATGGAAGAAATAGAGGAGACAGAATCAACTATGACATCTCGTTGACGGTTAAATATGTACATATGAATTCAAACGCATTTAAAAACATCGCACGTCTTGCCATGTAACGTCACACAGCATGTAACGATTTGATTGGGGACGTGCTTACCAGATTTTAACAAAGATAAATATGTGAGCAAGAAACGAATACGATAGGTGATGAAGTTAAGGTGATACGTTTGTTAGGAAGTAGGAAAGAGGGCAGGAGACAAATGGGAGGACGAACCGCGAACGTGAAAAATTGGTAATGGAGTAAAACATATTGAACATAAGGACAATTTTTACAGTGAATTTTGGATAGAAGTAGATTCAAGACAAAAGGAAAATACCAGTTCAAGACAGTAGGAAAATGTGCGTCATTAACAAGCGGAGTGGAAAAAAAGAAGCGAAAAGGAGGAAAGATGAGACTGAGAGCGGATGGATTGATTGTTAGTGATTCCGGGCGCGTCAACTAATAAGGTCATTAGTCCCGTAAGCGTAGTGCATGTTTTTCATAGGCAGGTGACTGTGATCTTCCTCCACTGGATGGTGAGATCCGACGCCGACCTACCGTCGAATAACGGGATTTTCCTCAACCAGGTATCTCCCACCAGCGGGGCACCGCCCCAGCCGTGACAAGTTCTAAGTCCCTGACCGGTCTCCCGGAATATGTGGTAGTGCACTACATGTAGTGCATATTAGTGTAAGTGTGTGTACCGCGTGACGATAAGCCAAGGAAGAAGAAGGAAAGATCGCGCGCGGTCCGTCGCCCATTCGTTAGGGTACTGCTCTGAAATTTGGCTGGTGTTAATCGAAAAAAACGCGGAAAACTACCGATCAGAGCAGCCGGCCGCTAATATTCTCTTCCAAACAGCGACTGAATTCGACTTAGTGAAAAAGAGGGCCAAGGTGGAGGAGAGAGCAATAAAGGGGGGGAAAAAAAAATGATAGAAGTGAAAGTAGAAGGCAGACGTGAATATACGGCACGAAAGAAAGTACAAGAGATTTTGCATCTTGAAGGTCAGCATATCAATAGGTGACATAAGAGCGCGGGCGGAGAAGGGGAGTGCGGGCGGCGCGGGCGGTGCGCATGACACAGGGTCCGCCGCCGCCGTGTCCCCGTCCAATTAGTGGCAGAGCCGTTATGCTCCTCTGCTGCCGCCCCCGCGCGGGCGCCGGCGCTGGGCTGTCAGTCAAGGAGCGTCCGCCAGACGACGGACATGCTCTGCAAGCGCTCGCTCGTGGCGGCGGTTGCTGCCATGCTGGCGGCGGCGGCGGCGGCGGCCATGGCGGTCCCCGCGCCCGCACCCGCGCCCACACCTTCTACCCCCAACGCCTCCGAGGACACAGCGCTGCAGCTCCACAGGTGAGTTTTCCGACGCTCAGTAACCAATCAAAGGATGAAGATGAGATAACGTGAATATGATTTCAGTTAGAACAATCGCAGAAGTGTAAAAGATAGTTTATAAGCCAACTGTTGGAAAATGTAAAAATCAGTCTTGTAGCTCATATTATGTTAGTTCAGATTTGAAACTTGTTCCAACATTCAAGTCAACATAAGCTCTTTTCCGCACTGTTTGTTTGCTCTCGAATGAATGAGGTACGAAAAAGTTTAATTTCACGGTTTACTTCCCTTCGTTCACGTGCACTCGATTACTGTGTTTTAACTGTACCAGTGTTCAGCACTGTTGAGGTTTTGACGTGATCAACAGCACTGCTGGCTTGTCACAGTGTGCCACAGAATAGAAATGGAATGCTTCATTTCTGTTAAACCGCATATATCCAATATCCTCAGATATCTTAAATCTAAAATGACGACTTTTCGGGCAAATGCCAGTACAATCGTTTTTCTTAAGTTTACTCAGAAATCGTCTCCCGAAATTTGTAGGGTTCATGCTCTCCGAATACAGACACGCAAAAGGAACGCATTTTTTTTAAAAATATTTTGAAAAAGAAGTTACAAACTGATCTTAAAATTCATCTTAAAAATACGTTTGCTTCATTTAGGGTTGTTACCATTTTTATTTACCTAATTATACTGCATTCTCATTGCGAAAATTTTATAGGAATAACAGTTTGTTTCTTAAATTGGCCGAAAAATCCAATAAAGCGTTAGTTCTCAGTAATGTGAGGCTATAAATTTTAAGAACAATATAACTAGTAATCATGTACGGAATAATTTTGTAATTGGTTTATGTAAATAAACCAGCAGTATTGTCTATATTGCTCTAGGTTACCCATTTCGAGGACACAACAACTGTGTAAACATTTCAAACAGTTCCTCAAAACTTTGAATTTATTTTCTGTTCTATTTGATTCATACATTTCTAGGCGACAGGTACTTCAAAGAATCGCTGTTTCGTGAGGTCAAGTGATATTTTTCGTAGGTACGAAATTATATTTTCGTAAGATAATGGGCATAGAGAAACAAACAGTACGCGTATTGTATGTTTACAAAGGGGTAGAGAGACCGGAAGAAGAAAATTCATTGACAAAAGGAACAATAGCGCTATGCGGTTTCAATGAGTGTGTGACAGCTTCAGTATTTAGTCTGAATATTGTAGGAGACGTGACCAGACTCCTGTGAAGATCACATTCCACGATATGAATACGTGTTTGAATGTTGTTAACGGTAGCACAGGGAACAACGGCAGGCGAAGTGTAGGGAATTCACGGTAACTAAAATCACGGTCACGGTAATTAAAATCAATAAGGAAGATATGTGATAAATATGAAATAATTACTTATGATATGAGTGGTGAAAGTGGCATTTTACTTTGCGAGTAGGAAATGTTGCGATACGAGGCCCATTGGTAGAGGGGCACAATCCCGCGAACAAAATAAAATCACTTTTACCACGTGCGTCATATACCATTTTTAGACAGTGTTACTGACTTTCTTTTTATTCAAGTATGCAGATCACTTAATTGAGTTTCATATGGTATTTAGATTAGTTGTAGCTGATCAGACGAAAGTATTTTTTTTCTTTGTCGTATTAACAGTTTCATCTGCACTAGTGGGTGAGTAAAAAGGTTAGTTTATCACATTTTATTAATATATTACAAAAATATGCGTATTACGTAGATTGATGGTAAAATAATAAATATTATCGCGGGTTTACTATTCAAACTTCTTAACTAGAAAATGCAGTTTTCCCCCTTTTGCGAGAAATGAATAAAGACTTTGTAATTAAAGAACAAGAGATAAAGGATACTTTTGTATTATCCTGAAATTACTGTGCTTCATCATGAAACGATTCTAATCTGCATTACAAGGATACTTCAGACATTTGTTTGCATTTAGAACTTTCTAAAGTATGTGGGTTTAGGTATACTATTTGCCATTCCTGGAGGGAGTAGTAATATTCGAAGTGATTGCTGTAATGGCTATCATTTGAGGTGGGTAATCAAATTAATACGTGTTTGCAAATCTACACATTTGGGCTGACAACTACCTCAGATACCACGAACTGTAATAAAAGTAATGCTAGTTTGATGTTTAAACATAGAAATTAAGTGAGGTTTATAGATTTTAGCAGTATTTCCACACAATGTAATTTAAATACCACTTGAAATAAAATTAAGGATTGACGTACGATGCAATAACGACTTAAATATACACAAAATAAGAATAACAACAACAACCTTAAACATTAATTCCAATTTATCTCTTCGAACGAGGGAGACATCAACCGTCATTTCCATTCACTTTACCCTCTTTCATGAATTTCCAGCGGGAAAAGCTAACAGCATAGTAGAGATCGGATGGAGTTTTATTGTAATGTAATTGCTTTAAGTATAACTACTGGTACAGACGAAGAACGTGATAGTGTATTAATGTTAAGTTATCTTCATTTACAACCGCTCATTTTTTTGGTGATACATTGGATTTATTGAAATAATTTTATGTGTACCTAGCATGTTAAGTAGAGGGATCAAGGGTTTATGGCCCAAGCCGTTGAAAGTAGCCCTCGAGGAAAAATCATAATCTGACGCCCGTGGTGCATACAAAACTTCATTTTTAGTTCTGAATAAACGAATCAAATTAGTAGGCTTTTGAATTTTAAAATGGAAGAATATTGCGAGTTTTCAGCGGAAAGTTTAAAAAAGTGAAAAATTTTGGCCAGTAAGACCTTGAGAAATACATGAAAAGGTGTAGGGTGTATTTGCGAGTTCGATGGGACATAGCAGTATAAATTGCATACATGAAACCGTTTATTATGTTATTTGCATATATTGTCGAAAGATAATCAAAAGATTCCATTACATCAAAAAATAACAGTGGTGTCTTCAACATCTATTTCTATTACTAGTAGTAGTAGTAGAAATAGATGTAGAAGTAGTATGTAGATTCAGATGTAGATTAAGTAGTAGTAGTACGTACTACTACTGAACACGGTTCAGTGAAAAAAATGTAATCCATAACAGTGAAATAAGAAAATGGGAATTTTTAATTCACAAGAACATTTCAAAATTGCGATTTTCATACTCAACAAAAAATATTTATGTCAAGATATTTTCCTTATTTGAGAATAACGACACTTATTTATTGTTTTTTTCCGTTTCTTGAGTTGAATAAATCGAATTTATAAAAGTGAACGTAATTTGTTTCGCTAGTAGCGGAGTGAGTTTACATAATCCTAAAGGACAGTAAGGGTAATAAGTATACCATTACGTGTTTTGTTTCAGGTCAATAAACACATAGTAGTGAACTGGTAAACCATAAAATAATATTATGTGTTAATATCACCTTATATTCAATTATTGGGAATCATTGCTTAAAGTTGTATCAGTTATTGCGTTCATTAAAGTTTCCAAAATACGCGGATGCGTCCACGGCGAAAATAACTCTACAAAATTAAATATTTAAATAACGTAAATACATATAAATATGTTAGTTACATCAACAATTTTATAAAAAAAATGGCCCCATTGGCTATTGAATTCTAAATTTTCTGTAATTTTATGTTTACGAATTTTACCATCATGTCACTATTTTATTGCTAAATACTCCTATTTAATTACATATTAACTTCTTTCTAATTTGGGGAGGTTAAAGACACATAGGAGTTTCATGTTAAAATTTTAAAAAAATATGAAGATACTTTGGCTTAATAAAAAAAATCTAAATTGATCAAGCCCATTTCTCAGCCATATTTTGAAAAACAACTAATTATTATCGTATTTGTTATTTATTTAAAAATTCAAAAGAGGATGATAGCTTTTACTTGCTGTATTACTTGCCGAAGCGGTTAATGCCCATACATTTTAAAAGCATCGAGAGCTCTTATTTTGTGTTTTGAGTTTTGTGCCTGAAAACCCTTAGTGAGATCGGCAGCAATTCTCGAAAAGTATTGGTTAAAGAGATTAGCCACTGTTGCCGGATCGTTCACATTTATATCGTTATATTTTAAAACAACATTCTCTACGGGTTTTCTAGTTGATTTGGTAGTACTTTTTATTATTGTGTAATGTAATGTATTGTGTACTTTAATTAACGTTTTTATCTATTTTACTTTTGTATCAGTATCATTTTTTAATGTTGCTTTCCTTTTTACAAAATAATATCGACTTCTTTCAACAAAGTTGGCAGAGCCATGTCTTTGTACCACTAGATCGTCCGTCATTTCCAATTAAATGAGGTGATTGAGAATAAATAACGGTATCTACTTTCTTTTTTTTTAATCGAGATTTTAAGTTTCTATGAATAAGATATGTGTGAATTTTAAAACAAAAGAAATGGCCATAATTTACTGGTATGTTGTGACAAGTTGAGCTCTTTAAATGAAATCGGTGTAGCATTACAGATTTCTAAGAAACGTGAAACGCAAGATATTAATATTTACACCTGAACATCTCAAAAAGTTGTTACACCGAACACCTAATTAATAGTTAAAAAATAGAACTTTAAGAATCGTTACCCTGTTTTGAGAGAATAGACGAGGGGCCCAATGTCTTCTTCTCTCCCCCACGATCCCACCTCCACATGATCTCCTCCCTCATAAGTCACATACAGTTTTTAATGTTCTTTGATAAATAAATAAAAAAGATTATTATATCCGCTGTGTGTGCGCAGGCGGGCCCGCGACGCGGCTGAGGGCCGCGGCAACCCACCCCGGCCCCGCCGGAGCCCGAGCGCGGCAAGGCGGACGCGCAGGCCATCAGCAACTACTACGAGTTCCTGGTCAACGAGGGCTCCTTCAAGTTCTGGGCGGCCTTCGAGATCGTCACCGCAGCGCTGCTCATCTACTCGGCCTTCGCCGCCATCTACTACGCCAAGTACACCTACGCCACCACCGAGTACACCGACTACGACTACTTCTGGAAGCGGTCGGGCGACTTGGCTCCGTCCGCGTACGACGACGACGACGGCGACGCTGGCGGAGGGGGCGGCGGCGGCGGAAGCAGCTCTTTCCTCGGCATATCCTCCACCACCTTCCAGCGTATCATGGACGCCATATCTTCCAAGAAGTACTCTTAAAGGCGCGAGCGCTCCGGACAAGCGGACCGCGAAACTCGTTCACGTTCATTCTATTGAACTAAATATCGATCGAAGGATAGATTTAATAAAAAACACTTTTTGAAATTCGTCGAAGATTTTTAAAATACCAAGTCTGTTTGAATTGTTTGGTTAACAACCGTTGATCGATGAATATAATAATTGTGGTGTGAAAACCACTAAAGACTTTGGTAAAACCGATTATGTCTGAACTTAATTGTTCAGTGTTATCGACAGACTTTTAATTGTTTAGTTCAAATTCTGTAGATCGAATCCTACTTCTCAAGCTCAACTAAATATCCTCATATTGGATATTTTCTGACGGTATAGTCAGTAGAATACAATTTTCCAACATTCATTTTTGCAGAAGTAAAAATAGATGAATATAAATATTCATTTTAACTTTTTTCAAATCTGCGGTTTCAATACACAGGCTTTACGTACGTAAAATTCAAAATTGTTTTGTATAATGCAGAAGATCGGAGACAGATTAACCCTGCCTTCAAATACTTTGCATCCACATGTTTACACTAATTTCATGGAAAATATTAATATACGTCCACTTGAAAATTGCGAAATTTATTTCCTTGAGTTCTAGAAAGTCAAGTTGAAGTCGTATTTTCGTACGTTTCCATACGATACCTACATTAAGTAGGCATGCGCTCGTTCTCAATATGCAATGAATGTTAACTAGATGGCAGTAATGTCAATATTAATTCTTTAACTTGGCAACATTTTATAATCAAAATGATAGGTAAGAAAATTATTTTGCTAATTACATTAAATGCATTGTTCCCAGAAACAAAAGTTTAGTGCGATAGTCTACACGTTTAACATTCGTTTCAAATCTAACCATTTCAGCAACGCCTATATTATTAACGTCGTTTCCAACCGTTGAACACCATTCATAAACAAGTGTTCTAAAACAACGAGACGTTCGAATTTCTTTTGGGTCGCATCCCCCACCAATGATTGTGCTTTACGGCCCGGCCCCCAAGGCCGGGTTCCGGCCCCCCTAACGACGGGCGCACGCGGCCGGCGCAGCGGGTCGCCGGCGAGGGCGTAACGGCGCCTCCGGATGCGCGACGCGTCAACAGGCGGCGACTTTGCAGTCCCCCCCCCGCCCCCGCCACCACCGCGCGACGAGAGCACAAACATCGCGCGCGACAACGTGCCACAACGCGCGGGCGCGGATTCGCTCTGCATGGCCCGATGGACCATGCACGAGTTCCGCTCTGCATTATGGGTCGCCAAATTTCCGGTTGCGATGGGTTCCAAAAGAGTTATGTTTCAAATAAGCTTGAAGTGAAGTGTGGGTAAAGACTTTTCCGTTTCTCGGATCAACACCAGGCGAATGCCGGAGCAGTACCCTACCAAACGGGCCACGGACCGCGCGCGATCTTTCCTTCCTCTTCCTTGTCCTATCCTCTCCCCTTACATACACACACTTACACTAACATGCATTACACTATCACATATTTCTGAAGAGCGGTCGGGCGCTTAGAGCTTGTCCCGGCTGGGGCGGTGCCCCGCTGGTGGGAGAGTCCTGGTTAGGGGGAAACCCCACTAGCCGACGGTAGGTCGGCGCCGGATCTCGCCATCCAGCGGGGGTAGATCACCGCCATCTCCCGAGGAAAAAACATGCGCTACACTAACGGGACTAATGACCAAATCAGTTGACGCGCCCGGAAACACGAAAAAATCAATCAATAAATCAACTTTTCCGTCAGCCTCACAATTTTGGTCAAACCAAATGCAGCAGTAGGGAGTTTTTGCACGTCATAGCGTACAACAATCTGGATCTTCCGCAAATGCGCAGATGTACAAGTGATGCGAAACGCGAACTGTGCAAGCGCGGGAGATCGATAGGGCTGACAATTGCCGTAACGCTTTGCCGTGCAAAAATTCCCTGTTATACACTTCTCGATTGCTTTGAGATTTCAATTGCTCCTATTCTATTCGATGTAATCCTAACATCCGGTTCCAATTCAATGCTTTCAATTGAATATCCTGTGCATTTCAATTGAATATCCTGTGCATTCAAATAAATGTGGGGTACAGAAATACTATAGAAAAATCAGGCTTCTGAATAGTGGATGTACCATGTATTGCAACATCCACTTCGTTCATTTTTAAAGAAACAGATAATCACATGACGTAAACTTACACTGTTTCCCTTGAACAAAGCTTTTCAACAGTCTACCATGTTGCGATACTCGCAGTGTCTCTTAGCAGCACTGGTTGGCGCTGATAATCCATCCACACTTACGTAGTATTCTCGAGGCATGGTCGAGAAAGTTTTTTTTCAACAGATTATAAAGAAAGTGTATTACCCTTGTTCTGTTGCGATGGCATGGATAATATATTCTTTTTAGTTAAAAAACCGACAAACTTGTTATGGAAATCACATTAAACTGTTTCATTTGTCACTCATCTGAGAAATAATTTATCGACAATTCTGCTTATTATTAAACAATCTGTTTGTGTATTAATCGCCTTCGGTAAATACTTATATATATATATATCTATATATATATATATATATATATATATATATATATATATATATATATATAAAGGTTAATGGTTATATCTGAAAGAATGGAGCTAGACATTATTGTACATTTATATTGTATTTTTCTCAAATTATTAACGACCCTTTCGGAATTTTCTGTCTTGGAATTGTACCTTTCAAATATGAATCATTTTACATCAACTTGTGTAAAATAGTGGCATGTGATTTTGCAAAAGAAATACTAAAGTTTATGGACTAGTTTTTTCAAAAAAAAATAATATATTGTGATGTGACAAAGATATAAACAGAGAAAAGACTACACATAGTAATGAGGAATATCTAATGCCCTGGTAACATAATTTCACCCGTAAAATAGGTGTATAAAATTAAAAAAAGGTTGCGACCAAACATGTTTCAATTTTTAAAAGAAATATAAAGCTGAAGCATGATCACAATGTCTGGATTTCCCAATATTCGCACTTGACAGTTTTGTTTCATATCAATCTTCTCATTTTTCAAAGTTATCTTTCACATACAATTGAATGGAATTCATGCTCGTTGGAAGATTCAATTGCTCCAATCATTATAGATGTATTTGTATTTACATCTATAATGAGTATTTGATGTACAACCGTGTTTCGTAGACCAGTTTTCCCGTACCCGGTGCTCTCTTAGAGTGAATTTTCCCTATAATACAGACAGATCAGGCACTGGGAATAGAAAGACTGGGCGAAACCTAGATTGAATCGTTGTAGCAATGCTGTAAATAGGCTGCAATGAATCACATATGCCTACGCGCAGGTCATGTAGTCATCGCTTATTATCATGTTCATTTGTTCATTTTTGTACTGCTAGTCTTAGTTCCAATATGCTCAATAAAATCACGTCGCTGGCGATTTACTTATTTCAGTTCTTTCCTAATCACCTCTTTGTTCAAAATACCACTTCCACAGGCATCTCAAAGGATATTTTTTTTTACTAAGCATATGATCTTACATTCACACTAGCATTCTATTTGGCGAAAGTTTTAGGAATCGTGTGAGGTAAGTCATAGAGTCCAAAAATAAACCATAGTGTCTGAAAAGTCACAAATAATAACCATAATGCCTGAAAACATATATCGAATTTCAACTGATGTCACTGCAGTACTTCCGACCGGAAGATCCCAAGGTTCGAATTCCGGCAGTGGCAGGATTTTCAACCCTAGTTAGCTAGGTCGAATTCAGACGCTGTCTGGAGGAGAATTCTAGCGACCGGCTGCTCTGATCAGTAGTTTTCCGTAGTTTCTCCGATCAACACCAGGTGAGTGCCGGAGCAGTATCCTAACCAGCGGGTCACGGACCGCGCGCGATCTTCTTTGTCCTATCCTCACTCTTATTTACACACACATTCACATGCACTACAGTACCACAATTGTCGGGAGACCAGTACAAGCTCAGCGCTATTTCTGGCTAAAGATACCTGAATGGAGAAAACCTCGCAAGCTGACGTGTAGATCGGGGCCGGATCTCGCCATCTAGTGGGGAAGATCAGTTACCTCCCGTGACCAAAACATGCACTACAAGACTTATATACTTAGTGTAGTGCTATACTATACTATTATATTCTATACTTAGTATAGTGCAGTAACCACAATAGTTGACGCGCCCGGAAACACGGGCGAATCAATCAGTTGAATTTAACTCAACCAGAGGTGAGCAGGTAGTGCATAATGAGAATTTTGACTGTGAAAATGAATGTCCAAAAAACTAATTCGGAGGTCATTAAAAAATGACATGTGTGTCGATGCAAAAGAAGGAAGAAAAATATTCTTCGTGGGAAATTTTGCGATGCAGAGAGGGAAAGATACATTTCTAAAAAGCAAGTTTTTAAATATAATTTGTCAGTGACAAAAAGCATAAGTGACATTGCCCTTGAGTGTTTTTAATCCACAGATAATGTGATAAGCAGGGTGTAAGCAGAAACAGTTTAATATATTAAGGGGCAATAAGTATCACGAGGCCGAAGTCCTCCTAATCTATATATTTAAAAAATAAGGTATTCTGCCATGGCTTCGTTTAGAGCTTCTACTGAACCGATTATTGTATTTTTTCTTTTAAATGAAAGAATATGATTCCTAGATGTGTTATCAGATATTGCTTGTGTTGATTCACCAACATTTACGGTGTAAATTAATTAATTAAATCATTCTTTAATAGTACGCTTATCAATAGTCAATTGTTTTGTTTTGTTTTGATTGTTGAGATTTGTTTACAATTCGTCAAGGTTTTGTTTCAGTGTAATAATTGCATTGTGGTGTAGACAGTTTGCATGTATTTGCTACAGTGGTATATTTTGTAGAGAACATTCGCACAGTGGGTTTTGCTAGGTTGTAATACTTTAGTGAAGTTGTTTACAGGTTATGTCGAATTCCGAATCGTTGTCCACGCGCCCCAAAAGACGCAAACATACATTCACTGAACGCAGGGAAAGAGAAAGTCAGCGTAGGTGTCGTGATAGTGATGTCATTTCGTTTTCTATTGGGTCATTGTCTATGAAATGTCAGTTTTGTTCCGCTTTGTACTTTCCGCGTGAGAGAAATTCTGCAAACGATTTACTCTGTTACTTAAATGGGAAAATAAGTATACCTTCGAGCAATATGCCAGAAGAAATCAAACAGTTGTTTATAGGAGATGATGACACATCAAAAAATATCCTTCAGTATAATAGTGCTATATCTTTTGTGCCGATATTGCATTGCCATCTGGTATGGGCCATACGTGTTCAAAATTTTGAACTCATCACAGAATATCTTCGTTATACCCTCAAGATCCAAACAATGCAATATATTGTGAACATTAGTCTGGGTACAGTATTTTACATTTATCTCAGATCTCACCGTCAAATTTTGACGGGTTCTCACTAGTAATATTGAAATATTTAGAGACGTAAGTGCGGGGGTGTATGTCCTAAGCTCCAGAATGGGAGAGGGGTGCTAAAACGGACCAGGATGTTTTACTACAGATATTTAGGTATGATATGAAATAGAAAAACTACACGAGCTAAATGTAAAATGTTAGAAATATGTATGAACAAGAGCTCACGAGGCAATAAAGTGCCCGAATGTATTCGTGGTGTGAGCAGGAAAATAAACTGTGGGTACTCCTGATTATTTTAATGTTGTGACGGGGTCTTCACCTTGGATAAATGCAACGTCACTCAGCCCTCCCAGCTCTGGCCCTGTGAAAGAGCAGCGTTGTGTGTCGGTCTATTTTCAGATGAGCATAATCCAGTCGTTTCTCCCGCCAATGCCTTAACAGGGATATAGAATTTTTGTTCGGTGGGTTGAAATTTGTTCTAAGGAATATTCCCATTTTGTGGTGTTCCTAAATTAAGTTTCATATTCGGGTTCAACGATAATACATGCCAAAATTAGTGATGCTTCAACATAATATATTTCCTCGTTTTATTTGTGATGGCTACGCATATATACTACGCAATATTAGACAATTTTGTATCCATTGCCGAAGCTTAGAAAATAAGGGTCTCTTCCTTTATTTCTAATTTACGCAATTTTTGAAAATTCTTAGAGTTTAACGAAAATGCGAACTGCGCCATTTGTTAAGTTTCCTTCGTTCTATCCGTGGAAAAAAATAAAATGCTTTCTTATTAATTGCATTTTCAAGCAGAAATTATACGAAAACTACTCGTTTCTTAAAAAACAAAACAAAAACAAAAAACATGACCCTTTTTAAAGTTCTGAGTTTGTAAAACAGTTTTCGGTTAACTTTAAAATCTGTATCTTCAATATTGTACTTTTGCAATACTAATTTTTTACAGTTTTCAAATTACTGAAAATGAGGCCAGCTCTACGCTATTTATTGTCTTTTAATACATACGAGGAGAACATTTAAAGAAAAAGCACGGAAATTTAACAGAAATGAGACCGCACCATTGTTTTAAGCGTCCTTTAGATTATTCGAGGACAAGATTTGGTCTATTACTGAGAACATTTTGAAAATGTTGAGGCTCCATGTAAAGTACCACCCAAAAAACTTGATATCCATTTCCAACTTGAAGGGCCTCGAGAACGTTTAGGTCGATCGGGGAAAACAAATGAGGCGAAAAGCGCTGAATGATTTAGATACTAGCGTTGACCGCAGATGGACGGACATACGTTTTCTCGTCAGCGAATTTTTCAGGATCGAGGACCCACAAAACATTGAATCCGACTACAGAACGTGTTAGAGGAAGTGATTTATCCACTTTTTTGTTACCAGGGGATTCAGACTACAGAACATGTTAAGTGTGTTAAGAGGTGTGAAACGTGTTTAAGAGGAAGTAATTTTCTGCCTATATGAACAAGATTTATCCACTTTTTCATTACCAGGACCCGACAATAAGAGTTTTTCAGTCGAAGTAAAGCCGATTTCTGCAGCATGATTACAATACTTTCTATATAACATTTACGCAGTAAGGTGAGAAAGTAAAAACCTGAAGAGCAGGATACAGAATATGAGCTAAAGAACGAGGAAAAGTAGCTCACCAGGCTTCGTCCTTACGATCATCTTGGCTTAATTTCAAGTAGTGAAGAAAGATGGTAAGAAAAAGAAATTTGAATAATGTAAAAAGGATTCGTACTCCTAGCTTTACTTAATCAAATTTTGTAAGTCGGAAAGTAAACACCAAACATGCTAGACACAGATTATGTCAACTGAAGCGCCTTAGAATTCATTTGTCATTAATGTCATTTGTCTTTGGCACTGAAATGAAGCGTTTACTGCTCCCCACCCCAATACACACAGAGTTCTTGCTCCGGGTGAATACTAACCTAGTTATGCCCCTGGAAGTATTGAATACAAGCAATGAAGCATTAATATGAAAATAAATTTTAATATTTAAAATATTTTTTACGTATTTGAATATAACAGTTTGTATAAAAATATTGGGAGCCCCTATGGTACAGCAGGGGGCGCTAAGCACGTGCTTAATATTCTTACGCGCAAATCCATCTATGCGTGTAAACAGCATCCATTAGCTCTGCAACAACTCGGAATGGCCATTCTTAGCAACTAAGCCCCGAGAATTCAAAAAGGTGATAACTTCATAAAAAAATTATTAGAATATAAAAAAATCTTATTGAGCAATGTTACATTATTTAATTTTAATAAAATATATTTTTTAAAAAAAACTACTCATTTTCGTAACATTATGTAAGATCTGTAGGCTCCTAGGTTAACAGGGGCAAGTTGTGTACGCTCATCGAAGCATAATATTCGTGAAGGGCGAATAGTAATCTATTTAAAATATGGGTAGCACCATCTGTCATCTGCTTCTTCTCCGAATTTTAGGCCCAGAAGCCTGTTGCGGTTCCCTTTTCCAAAGTCCAAAAATGCCAAATCTTCGATTAAAAACTAAAACAAATATAATTTTGAGCGAAGTTGATAGAATACTCCAGTATGAACTGAGAATATGCACGATATAGAATTGCTACATAACTTGGTGCTGTTACAGAACATGAAACTAATGGTCGGCAGCGAATAATAAGAAAATAATTTTAGCGAGTGCAAAAAAGCAAGTTTAGCCCATTTAGCCTCCGTGGGAAAGGTGACTTCAACACCAAATTGAAATTCTGCTTAAGTGCATTGGTAGACTTAGTCAAGCACTCAAAGACAACTGCAGTGCCAAGATTAAACTAGATTACACATTTGCACGCAAAATGATTATGCCACTGCAGGAGATATACATATCAAACAAGGATCCTTCACGAGGACTCTCTGAGCGCTTTGTGGTTCTGCCTTGCTATGAATCCTCCATCGACTCTACTGAATCGTGAACAAATGGGTTACAACATCAAAGCAAAATCGACCATGTACGCTCAACGCATCTACTTTTCTTGAACGACTTAAAAATATTCAGCTCCACAACAAAAACACTTCATCATTTGCTTGACACCACTGCAAAATTTAGAAATGACGTTGGAATGTAATTCAGCGTTGAGATATGTAAACTAAATGCACTACGGAAAGGAAAGTGGCAACATCAGATGGATTATACCCTTAGAGAAGGAAACGCTAAAAAAGAACGAATTCATGCCATGAATCCTGAGGAATATTACACAGACCTTGGATACTTACAAAGATCTAACGTTGACCAAAAAAATACTATATCAACATTATCCAGGAATTTAATATTCGTCTGAGAAAAATTCTGAAAACTAAACTCAGTGCTAACAGGAAAAATAAAGCTATAAACACCAACGTAATTCCTGTTCTGACCTACATATTTGGCATTGTATGATAAACACAAATTGAACTGAATGCATTCAATATGAACGGCAGAGGACTGTGTACTAGATATTAATGTCGCCACACTACAAGTGCAATTGAGAGATTCCGCCTAACTAGGTCTCTGCGAGGAAGAGGTGTCTCAAATATTGTGAGTCTCCATCATCAACAACTGGAGAGACTGCGGTAGCACTTTCAAGAAAAAGCTAACGTCGGCTATGTGGAGAACGTAGGGGTAGATAATATTATCAGTGGATGCAGCTTTCTAGCTTCATCATAATATACAAAACGACATGAATATTGTAAAGTGGTTTATGAGCAACTATGTCACAATAATAACCTTCTGAAGGGTAACCGGACACCGTTTTTAACAAACTACACTCCCGAACCTGTCATTGATACAAATGATTGCAAAATGTACTGGTGCAGGTCCATCAGAACAGATAGGACTGTATTATCTAAAAAACTGGATCTTGTATGGCATGACAAGAACAACAAGGTGTATCTGATTGACGTTGCTGTCCCGTTAGCTCACAACATCTAGAAGAAGAGGAGTGAAAAAATTCAAAAATCAACCTCTGCAATTGAGATAAAGGAAATGTGGAGCGACGTGGAAATGGTGACGATTGTACCATTCTAGGTGCCACTGGTGAAATTACTAAGATCCTGCATGAATCCCTGGGTGAACTGCAACTGAAGAAGGGGATATACATCCAGCTGCAGAAGATACTATACACATGTAACATCGTGGGGAAGTTTCTGAACATTGGCGAATGATCCAGTGCAGATTATAACACTTGAAACATGTATCTCTTGTTTTGGTAACCGAGATGCATGTATTAATCAGGAGTCAAAAACCCGTATTTGGTAGAACATTTATACGCCACAAAGGTGAGCTTTGGCGGCCTAGGCCAAGAATGAATTTTAGAGGACGATTACCATGGCAACGTCAAGTAAACAAGACAATGTACAAATGACTTGACATATTAACAAAGATTATGTATTATTTTTTGAAACAAAGGTTATTAACTTATTTATTGTTAACATTTATATTAAAAACACAATTTAATATATTCTGAAATATTATACCTGGAACTATTACGTCTTCCGGGCATTGAGCACCCTCAGTAGCAGCTTCAGCTTCCTCAATTATAATCTCTGAAATATCGCACTCCATACTTACGAAACAAACCGCCCAAAACCCGTCGCAAATTCTTCACGTTTTTACCAACTGTGACAGTACTGACAACTTCAAACGCGATAATATACAAGAATATTTGCATCTATACGACGAAACCGCATGGTATAAATGAGATCTCTCTAAAAATTCAAACGTAAAATTGGGAGGTGAGTATACGAAAAATAGTTGTAAGCACCTTGGCCGAAATTGAATGATTTTGGACTCTGTTAGTTTACCAACCTCAGCTTCGCTCCGCCTCAATTGGTAAACACTTCATCCAAAATTATTCATGTTTCGGCCTTCATTCATAAATAACTATTAAAGAACTGCACCATTAAACTAAACAACAACTTTAATTTTTTTAAAAAAACTACACGACCTTATTTGAAGATTTTTCTTTGAAGAACAGATTTTATTAAGGAAACAGATCTGAACAAGAATGATCCATTTTTACGGTATCAGGGACCCATAAAACAAGTTTTTCTGTCGAAAAATCGCCGTTCTTACTTTCTCGCTATCGCTACCGCGGGCGTTTAAGAGAATGGTATCATTTTCGTTGAAAACTCTGATTTATTGAAAATTGCAAAAATTCAAAATTTTTTCGGCGTCTTCCTCCAACTACAATAATGGAGATACAACTTTTTCTTAATGAAATATGTTCATCAGATACAGATCTTCAAACAAGGTCTTTTTTTAAAAAAAATATGACTATTTTTAATGAAATTTGATGACAAACATAGTCACCCGCTCCCAATTTACTGCGCTTGGTGAACGTAAAATGTACGGTGGTGGTGCTACGCAGTTGGCTGCTACACAAGTTAGAATTTATATATTATTTCATTTTATTACTATTATTATTTATTATATTTATATTATATATATTAAATTGTGTCCTTTGTGTTAAATGCGTAAACGAATATATGATTTCGCTTTGTAACGAGTAATTCTGTTGAATATAAAAATAAATTTTTATATCAATTTTCTTTTCGTTTCTAACGAAATTAATAATGCTAATTGATAAAATATGAATCCCATATGAATTAGCAGTAATTGCTTGTTGTAAACTCGTAACGCCGCACTGATAACAGAAGGCGATAATGATTGCCTTTCATTCGCGTTTATATAAACTAATACTTTTATGTATTTGGAGAATATTACAATACTATAGTTATCTATAATTACTATCATATATTTTTCAATCTATTTGAATTTGTTTGTCAATGCTTTCAGCAATATATTATTTATTAAGGTTTAATTATTTTACTTTCTTGCATACTGCTTGCGTAGTATATTGTAAGGCTAAAACTCATTGAATATGTTCGTGAATACACTGTTTACCTTATACAAGAAGTTCAATGCCAGAAATATATTTTCATTTAAAGTTTTTAATAAAAAATCTATTGCTTGAAACTAATTAATTTTCACACCAAATGTTCTCACGATTTCAAATGGGTTTTACAAAAAATTATGACAGATACGTTAATTCGGAGAGAAATGCGGTATAAATAGTATTACATAACCGTTACTAATGGAGAGAGTACGATCTGTTTTAACACCACTAGTTTGTATCAGCTATACATTTTCTATACAATATTTAAAAGTACAGTTGTAGGAAGATACCAAAAATATTTGAACAGTTGCAATTTTCGAAAATTCAGCGAGTTTAACGGAAATGGGCGTTAATCTATTTTTTATAAACTTTCGGTTATAAAAGAGAAAAAGAATAGGATTAAATTTAAAGCCATTTTCCACAAAATTGAGAAAATGTCATTAGGGTTTTATGTTAAGTACTCCCCAAATCAAAGTGTCTATTTAAATTATGAAGAGGGTAGAGTTCTGCCAAATTGATCACAGTACGTCAATTTTGAAGAAAATCATCTGGTCTTCTAGGAGACTGCCCACGCTATGCATGGGCAGACCGGGCGATAGTCCAGTGGCCCGGAGGAAAAAAAAAAATTAATAAAAAATTGAAAAAGAAAGTAGAACTCGAAAAATTGTTATCATAATTTTGAAAGTCGCGATAGCGTAGTCTTGTATTTCATTTAAATTTTCAACTTTTTAATTCAACAATTCAACTTTCAATTAAATTTTCATCTTAAATAGTTAATTATAGTCATTTCTTACAAAGCAGGACTCTATGAAATGAATCAAATGAGGCTGACATGAAAATAGGTTCTACTCAAATTCATAATTATTATTTCATGATTAAATAATAAAAAATTGAAAAAGAAAGTAGAACTCGAAAAATTGTTATCATAATTTTGAAAGTCGCGATAGCGTAGTCTTGTATTTCATTTAAATTTTCAACTTTTTAATTCAACAATTCAACTTTCAATTAAATTTTCATCTTAAATAGTTAATTATAGTCATTTCTTACAAAGCAGGACTCTATGAAATGAATCAAATGAGGCTGACATGAAAATAGGTTCTACTCAAATTCATAATTATTATTTCATGTATTAAATAAGTAATTTTATTAAACGCTAACTGATTACGACAAAAATGTACCTCACCGTGAAAATTGTATTATTTGATGTCTAAGTACTTTTACTTAAAGCTATTATTTAAAATATATTTCCAAACTTTTTCTGGCTTAATCATTCTAATTTTTGTTATTTCTTCAAATAAAATAACTTGTATAGTTTCTTGATACATGTTTCACACTTTCAATTTGGTGGGGGCGTTATGTATCAGAATTGTCCTGGGCCCAAAATTGTCTTGCTCCAGCACTGCCGGAAGATGTGTAGACCACAGAGAAACATTTCGCCAGAAACCAATTTCTCAGTTCCGTGGACCCTGAAAACCTGGATTCTGACTACACAACATGTTAGAGAAGTTATTTTCTATTCATAGGAAAAATAATGATCCACTTCTCAGTGTTCGGATCCCACAAAACTAGTTTTTGTCGAAAAATCGCCGTTTGGCCGCAGCATTAGAATACTATCTCTATATGCTATTATTTTACAGCAATTACACTTAAAACTTTTTTCACATCAATTGCACGTAGGTACCACATATTGACTTTCTGCAGGGGAACGGAACCGAGCTTACACAACTGCTCAGGACTTTTAGAAAACTGAAAAAATTATAACTGTATCCACAATATTATATTGTGGAGAAGACTTGCAGAATTCAAAATTCATTATTATCTGGTTTGTTGCTCTGTATCAGAAAAAATACGCCCTGTAATACTTACTGGAGAAATGTTTTAGCCATTTAAAAACGCTCAACATTTTCTACCAATTGCACAACACTGAAGATCAGCTAGACAACTTTTTGTCATTTTAATACCATGTTAATATATTGAATCACTGCAAAATTTGAATAAAGAAGAGATGAACAATTACAAATTTTCCTTATAATTTTATTTCAACAAGCTGCACTGGTAACATATTACACAAGCAAATGAAATCATAGGTTCATACTCTACCAGCTTAAGCATCACTCAATATACAGAGAACCAGAGAGTAATTAAAAGCACTCATCTTATTGAAATAATAATGATTTATAATTATTTAGTAATTCCAACACAGACCAAATTCTTTAAAACTAAACCATAATTGCCAGTAAGAGTTTCTCCATGTAAAGAAAAATCATGAACTCTTTGTAAATTTAGATTCAATACAATCATATTACACACTACCTAGCCAGTAGTTCAAATGCTCAATACAGTCAAGGATAAGATTAAATAGCCCAGATTACTAATGTAACTTTTTCTTTGGTAGTTCATGTAATGTAAACAAGTTGAAAAATACTGATGTACAAGAAAGAGTTATTTCTGGCCCCAATCTACCCTGAGTTACATTTTAAGTATGTTGATAAAATGATCAGTCAAGGATTTTTAACAATGAATCACTGATATTTTACAATTTAATGAAAAAACATGAATGTTAACATTCAAAAAAAATGTTTAAAGAAAAACATGAATATATGCTTCGTTTATCACATAGTATACCTTTAATATCCACCATCCACCTTACTAGTCTGATTAACAGGGAGATGTAGTATGAACAATTACCGTATATTCGATATTTCATGGCAGTGTTCAATATACTATTATTCTTAACAGATATGTAGCATCTTTAGCAATTATTTGAGCCCTCATATTGCAGTAGGTTATTTTTAAGGAACTTTATTTGAGCTACTCTACAAACCTTTGTCATGAACAAAACACTCTGCCAGTCCTTTGTGCAGTTTGAAATCCTTGAAACGATTTCAAAAAAATTTAAAAGATACAAAGAAAAACATGTAAAAGAGAAAAATTATAAATACTGAAAGGTCAAAACCTTGTAACATTATTTGTAGAAATACATATCTTTAATTGTAAAGGGCTTGTTTGATAACTTTCTTTTCAGTAGAACAACGCCCTTAATGATCTATTTACAGGAACAGACAACCTGAATTTTCCAGTCATATGGACATATTCACTTCAGGTAATATATTAAATACTGGTATTTTGCAGCACATCTGGTAAATTACTGTGCAACAAAGTATTAAATGATATCATGAACAAATTGACAAAAGTTTGCCATGAGATATATTTACAAATCTATCACAGAATACCTTCAAAATTGTTAGAGAAATGTTATCAGCATTTTATCATGGTGTATGCAGCTCTGTTAAAATATTTGTTGCAATAGAACTTTAAAATACAATAAATCATAAAATAATTATGTTTGGCATAAATTTCTTTAACATTAATTTCTGCAACAAAGATATTACCTCTCACAATCGCATCATTCGTTGTTTTTCAAAAACTTTTCTACGTTTACTTTAACCTCAAGCTGAAAACACAGAATAATGACTTTTTAGTGAATGAACTTGTCCTACCTTTAAACAACATTAAAGCAAACAGGGCCTTTGCAACATAACTAAAAACCTGTTTAAGTTTTAGTGCATGATGATTCATTTTTTAGTTGGATGATAAACACAACTGAATTTGTATAAATATTACAAAAATATTTTTGTCCACCCAAAATTCATGTTTACTTGTGTTATTTGAGACAATTTTTAAATTTTGCTTAATTGAGAAACTATTTAAGAACACAATGTAAGCAGAATACCACAATTATTTTTTATATAGATGCAATCGCTATCTATTTACTTCTCCTACATTGAGAGTGTCACTCAAGTATTCTTAAGGAAATTTTGTAACAGCATCATGAATGGCTTTTGCAACATATTCCACGTTCTTGGTGGTAAGACCACACATATTTATTCGGCCACTCTTTAAAAGGTAAATGTGGTACACATTTACAAGATGTTCCACTTGCTTTGCTGGAACGCAAATATAAAAAGTACATCAAAACCAGTGGAAAATTAAGAAAGTAAAACATTTCAGATTACATCAAACAGCCTATTGCAGTTAATTTTAAGACAAAATAGTAGAAAAACTTATAAAAGTATGTTGTAATAATAGAGAAAGAGTGAAGAAAAGGTTCTGAATTAATATATGAAAAATTATATTTTGACAATTGATAAATTCTGAAATGCATGAAATTATAAACAAATAGAACATTTTCATTTCATCTAAAGAATACTTTTGGTTTATATTAAGTCAGAACCATAAATATAATAATTAAAAATTCTTTCTTGTAAAAAACTTTTCAGAATTAGTTATCAGTGCACTGTTTATTATTTTTTAAGGTAATATTTAACTAGTATATCTTCAAATACATCAACACTATTTACAGTAAGAACTTTTTATTTACCAATATGTACACAATACACAGAAATCTTATACGGAAATGTGAGGAGTGGTTTTGGAAATAAATGTCACAACATAGATAATTTAATAACATAAATCGGGACTTACGTGTCAATCCAGTATACGAAAACATTCCTATTTGCTGAGTTATGTGATCCCAAGTTCCAGGAGTATTCAATTCCAGAAGTTTATTTCTCAAACTATCTCTCATTAACAAAATTCGATCTGCCATAGTTTTTATACACGTTTTCCTGAAAGAAAACAACAAAGTACAAAACTTAAATACTGACAATCCAAATTCAAATACTATTAATTTATTGTGATTCCTCTTCTTCTTAAACAATTCTAAATATCAAAATGTAATAGAATAATAAGAGAGTTCAGGATATTATTGCTTCATTTAAAAGAACATAAAAATTGATAGTCTTGACTACCTCCTTTTCAAAGACAAGTGATTTAAAAAAAAATCATCTTACCATTCTTCTAAGAGTTTTGGATCATTGAGCACAGTGGAAACTATTCTTCCACCATGATTAGGAGGATTGGAGTACATGCCTCGAACCAACAGAGTAAGTTGGGACCTCACTGGGGCAATAGCCTCCTTACTGGTCATTACAACAGTCAAATTTCCCACTCGCTCATCTAAATGAAATTTTCAATGCTACATTTACTACAAAAGTTTGTACAAAACATTTAAACACAATCATTACCAAAAAAATAATTTTTAGAATTTATTACGAACAGTAATTGGACTAAATTAATTAAGAGATTACTCACTATACAATCCAAAATTCTTGGCAAATGATTGAGCGACAAAAAGTTCAAATCCTTGCTCAACAAAGAATCGAGATGCCCAAGCATCTTTTTCTAAATCACCAGATGCAAAACCTTGATATGCACAATCCAAAAAGGGAAACAGCTTCTTTTCCTGGAACAATAATAAATATGAAAGCTTCACACAGACAGAGAATGCTAAATAAGTAGTGTAGGGGGTTGTAACCTGCTTATCACAGGTCTCCTGAAACCACGGCTGTCAGGATGGGTCACCATGTCAGGCTATAATATGCCTTGGCTATAGTATGCGTTGGCACCTATGCCAATGCTAAAACACCATTCAGATGAAGGCTATATATTGGCCCCAACCAATTAAAATTAAAAAATTAAAAGGGTTAAGGACATCATGCATACAAAGTCACATCGCTAATCTTAACTATTTCCACCGACAATGTAGATTAAATCATCACTCTTCAGACCAAAGAACATTTCTTTTTATGATGAAAGAGATCATTATAAAAAGACAATTGTAATTAATATACAACATATTAGCAACTACATATAGTTAAAATAATATTATATTCCTACAAAAACTAAACCATACAAGTTGATTGCACACAAAATCATGTGACTTATTCAGTTATTTGTAGATTTAGGCTGTGTAAATTATTTCCCACCAAAACACTTCAACTTTTTAGTGAAGACCATACCTTTATAACATTAGCTATTTCTTTCCATTGCTCCTGGGTTGGATCGCTTCCAGTGGGGTTGTGGGCACATGCATGAAGAATGATAACTGAATTCTCTGGTGCATTTTTCAAATCAGCAATCATACCATCAAAGTCAATTCCACGTTTATTTTGATCCCAATAGCGATATTCTCGAGGATCATTAAAGCCAGCATTAAGAAATATCAAACGGTGATTTTCTAACAAAGGGAGAATATAGGTAAAAATGTAGCAACTCATAAAGAAACAAAAGACAAAATTCAGCTCGGGTAGCAGCAAAAGAATTATTGCCATTGTAAACAATGCATATATCTACATGAAAGAATACTTGAGAATTACTATCTTGAAATCATGCAAGACATTGTAAAGAAATATTTAACAAAGACATCAAACACATAACAATAACATCAAACATTTTCAATTATTATTTCGGATACCAACACAAAAAAAATGTACTTTCTCCAGGCAAGGATTTTCACACACATCACCTCATAATACTTGCATGTATTTTGAGCAAAAAACATTCAAATTAACATTCTTTAACAAAAATTAAATTTGTTTCAAAATAACAATCGCTTATAAAAATTCTGAGGGAAGTAAACACCTCATATAGAATAACCAAAATTATCTAGATTAAAAGAAACCTTTATAAATATTATTTAAACTGCAGACTAAATTATAATCACAACATTCTGACATTATAAAAACAAAACAAAAATACAAAATATTTACCCCATGTAGGCTGTGAGAAATAAAAGGTTTTATAGCCCAGCTGTCTTGCAAGAAATTCTGCTCCTACCCTAAGTGCACCTGTACCACTGAGAGTCTGGATTCCAAATGCCTATAAAAAAAACACACACATACACAAAATTCTACAATATTGATTCATACTACCACAAAAAAATCGCACTCCACTGATTCTAAAATTCTTACTCTTCCTTCATCTATGGCCACATTGGGACCAAGAAGCATTTTTGTAGCAGCTGCACTGAAAGTATCCAATCCCAACACAGGTAAATATTCGTGATTCAATGTCTCATTAGCTGCCATATCCCTCTCGACTTGCCGCACTACTGGTAAAACCCATGGTTTTCCTTCCTCAGTTCTGTAAGCTGGAAAAAACAGTTCAGTACTGTAAGCAGGGAGAACTTAGGGCTGTAATAACTGTGATGAAATTATGCAATTTTGAAGCATTTCATTACATAATATTACGTTAATGAACATATCCTGTACTAATACGATTGCGGGCTGATTAAAAATGAAAAACAATTAAAAATACTTTATATAAAGCAGAAGCTGTTAGAACTAACGACACCTATATAATTACCTCCAACACCGAGATTCACTTTATTTTCGAAAGTGTCATCCAGAAAAGCTTTATTTAATGCAAAAACTTCAATCGGTGGACCTTGTTGAACTACAGCAAATCGCGATGCCATATTAGAATCCGAATTTAGTTGAGATTCTACAGCAGTAGCAGCATCCGCAGTCGCACCAGTCGCCAGTCCCCTCTGTGACTGCTTGCACGCAGAGCAGGTCTGCCAGCCGCCGGCACCCTTCATATCACCTTCAACAATTTTGCCTCGGTGGGCGGTAACCCAGGCTGCGCGTCCAGTCACAAACAAAGCCGTTCTGCGCATCATCTGCCACATTTGACACGACATCGCGCGTTGTTTAAAATTACAATGGGTCGATTTGCCTGTAAACAAATACTTAATCTTAAATTAAGCTCAATATCGAGAAATTAAATATTAACTAATTAAAACTCAACCTCAATACCGTTCTCAAACCCTGTACAATAAATCAAACAAAATCCGTATGATAAAACAAATATTAGATACATTACTGAAATATAATATTCTCAAATATCTCACGAGTTTTCAAGTTTCGTGATGCTTCATTTACTAAACATTCCAAATTCGTAGTCGTTCATGGTTTACCATGAATAATTGAAAGATGAAATTCGATGTGCCGATTAAATGCATTATTTATTTACAAATTAAAATAATATTCATCTATTGATGAATTATTTTGTGATTCCGGGCGCGTCAACGGTTTTGGTTATTAGTCCTGTAAGTTTAGTACAAGGGCATCCCCCGTCGGGTAAAATTCTAAGCTCCCGCCGTGTATGCTTGGGTAGAGCGTGCGTACATATGCGTATGCACTATGTGCGCAAGGGGAGAGAAGGGGACGATGAGAAAAGAAAGATCGGGATATACTATAGAACCTCCTGTTCAGAGATGGCTCAGTATTGCCCTGAGCCCACTCAGTCGATATATTCATCTATTTAAATGCAATGAATAATGGAGCAATATAATTAATCCGCGAATGCTGTTAAGAGAGAAAAAACGGTACCACTTGAGAGAATTTATACTTTTATGGCCGTCATATATTCGAGTTTTTCGTGTCATTCCTCTTCTCATCGTATCACTTCTTATCTTTGAAGGGCTTCTGTAAGGAGACCCCTGTTTAGCCTTCAAAATTGAAATCACCGCTGCCCTTCACAAATACTGGAGTCACTTTCCCACAACACCATTCTCGGCTACAAACAACTGACAACACCAAACGACAGAAACGTTCTAATCAAGACCACCTAGATTCCACATACCTTAATACTAAGTAGTTTCGCATTTTAATATCGAACTAGCTAAACCCCTTGCGATTATGTTGCACAACAGGAAGAGCTGTAGGAACGTTACAACGTGAAAGTACTCCATATCAACTATTCAGAAAATCGAAAATCCCAAAAATGTTGCTTCGTGTCGTTCATTACTTATTCTTCAAATCATAGTGAAACGAGGGAGGTTTACAAATTCTGGAACAATAAATTCATTGTGAACTCAGAGTTGAACATGTTTTTGAAAATAAAATTGAAATATTTTATATTTACCAAGCTCCGTACACGTTCGTTGTAGTGGACCATAGTAGGGTATCCTACAAACCACCTCTCCTTAAAACCGTAATAAATCAACGAAATTTTTTATACTGAGGACACATGTGCCAAATGTTTGCTGAGCATTGCATTTATACACACTCAGATCCTGACTTTGACTTATGTGCGCCCTAGGCTATCAAATGTTTTTGGCGCCCTTTCTTGAGAAAATGATTTATAATATTTTGAATTTTAAAAATGTTGTACGATATTTGTAACCAATGAAAATATTGAATACGTATAAATAATTGATTACATATTTGAATTTTTTGATAACATAAAACATTTTTAGGTAATTAATTAAAAGTATAAGGCAATTATGAAAGAATTCTGTATTTGAGTAATATTTACATTTTCTTACCAAAAAAAAAAAGGATATAATCAAAATAATATTTAGGTGAATATTATAAAATATGCGTTGTCATACGGAATCTCGTTTTCTCGATTTGGTCTCGGCAAATTTCTTAACAGTGTCTTCAAACTCCAAGCCTCTCAAAATATCATTTTCAGATAACAGATAATACATTTAATTTGTCATCTTCAAAATTTTTAAATATATGGTCAATGTTGTAGTTTTTTCGTGTAACTTTCGATATGATTGTCTTTCAACTGAGTTTCCTGCACTGTAGCAATATCGATAAATTTATATAGTGTCATTTGTTTATATGTTTTTACCTTTTTAACTAAGAGTTCTGTGTACGGCAGAACTGAATAGCAGTACTTTGAATTCTCTTACCTGAAATGACTTTTTTTAATAATTTGGAACCAATATCTCTTGTAATTATGCACGTAAAATTTCCAAATTTTTCCCACACACTATTGTGACTAGTATATCATGCATTTTCAAATATTTGTATTGTCTGGACAATACTGTACTGTCTGGACAAATATTTGTATTGTTCTAGGGGCAATAATGTATACGATAATGTAAAAAATTTATATTAAACAATACAATTTAAAACATGATTTAAAAAACTAAACTATGAATGATATGAGACTGAAACTGCATTAGATTAAAGATAAATGTTTCTGTTCAAGCACAAAATATTTGAAAGATTTCTGATTAACAGTTTTTTAAGTATATGTACCGAAATAATTAGATTTGTAGATATTTTAAATGGGGCTTTCAAGAGCCGTCTCCCCTGATGTTGGATGATTGATGTTATTAACAGAAATACAAACTTACGTAATATTTCATTTAGTTAATTAGGATAATTTTATTCATCTCAAATTATTAAATATCCGTATTCGAAACATTTCCATTTATCTAAATTTACCATCATACATACCATTACCATTTACCAATAATTCAATCTATCTAGCTTTATCCGTCTACAAAAGATACTTGTTACCACCGAGCGGTTACTGTGCGGATCACCCACACCCACGAGCGGTTACTTTGCGAATCAAATTCTTCTCTTTTGACATACAGACATATTGCGTAGCAATCCTTGCAACATAGTCTGAGAGAAATTATCAGTTCTTCAGCTAAACTTTACGTCAGAATAAAAAGTAAAATAAAAATTCGTTTGCGTCTTTCCACGTTATGAAATTGTTTGCAAGCAATATTCGTAGTTCACAATCTTAATTCTGTTGTTAGGGAGTATAATTCACAGTTTTTTTCGCAATTTGTGTGTAGAAATTTCTTCTCAACACTAATTATCTGCACTTGATACTGTTTTAGAATTATCGAAATGAGATGTAGCAAGCTACTTCAAATGCTGGCGTCCACTCCTAATGGTCGAGGAAAGTAAGATAATGTCAATTTTAATTCCGGTCGCTCAATGTCGGACAATAAGTTTGCCAATCAAAGACGTACACTGCACATTAACTTCCTTTTGCATAGATTTTAATAATGAAGATTAATGAAATCAAATTTGTTCAAACACACGCGAACTAATAAAATTCAGCTGGCAAAGAAAAATAATAAAATGTAAAAAAAAAAATGGCAATAAATGGCGCTTTGCGAAAAATTTAAATCAATAAGAAATAAAATAAGTCATACTCATTACAGTAAACACGAGTCACTAAAAAACACATTTTATGAGGCAACTTCTAAGAACTTTAAGGGTAGTTATAATCATGTAAGTTTTGAAAGTATTTATTTATTTATTTATTTATTTAGTCAAAACTGTATGTGACGTATGGGGAGAAAATCATCTGCGCACGTTTTCTTGAGTTGCAGAATCCTTCCCAACAATTTAACAATTAATAGTTGAAAGATGAAAAATCATAGTAATAATAATAATATTAATACATTTAAAAGCGAGGGATTAACATATCAAAAACTAGATATTTTCGTTGCAACATTACAGAAAACTTATTTTTAACAGTAAAGGAACAAACAGATTTGATTTTTCTATATTGTTAACAAAATAGAAACTTACCCTAAGCTCTACTACAACTACAAGCAAAAAGGAAAGTTCAACAAAACGTGCGCATAGTGAAGCTACATTTACGTCCAGAAGCAAACAAGGGGATTTGCATATAATGCAAATGTAGACTAATTCATTATACTTAATCTTGTTTTTGTTAAAGTAAACATTATTTTTCTTTTTGACGATCAGTATAGTCTCTAATTGTATAGAAACAGTTTTGAATTTACTTTCACTATAGAAACAGTTACTTTCTGATGAAATGCAGAATCAACGAGAATCATGATTACGCTCGTTGAATATGTTACAAGCAATCCTCCCAAACAGAGTATTTTAAGTGGAAGAAAAAGAGTCATGACCTGTTGCTGATCACTAGAGGCAAATATGTAGTATGAAACGTCAAAATATGTACATAAATATGAAATGAAAGCAGTAAGAATATGTAATAAATATGCAAAATAGGATATATTATGTAATATTAAAATACTCTAATTATAAAGCACATTTACATAATAGAAACTAACTTTTATAAAAAATTTCCTATACAAATTTTAAAAATAATGCAAAGTTTTAAAATCCATGTGGAAAGCACAAAAGTTGGTGCACACTTGCACCATACAACTTTCCCATAGGTAGTGAAACCTTCACAAATTGTTATCCAGGAATGAAGCTTATAGCAGCCAGACTAGGAATAGAAGGCAATATAAGCTGTCGATATCTACGACCAGAAAATAATCACTGCAGCATGGAATATTCTCATCGAAGTGTTACACGAGACCGATTACCAAGGTGGAAATTAAAGTTAAAGGTTGCCAAACGCGTCGTCAATGATACTTTTCACACCTAGAGGTGAAGATGATTTGCCGCTGACGCGCACTGTCCGCCACTGAGATAACTGAAGCAGGCGCGCCGGATTGTGAGAATATTCGACCGGGTCTTCATATAGCGTTCCTCCAGTAGACTACGCAGTAATAATAAAGGAAAAATTACTGATTTTTAAAAAAATAATTTTTTCATTAAAATATGTAAGAAAATTGAAGTTTATTGAAGAAAATTAATAGAATAAAAAATATGTTTAGAAAATAGCGAAAAAAATATGTAACATAGTACCAAATATGTAAAAATATGTAACGAAAAAATTGGATATTGTGATAGGACGGCCACAATTCGCCAAGATTAAAATTTTGAGAGCGGTAAGTAAAAAGGAAAAAAAAAGGTAATTACATAAAAATCCGGTCTCTACTGATCACATTAACATTTCAAATTGCCAGCAATTTGCATTGGCAATGACATTTCCAAAACCACACGGCTTCAAATAAGTAATTTCTGGGAGTCAATAAAGTAGGTCGTAGTAGGTAGTCACTTTCCTTCTTACGTTCTTCTCTTTCTTTGTCTCTCTTCTTCGTTCTTCTCTTTCTCTTCTTCGTTTTTCTTCTCTAAAGTTCTATAAATGCCTTTTTAACTCTTCCGTTTTTCTGAAAAAGTTAAATTAAAACCATATTTTAGTTCCTTGACTTCACTAGTGACATTGTTTCAACTAAATACAGATATTCTTAAAATTTTAAACTAAAATATCTTTTGTTTATATTCTAACTACATTTTTCTAATATATCAATGTTTCGGTGCTTGTATTTTCAAAAATTGTTTGAATAGATATACGAATAGTCCGCAACTGAAGCTTCACGGACTAGGAAGTTCCTGGTATGAATCAACACGTGGGTAGGTGAGACCTGCCAATGCCTGGATAAGTTCTTGAAAGGTTGGCTCCTCTAATCGGTTGTTTCAGTGGGTTATTCCGATCAAAACCAGACTGTTGCGGTAGCAGTTCCTTCAACAATGGGCTCTGGAACGCGCCAGATGCATTCTTGTATATTCTGTTCCCACTGTCATCCTTACAGTTGAACACTGAACTGATGCTGGGTGACAAGTGAAATACCTGAGAAGCGTTGAAGTACCTGACACGTGTGTGAGTGTGTGTGTGTGTGTGTGTGTGTGAGCGAGAGAGAGAGAGAGAGAGAGAGAGAGAGAGAGAGAGAGAGAGAGAGAGAGAGAGAGAGAGAAGAGACAGAGAGGGATTGAACGCTCTGCGTCAAATTATACCGGAACAAGGATATGGCCGATACCATGGTGGAAATACCATGGTATAATGGCTATGACTATTATGGCTATGGGTACCATGGTATTATGGCTATGGGTATTATGGACATGGCCGATACCATGGTGTTATTTCCACCATGGCCTATACCATCTATCTTACGTATTTCATCGATAATCGCCTTTCTGTCTTCAAAGCATGTAGTGATATCGAGCACTTAAGAGCAGAGATAATGACGACATAAACAGTCAAGATTGAAGCCCTTAACGGAATCATGAGCAATTCAGAACGTAGTCAAAACCACCTCGAAAATAACGGCGTGGTTAAATAAAGCAATTCCTTCGTTGTAATTGAGAACTTTTACGTTTTTAAAAAGTTTTTTGATGAACCATGATTTTATATAATACACAGATCTTTTACCCATTAAAACCCAGCGGCCTCATTTGAGGACGCACATTACTGGTCAACTCAAATTTGTTTCTTCTGCAATACTTTGTGAATTTAATTTCTTAATTAGACGTAGACATCCTAAACGAAACATATAAGCATTTTTTTTTAATGCCAGATGTCGAATTTGCCATATTTCTAAGGCATTGTATATTCCTGGCCAGGGTGTACACATGACTTGCGTCGTTTTGAATCTTCACCCCAAACCTGCTTACTATAGTATAGTATAGTATAGTATATTCTCTGGTTGTTGGAGAGAGAAACGTGGTGGTTGGTCCGCACCGAAGTTGACAGGGCATATGCAGCAAAGTTCTAACGGTTTTGCTTCTTCTTATAGAAAAAATGCTTAAGATACGAGGCAGCAAACAGAGCAGCAGAAGGACATTAATCAATTCATTTAATCTTGATTGAATTGGAAGTCAGTGTATTTTTCCTTGACTTCACGCTATTAATCAAAACTACATATTACGCACAAATATCGCATTTTCAAGTGTGATATCACAAATCAACTTCAAGCAGTTATAGTTTCGAGCTTATATTTTTTTAAAATTTCGGCACAATTTGATCCGAAGAAAAATGCTCAAAACTATTTCTTAAAAAAAAGTGAAAGTTAAAATGTATAATAAATCAATATCACCGACCTAATTGCAATCTCAACACTAAAATATGTAGTGTGTGTTGGTGATTTATAGAACCGGCAGCGTATAAGCAACTCTGATACTTATCTCGCCACGTGCTATGGTACGTCATGGGACCTACTCTGAAGCAATCAGCTCGTGAGGATTTGTTTACTTTCTCACAGCCAGCGTTCAGCGTTGCCGCTGATATGACTCCCATGAAGTCGCGGGGACGATTAAGATTGATTGATCGATTTTTTCGTGTTTCCGGCGCGTCAACTGCTTTGGTCATTAGTCCCGTTAGTGTAGTGCATGTTTTCTCCCGGGATTTGTTTTTTTTCGTGTTTCTGGGCGCGTCAACTGCTTTGGTCATTAGTCCCGTTAGTGTAGTGCATGCTTTTCTCGGGAGATGGCGGTGATCTTCCCCCGTTGGATGACGAGATCCGGCGCCAACCTACCGTCGACTAGTGGGTTTCCTAATCAGGACTCTCCCACCAGCGGGCACCGCACCAGCCGGGACAAGCTCTAAGCTCCCGACCGGTCTCCGAGAATATGTGGTAGTGTAGTGCATGTGAGTGTGTGTGTGTGTAAGGGGAGAGGATAGGACAAGGAAGAGGAAGGACAGATCGCGCGCGGTCCGTGGCCCGTTTGGTACGGTACTACTCTAGCATTCGCCTGGTGTTGATCGGAGAAACCACGCTCCCGGTGCGGGGACGATTAAGATTCCGCTAACCACGGAAAACTGCCGATCAAAGCAGTCGGCCGCTAGAATTCTCCTCTAGACAGCGACTGAATTCGACCTAGGTGAAAAGCTAGTGTCGAAAATCCTGCCGCCGTCATGACTCGAACCTAGGACCTCCCGGTCAGAGGCGCTGCAGTGACATCAGTTGATGCACTGAGCTACCGCTCCCGGTGCGGGGACGATTAAGATTCCGCTGTAGCGAAGGTTATGAACATGATATTAAGACGTGTCGTCGCCTGTCAGTAAGTGTTAATGTTTTGAGATTTAATTTATCTGTCATGTAGGTGGTGCCATAAGCGTAGTAATGTGTGGCAACCGCGCATCGAACTGTCAAGAGTCGCTTATACGCTGCCGGTACTTTTGTAGGTCAAGTTTTGCTCTTCTCTTACAAGTTCGATGAGTAATACTCTATCTGATTTTCGTCGTTGCATAACACTTGACATTCGTTGCGGATGAAACTGGTATGACGACATGGCGCATAGTTCAATGTTTTGGTTGTATGTTCATACTTTACGTAATTTTAACATTTCCGCTTAAACCAATGAAGACCGGATAGACCCAGCCAGATAAATCAGCTTTTCGACAATTTTCGGAATATATAAAAATATTCATCATTAATAATTTTGCATATCTATCAAGGACAGTCTATTGTACGAAAGAGGTTTAATAACGTCATATTTTCAAAGTAAAAAAAATTATGGCGTTGTATTTTATATAAAACGTACAAATAACTTTCAAAATAAAAGAAGAAACAGTTGAAACTTCAGAGACAGAATTGGAAAGAAACATTAATGTTCTTACAACAATACCATAAAATATGATTCTAGAACAAACAAAAATAGGCTTACTTTGAAATTAAGAAAACAAGGAAAAATGAATGGACAAATATTTTTTACAATTTGATTGTTTCCAGATTCTCATGTATTTTATTTTAACATTTGTTGCGTCAACTCAGGACGCAACGCGTCTCCTAACCCCTTCTTGGGGGTTGAGCGCTATTGGAGGAATACTCCGTTACTTTCTACGTATAATCGGGAGTAATCCTCAGTTACTGCACATATTTCTGTCCGTCACGTCTCGCCGCCGTCTATTGTCAAGAGGACCGCCAGGTAGCATCTCCGCGTACGCGCCTCCCACCACGCGCTCGTGCGTCATTACCCAGCGGCCAGAATTGGGAAGAAATAACGATACGGGCAGGGTTCAGGACCCTTCACAGGGGTTGGACTAGCCCTAGTGAAGCAGCCAAACCCGTTTTGTTGGAACAAATTTCACATGAGATTCGACGGGAATCGAACCCGGATCTTCATGGTGAAATGCGAGCGACTTTGCTCTGCGTCACGAGATGACCGAATGCTTAACTTTTACTAATAGTATCATCAGCGTATATTCAACTCAACACTCGTTTTAAGTAAATGAAAAAAGAATTGCTGTGGAATACTTTCCTGCCTCAATAAAAATGCAATTTTGAGTATTAAGGATTCACTCAGTTTTTTACATGTCAATGTGGTTTTCTTCTTTTGGCCGTGAAGCTCTAGGAAACTAAAAAGTAAGTAATCTTATTTTCCTTTTTTCTTCAATGAATGTCTGTCAATTATTATGATTACAAGCAATTCCACTTTTTATTTATGACATTCAAGAGTAATTTATTATAGCGTATATTGTTACATATAGTATTTTTTGATGACGTTTCGGCTACATCTTATAGCCATCTTCAGACTTGCTTTTTAATTGTACATTTTAACAATTTATAGCGCATAATGTTTAATACATTTTACAATAAAAATCTGTTGACCGACCTTGTAAAACACAGTTGGAATATTACTTACTAGAATATTTACATGTATACATTATTAGACAAAACATAATATTCAACGGCCAACGATGAGGGGGAGGGGCATCATGTCTTTTTTCAAAATGAATGCAACTTTAAATACTATGATAGAATCCAACACCTTCACTGAAATTTACAACCACTTGCTTTTCCAAATTAACAATCAAAATCAAAATTAATTCTTTCTTCCTCATTGGTCCCCCCATTCCTTGGCCGTTGAATATTATGTTTTGTCTTGTAACCGTCTCCAGTAAATACTCATAGACGGTAACAAATGAAGGAACAGCGAACGAAAGTACGCACGCTTACTGTATGAGTAATGTATATACGTAAATATTCTAGTAAGTAATATTTCAACTGCATCTTATTAGGTAAGCTTCTGTCAACAGATTTTTACTGTAAAATGTATTAAAAATTATGTACTATAAATTGTAAAAATGTACAATTAAAAAACAGGTCTGAAGATGGCTATAAGGTGTAGCCGAAACGTCATAAAAAATACTATATGTAACAATACACGCTATAATAAATTACCCTTAAATGTCATAAATAAAAAGTGGAACTGGTTGTGTAAAAAGTAATAATAATAATAATAATAATAATAATAGTAATAATAATAATAGTAATAATAATAGTAATAATAATAATAGTAATAATAATAATAATAATTATTATTATTATTACTATTATAAAGGCGTAGGCGGACTGTTAAAACATCATGCGGTCTACATGATTTTATCAGTGAAATAAAAAATGAAGAATAATTTTGAATATTAACATTTTCATTTAATTAAAATTTTATGTTTTGTAATGTCAATATATTTATTTGGTCTTTTTTAAGATGCTATTTTTATTCCCTTTTACAAATATGACAACTTGCAAGCTTATATTGAGCTGAGATAATATCAGTGACATTTTCCAAAAATCCCCTTCTATAAGCTTGTTTAATCAGGAAACTTCAAGGAAAAGTCTTCATGGACTCCAGCCACATATGAAGCATTTGTCAACGTCAGTGGAACGATGAGAGATAGTGCTTGTCCTCTAACCGCTTCACATTTATTTGCGTTGTGACGTCACGTCACAGCTGTGCCAGTAGCAGAGAGAGCACACGTCCTAATCTGCAATTGCTGGTCGTTGAAGAGTAAGTTGACACATATTTGGCCTCCATGAACAAAGGTCGTCGCGATATATTACTCCTACTTTCAAGAGATGCAGAAACTTTATTTTGAGTTCTGGAATATCTTTAGATTTAAGAAGAGCAGCAAGGCACATCTCCATAAATGACGTTGCTCTACTAATCAGAACCACTCCAACCACCTACTAGTTACTTAATCGGCAACTGACAACAACCGAATCGTGCAACATGAACATCAAACGAAACTTTGAGTACTGTACTATTAACATTTTGAAATGAAAGTCATTCTCCAGAAAATATCCCTTTAAAATTTACCAAAACCAAGTGTTATGAGGGCCAAGATGATGGCATTCAACTTCCCTTCCAACATGCCCCCGAACGACTATAATTCCTATAAAATTAGTTTCGAATTATTCTACATTTTCTTTTTACGTATTTATTCATTTATTTATTTATTTTGCGTTGCACTCGATATGGAGTCAATTACATTAAGATCCATGTAATCTATATTACTAATTTTCAATCCGTGCAGAAATTGAAACAAAGCCATGCAACCTCTGGATATGCAAGAGGTATACATGGTTTCGTTAGATACCCAGCGCCCTTGGGAAAAAACCCAAAAACAATGAAAAACTTTCAATTTTCACTGAAAAAATGCGAATATTTCATTTAGTTATTCTCACTCTGCGTGAACCGATTGAATTTAGTGCGCATCTTACCACACAGCTGATGATACGAGACAGGAAGACTGCAAGGAAGATGTTAAATATTTTCTATTCTATTGCGTTATGGAACAGTAACTTCTTTGATATTCTTGATACGTAATGAACTATTGGATTGTGTGTATACTATATTATGGTATTGCAGCATTCGTGAACTATCTTTGTTAAAATATTTCCATTATTGCAGGGTTATATGAGAGCATTTTATATGTTCTTTAGAAGACGGAGAAGAAGAAGTTCCTTTAAAGAAGTCTGTTACTTTCCGGATTTTGAATGATTTTGATCAAAAGCATTTTTGCTGCTGCAGGTTGCTTGAAATCTGTTGAATTGAATTCTGAATATTCTTAGCATATTATTTTTATAAATTTTGCGTGTCTGTTTAACCGTCTATTAAACCGATAATAGTCTATTAAACTGATCCATTTATGATATGGATAACGACTTCGCAGAATATTTAGAGTTTTATACTCAACACTTTCTACGAAATTCAAAAAAGGTATATTCGAGATGTGAGCAACCCATTGGAAATGTACAATGATAAACAGTTCCGAAAGCGGTTTCGTTTTCATAAAACCACAGTAGTGGATTTACTCGAGAGAGTCCCAACGACGCAAAGAGGACTGCCGATTTCATCGTTATTAAAAGTTCTCGTTGCATGAAGATTTTATGCAACTTCATCATTTCAGGTATGTTTCCAAAATTTTAACTTTTTTCATTACATTTGTAAGAACTATTATAAGTAATTATGAATATACAATATGAATAAGTAAGTTAAGAAGTAAAATAAGTAATTTAAATTGTTGTAAAATGGAATTTATTATATGGGGTTTGACATTTCAATTACAAGAAATTTTGTTAATAATCCGCAACCAATATTGGCAGACCTATGTTATTTTAGCTCGTTTACATTAGATAATTAATTGGTTATTGATTTAAAATTAATTAAAATTTTTATTTGACAATCACGGATTATATTGTTACCAAACATTTATTAGGAGTTGGTAGTAAATAAATTAGTAATATATGATACGGATATCAAAACATCTCATTTTGTCTGTATGAGGACATATTAGATGTAGCAGAAACATGAATGAAATTTTAAATATTTGGTCAACCAACACAGGGACATTACATTAACACACTGTTTAATACATGATGGAAACTGGTTGAACTGGTCAGTTTTGACCCTACTTTAGGTCATTGGCAAGTAGAGAAATCAATTCTTTCAACAAATCAATGTTTCAATTTGTTATTTCACAATGCAAAATAGTATTATCTACAGCATAATAATAGGAACATGCCTGCCAGTATTGGTTGTTTATTAACATAATGAAATTAAGCTGTAATAATAATTGAATGAAATTACATAATGAATTATGTAATTATTAATTTAAGATGGTTTGTGCTGATTTATACCACATTAGCCAGTCATCTGTGTGCTGGATAATTGGTGAAGTGTCAGAGACATTCGCACGCCACATCAGCAAGTACGTTAAGTTTCCTGCTGATCCTCTAATCCTAAACAAGCTGAAATTGGAATTTTATAGGAAAGCTGGTTTCCCAGGAGTTGTGGGAGTAATTGATGGAACCCACGTTCCAATAAAACGTCCTGGAGGGACCAATGCAGTGGTCTTCCGCAACATAAAAGCATTTTTTTCTATTAACGTACAAATTGTTGGCGGAACTCATGAAGAAATAGTTTACATCGTGGTAAGCTGGCCAGGTTCTGCCCATGACCGCAGAATCTTTGAAAATAGTGCAGTGCGTGTGCGGTTGAGCGAACGACAAATACCGGGACACCTGCTTGGAGACAGTGGCTATGCCACTAGAAAATACATATACACACCGGTCCAAAATCCACAAAATCGCCCTGAACAAAATTACAATAGGGCTCTGAAAACTAGTAGAAGTAGTGTCGAAAAACTAATTGGTAGATGGAAAAGGAGGTTTTCTTGTTTATATTTTGAATTACAAAACAAGGTAAAGAATATAACAAGAATCATAACTGCTTGTGCAGTTCTGCACAATATTGGAATTTAGGTGAAGGCGAAGATGAAAGAAACATTATTGAAGTAGAAACACCTGGTGTACCTGAAAATGCAAATTCAAATGTGATAAAGTAAGCTTTTGTACAACGTTATTTTAATAATTAATTTATTTGTACTATTTTCTTTTTTACATAAATATTTTTTACTCTAAGTTTTTTTTAAATTTTGCTAGCTCCAGCATCCTGGCTTCCTTCCTTAAATCGTTCTTCACATTTTGCCGTTTCTAGTTGTTGCTGTAGCAGTTCTAGTTTTAGGGTTTGTATTCTATCCTTATTTTTCTGGCACTTCAGTTGCCACTCAACAACTTCACAGTGACCTCTTGCCGCCGTCTTCCGTAAGTCGCCCGATCTCCTTCTCCAACTGACAGACATACGAGGCTTTATCAATTCGGAGGTTTGCCTCGGTATAAAATGACTGGGTTTTGGGGTCTCTGGGGGTGGTAGACGGTTCAGAACTTTTGCTCTGAGACTGGGAACTGCTTGGGAGAGACTGTGTTCCTCCCAAGACTGAGCTGCTTTGTCCTCCCTGAGGGGAATTGGCATACACACTCACAGCCTGCGGGGAATTGCCACTTTTATTCATTTTGAAGGCTCCTTCGTTCTCTTGGAGAACCTCTTCCACTATCGCATAACTGGATTACTGGCCCCACTTTTAATAATTTCCACAAAATCGCTATCAACTGAATCCTACAGATGGATGTCCACTCCGCAGGAATCCAGTTCTGGGTCCTCTTCAAGTGTTCCTCCCAGCATTGGGCCACCCCCCAATTCCCATAAGCCGGCGAGTTTCAGCTGCCCATTCCCTCTTCCTGCGGAACTTTATATTTTCCCATAGCCTGCGCAGTTGGTCAACAGTTCTCTGTAAATAAAGTATTCCATATTAGAGATTTTTAATTTCAAGCTCTAACATGAAATATTTCATGGTACGTTACAGGGCCATTTTCAGATCTCGCATTAAACTCTTGGGTTATTTTCTCTCAAGCAGATTTTTTGTTGTTGTTTGAAATCGCATCTGATGATTTGTTCTCCACCACATTCTTATTTAATAAGACAAGTTCTCGAAGAATCTTCTTCTCTTCAGTGCAATAATTTTTCCCTTTAGGCATGATTGTACAACTTGAAAAAGAAATATCACATCAATTTACAAATCACTGTTATAAATCAATAAGAGGGGGAAATGCATTGACATTAACAAAAATACATTCAAGAATGACTTGTGTAACAAACTTACTTCAAACTATAGGGCAAAGATGAAGAAAAATTAAATTTTCCAGGAATAAAAACACAAATACCTGCAAAAATTAGAGAAAGCATTAGGCCTATGTGGAAGCACTCACACAAATAATAATCATCATAAATGGCTTGAGTAACAAACTTACTTGAAACTATAAGGCAAAGCGAGGGAAGAAAAAATTAACTCGAATAAGCACACAAGAAAATACCTGCAAAAAGGGGTTTTCTCGTGAATAACATTATACACCTCAAGAAAGTACTGTAAAATAGTATTAGTGGCGACACTTTACAGCATTGTAGATCATACAATTTACTTACCTCGAAGAAAGTAAACTACTTTGAAGAAGCACCACACAGTTAATATTTCGTGGCGGACACAACCTGACTCGTACGCGTACACACAACAAATGGGAAGAGACACGTGGCCGAAGCGCGCGTCGTCAATTCAACGTTGAAGTGTCCGCCCCTTTTAAATTGGACGCTCTTTGTTCAAAAACAAGTGTGTGTGTGTGTGTGTGTGTTGGTGTGTGTGTGGTGTGCGTGTGTGTGTAAACTCGGTTGCTAAGAACTTCGAAACAGCTGCCGCCAATGTCGTGTTGCCACATTTCCCTTTCTCTTAAGGGTACACTTATTCCGCGGTCGTAAGGAACGTCAATGAAATACTTGTCAATGAAAAGTGCACAAAGTATTGTATGATAAAAGAAAACCATCAAGGATTTACGTAATCACGAAAAAATTGACAAAATAATAAACACGTCATAGCTTTCAGGCATCATTGGACGAAACTTCGTAAACAAATGACTACTTTTTGTGCTTCGGAAGTCTAAAACAATTCAAGAGAATCAGCTAGTGTAAATTTTATTCATACTTACCACAAAATGGCTAAAATCACTCGGGCAACAAATAACTTAACACAATCAGCATATAACAAGAACAAGTAAAATGTTCGGCTACATATATCGGTATATTCATAAAGGTAGAAATGCTTATTAGAGCACGTACCATTGACCAAAGTGATGCAAATTTTGCTTGCTTACCCATTTAGTATCCCACAATCTGAAATCTACATTGGCATTATCTAATTAGAGCGCGTTTTACATTTTCAATCAACTGTTACTTGCATCGTGTAGGTAACCTTGGATGTAACTGACCAAGTACGGAAGATGCATTATAATAATATTCATTAGTTCAACAGCATTCCTGTTGATAAATCGTTATTTAAATACTCTTAGTAATTTGTGCGTACACTCAACAATTTCCTTTCTTTTTACATATTATACATGCATTGTTACATACATGTTATACATGCATTGTTATACTCGCGAATTTAGATTCGAAATTATTTTAGTTGATGGTAAGTGTGACTGAGGATATCACGTCCTTATTTTCCCTTCAGCAATTACATGAAAAGTCTGCACAATAAAAAAAGATGATAAAATTTTACAGCAACAAGGCATTCGGATTAAGACTCCACTAAATTCTATATGTTCATGCGAGACCATAAGCAAGTGAAGATTCATGGCCGGCATCAGGCCTCATTCACAATGCTTACTTAAACAAAAACGTAACGTAGCCGCAAAACCTACAAATGAGTTACTAAGCGAGACCATTCACAATGCCTTGACGTAAGTCCGCTAACTTACATATTCACGAGCTCCAAGCTTTTACGTTAAGTTTACGTCGGATTTCTATCGAATACCAATCAGAGAGCAGCGTTGAAGGTCTATTTCAGATTGTGTTGTGGTAGTTTGTGGTAATGTCATTTTGTTATTGTAATGTAGAATACTTTTGATGCGTGTAGTGAATTCAAAATACGAATTGGGACAATTTTTATTGTGTTTGAGAAAGCTAGAAACTATGGTGGTAAGATCTTTCCACCGTGTTAGAAACGAATCGATCAAGTTTCAGTACGTTGAAGTCTGGTTCAGGCGAAACTTACGTTCGTCATTGTGAATGCTTGCTTTTACGTGTAAATTTTATGGTTAAGTTTACAGCGTTACGTTACATTTAAGTTTGCACTGTGAATGAGGCCTCACACCCTTGGATCAATTGCTGTACTGCAGTTTTTACTTTGCTGCGCCTGCCATTTGATCAGCTGTTACGGCGCCGTCTAATTGGGACCTTAACGTCACTACAGTGACATCAAAATGGTGGCGATCAACATTCAGATTGGATGACACCGCAACAGCTGATTTACTTCAAACGCAGCTCTGAAGAAAAAAACGCAATATATTGCGGCAATATATTACATTCAAACCAGTGGCGGCTCGTGGTCATGCCATTAGGGTGTGCAACGTTTTTCTTCTTTTTCCCACACTCTCTCTCTCCTCCTCCTCCCTCCCTCCCTCTCTCTCTCTCTCTCTCTCTCACGCATACCACACTATACATCACATGCATGCATTGACACACATTAACATTAATAATGACAATTAAACACAAATCATCTTATGACGTATGATAGAATGCCGAACAATTCCATTCCATTGTTTCTTTTCAGCAATTTTTTTCTGTGGCTTTTTCATTGAAATCATTGATTTCTTACGTTTCATATTTTCAACGCTATTCATTGTTAGTTGCACAAACACCCTGGACAGAAAAAGAACTCTCTGATTTCGGTTTCTCAAAACACATTGAAACGTAGCCTAATACTTACGTTTACAAAATACACTAGAGTTTGAATACTTCGGAATGGTTCTGTAATTGCAACTCACTTTAAAACACAAGAGAATACACATATTGTATACTATTAACATTTTTATGAATGCAACAGTGCACAGCAATGCGTTCGCGTTTCGCGCGCTAGTGCGAAAGCTCATTTAAGTGGAGAGATATCTCACACTTTCTTCGTTCAATGTCATACTTCTGTTAAAAACTTGTGCTACTCGAGTGTTATATCTTCGAGACACGTCAAGGCTTTTCCCGAGATCGCCACTGCGCCTGCGCCGTAGATGGAGCACCGCGCCGGGTTTGCTCCAGTCCTCCATAAGCCACCGTTGTTCCCCCTCCTTCCCCTGCAGCCCCGCGGCAGCCTAGGACTCCGTTTCCTCGGTCGCATTTTCCTGAGTGTGCTCCCGCAGGCTTTCACGAAAGGCGGACGGACCGGTAATCGCAGCTTCCGAATGGCGCGTGTTTTGAAATAACATGTTTCGGGAATGCTCTGAGAGGACTTGTATTCTCCTCTTGTTAAGAGATGTTTAAAGAGAAATTACACCGAATTAATTTGGGTGTGCACATGCGAACGTGCGAATACCCACGAGCCGCCACTGATTCAAACCCAAGTATATATACTTGGGATTTTGTAATGTGGCAGCTGAGGGTAGTATCTTAATGTTGGAATATGGCACGACTTATTGCGTACGTACGTTCGCAAACGTACGTACTATATAAGATATATAGAGAAAGTTAGTATGAGGTGCTGCGGAAAAATGCGTTTGCGAATGCGTTTGGAGGACCTCCGACACCGAAAAAAAGTTTTTTTTTTTTTTTTGGTATCCATCTGTCTGCGTGTTAACACATAAGGTCTAACACATTCCTAAGATTTTTTCAGGGGGACAAAAATTAAAGAAACATCCAGAGCTATTTTTGAGAAAATTTAGAGAATGTTGTTGAGGCTTCGTGTAAAGAACCTTCAAAAATCAAAATATCCGTTTCAAACTCACAGGACCACCAGTTTATTCAGATCGATCACAGAATATCAATTTTGGAGAAAATCGGCTGAACGCTTTAGCGGTTGGCGTTGTTCACTGTCGGACGGACATACAGAAATTTTGCCGTCAATACATTTTTCGGCGTCAAGGACCCCTGAAAACGTGGATCCTGACTGCAGAACGTGTTAGAGGATGTAATTTACTACATATTAGTTGTTTTGTTGTTGTTTTTTCGCTTTTTGGTTACCAAGGCTGGCATTATGACTTTTTCTGTCAAAAAATCGTCTGTTTTTCCCTGCAGCATGACAGTACATTCTCTATACTGCATAAAAGGTACGCTTATTTGATACTTATTGTATTAAATGAAATATTTTCGAAAAAAAAGTTCTTTAATAATGGTCACGTACTATTTTTAACAAATCTGAATAGTTTAGCGTAATTTTGCAAATTCGAATATCCCGCGCTCCATATGTTAGTAATTTATGAAATATCAAATTGGAATCGACAATGGTATGTCGCGCCGCGAGGTGGCAGTTTAGAATACTCAGAGTTCCTTCTCATTGTTGAGAGATGTTATAGCTGTATGAAAGAGTATACTCTCTGGCAGAGAGTATATACTCTGGTATGAAACACAGTTTTAATTGTCAAATTTGCATTGATACATTAGCTTAAAAAGGTAATTTTGGCAACTAATCTACGATTTGAAATGAGTTTTACAAGTGATGACAGCTGTGTATAGACAGAAATTGCACTATTACAATTCTACGTGACCTTACTCAGTGCGAGACAGTATGTGATGTTGAAGCACCATATATTTAAGGGGAACCGGAAGGGGTACCCTTTCCAAAGTTAAATTCGTTTTTTTTTTAAAGGAACATGGGAGTACTGGAACTAATAAGATGAAACATGTTAGGAACATGGATTAGAGTTCAATATATGACTGAATGATTTGCACTCCTCTCCAATAATTATTAATTGGTTTATAAATTTAAAAAAATACTATTTTTTACACATTTTCTTGTCATGTATCTATCTCCCTTAATATTTCCAAAACGTGTGTACATATTTTACTCAGAATGATTCAGTGAACACAACATAATTATTAGCTCTTAAACATTTCAGCTTTTTGTCTTTCTTGGTTTGGGGGAAAATGTTCCTTATATTTCAAAATATTGAACATATGGATAATGTGATTGCTAAATTATGACACTGTGACATATCTGTACCTACAGAGAATGTAAGTCACAAACTGACAGTCCTCCCCTCCTCCATGCAGGGTTTCCTTTACATTGAAGAAATATAAACTTAGAATAGGTATAGACCAAGGAAATTTGTTTTGTATCAAAGATAAAATTACAGTTTTAATGCAAAAAAAAAACAACCACAAATAGTATTTTTGAAGTTTGAGCCTCCTCTGGCTCCCCTTAAGCTAAATCTGAGGAAAAAGTTTATAAAGAAAAAAAAAATTTTTGAAAATGTTGAGGATCTCAAAAATCAAAATGTTCGTTTAAAGCTCACAGGGATAAGTTTGGCAAGATTAATTGAGGAACACCAATTTTGGAGAAAATCATCTGAACAGTTTAGTGTAGCAAGCACAGAATGCCATCAGCCCATATGTTGAAAAAAGGAAACATCAATGTTTTAAATATGATAAAAGTATTTTCCTATGCTGTTTCCATTTTGAGTTAAAGTACAAAAATAAAAAATCGGTAAATTTTATTGTTTAGTCACATATAACTAATATGTTAATAATAATGCTTATCAAGGCAGAATTAAAAAATAAAGTACATTGTGTTTTGCTGTTATTCCAATTATTCACTTTCATTCATAAATCATCAAAGTAAAACGTCCTGTAACATACTACATAACATGTAGATACTGGAGCCTAACTGAACTGTCCTCTCGTTTCAAAATTACTTAACAGCACCAGATAATCACATTTTAATGCCACATCTACAAATTTACAATAATTTAATTGGGTAGAAAATAACCATTCAAATAATTATTGAAAATGTTTGAAACTTGTAAAAATATCCCTAGCAAATACTCAAGTTTTTATGAAAGAAACTTAACAGTTGATTCAATCACATTTTCAGGACAATGTTGACCTATCTCTTATGATAAGGAAAGCAAGTAATGATGATTTTATGGCAATTTTTTGGATGTAATTAATAAAAAAATTACACTTCCACTTTTGGATAGTGTATTTTTTGCACACTTTACTAAAACCTAAAACACAAAGGCATGTTTACACTTATTTGAAATATATTACTGTAGTGACATCCATTCTTCCATGAATTTTTTATTTCAGTTATAGAACTTCAAATTTCCACATGTAGAATAAAACAAGAAGGTTACACATACTTCCAGAAAAATGAAAAAGAGCATACAAACCGAATAACAGTATCCAAAAAGCAAACTGACAAGCATATGCACACACACTTACTGCTGAAACATTTCAAAAGGGTAGCAATTGAAGGTAAGAATGCACATATTTTGGTACACATTACAATTAGAAGGGTATGACAGAATTTACAAATAAGAATAGCAGGTCTTGCTCAGAACAGGCAAATTTAAAGTGTTACAATCAATGCTTCCAAACAAATATTTTAAATATTAATTCATTTATTTATGACAGTTTTAATTATTATAATTTGTATTGAAATTTCCTGGTGTAGTATAAAATTGTCTTTTATAAAAATTTTCAAATGTTTTTTCGAAGCAATTTAATATGTATAACACAAAAGGACTTCTAAATAAGAGAGGTGTTAAAAGAGATTTTTTTATACATTTGTGGCTATTGTCCTAAAAGAATTTGATATTCATAACAAAAGCTTATATGAATACCTTTCTGGATCTCTCTTCCATCACTCTCCAATAATTTTTAATTATGAAAACATATAATGATGAAAAAAATACATGTATTTCATATAATACCTAACATGTTAAACACAAATTATCCTGAATAGTTAATTACTAGCATAGCTCACTAGTAAATTACTAACATATCTGCACCCATTTAAAGAGATGTCAATAGGATTAAAAAAAATGGCATTAGAATTATAATACAATTCCTAAAGCACTGTGATTTTGAAAGAAATTATGTACATTAGAAGAGACAATAAATAGTTAACTAATCACTTATTTAGCAACAACAAACTGCCTTTAGATGTTCTTAGGATATGAGCTCACATTTAAATAATACTATCACAAAATACAAAATGCAGTTCATGCTGTTCCTGTATCAGTTGTTTAAAGGATTTAAACTCATTAAGTGGAATTAATGGAGGTAAGTGCCAAAAATTACATTTTTGGGAAAGCAATTCGTGTTCTTGAGATATAACCAGACCCATCACAAGGTGGATGTTACAAGTACTTGGTAGGTGTTTGGAATGTCACTCTTTTATCTGCGTATTGGCACAGTTTTATATATTTAGATGTCAAAACCATTGTTTTAAAAATTTTGGTACTTAGCTCCTTTGGCTTTGAGAGGGCAAAATTGATTACCAATAAGACATGTGAAATAAGTCATCATAACCTTTGTTTAGAGTGTCAATTTCCTTTCCACTTCTTGAAATAACATGACAAAAAATGCAGATATATTTAAATTTTTATTATCACACTTTTCTAACAAGCTTAATAAATATAATTATACTAATTAGTTATCCCATTTTGAATCTCTCTTTAAAAATACATCTTTATCTTCTGCACCAACAGCAGCATAATATCCCAATTTTTCGTATTTGTGCCTCATGTAATAAATATAGCCAACACTGATGCCCAAGCACGCTACACCAATGGCCATTATAACATTATTCTGAAACATTATACAACAATAAGCATTAGTGTGAATTCAAATACAAAAATAACCTCACCACAGCCTCACATAACCTCACCGGTTTCGCATAGAGTTCGAAATTAACAGCACGAAAGAGTGTAGTTGTCCTTAAGGATCGTAGCCCTTCTCCTGGAGATGGTGACTGTTCATTTTCTTTACAAACAATGTGTGACAAAAACATTTTAAAGAATCAAATTTACATTTCCTCTAAGTGTTAGATTTCCAACTCCTCTTCCATATTGACCTCGACGCTATCTGGGCACGATTTCAGGAACTTCCGTGATTGAACAAGTGAATACTGGTTCAGCCAAAGAGCTCAAAATACTATGCAATATTTTGACTCTGTGGATCAAACGAAGCCATTTTGTCAAAGAATGTTCATAAAAACTGTGCCAACTTTCAATTTCTTATACATATTACCAAAAATCAGGAACAGAAGCTTTGTGAAGAATTATTAGCGCTTATTTGATTAAGGTTCTTTCCAAAAATGTCCAGGACAATAGTGCATTCATTCTTATTATAGGTTGTATGGGATGTAAATGCAATTTTAAAATTAACTTTGTTTATAATTGTAACATATTTTCTTTTTGTAATAGAAATGGTGTACGATTCGGAGTCGACATATTAACAAAATTACGATTTTGAAAACCTCAATATGATTAGTGGATTCAGACCATAATTTGTGAAATTAAGATTTCAGTACACGCTAATGTTCCCATTTTCCAAAGTTTATGGAATTCAACGAAAATGAAACATGCGCAATTTTTATAAGCTTACTTTGCTCTATCTGATTAAAAAAAATATTAAAAAAAACGTTGAGCCATCGCCCCCTATCAGTAGTACACATTCCTTTTGCAGCTCTCACAGGTAACCAATCTTTGTAAATGAGATCTCTAAAGAAAGAGAATTTCACGGAGACGTGACGAATTGCATTTTGACTCAAAAAATGTGAAGGATTTGTTGAAAAACAAACAAACAAAAAACTCGAAAGGAAACGTATATCAGACCGTAATCTACAGGATGAGATATTTTTGGACATTCTATAACTTTTTGCTGGCCCGGCGCTTATCGATAATATTCAATACCATCTATATTACTCGGCGCTGGAGGCGACCTTTATTTGTGATGTCACGCTGTCCAACTTACATGTATGCTTTCTGTGTACACCAGCGTTTGCGCCGACTGATGAGGTTTATTTGTATAATCAGTGTCTGACGTTGACTTATGTGCGCCCTACTCTGTCAAATGTTTTAGCGCCTTTTTTAAATTGCTTTTTTGACAAAAGTTTTTTACAATATTTTCAATTAAAACATGTACGATATTTGTAACCAACGCAAATATTGTATGCGTATAAATAATTGATTATGTATTTGAATTTTTTATAATATCAAACATTTTTAGGCCAATTAGTTAAAAATATAAGGTAAATATAAAAGAATTTCTATATTTGAGTGTTATTTACATTTTGTTACAAAAAATTGGATATTAAAGTTAAAAAAGCATTTAAGTATACATATAAAATATGCGTTGTCATATGGAATCTCGTTTTCTAGCTTTAGTCTCGGCAAATTTCTTAACAGTGTCTTCAAACTCTACGCGTCCCAAAATGTCTTTTTCTATGTATATCAGACATAATGCATTCAATATGTCATGTTTAAGACTCGATATCAGATAAATTTTTATGTGCTTCAAAACAGAGAAAGATCGTTCGACATTGGCATTAGTTTCAGACGTCATTAGAGTCTTAAATTAATCTCGTCACTTGAAAATATATTTTGTATCGACAGTTGCTTTAATAAAGAATACCGTCCGAATTACCATTTTCTAAACCCTTTTTTTTTCACGAATGTGGTCTTATATTTCCATACTGAACAAGATGGCCAGCAATAAACAGATCAATTTGGATATCAACTCAGTGCAGTCTAAGAAGTTTTCATTTTGTAACCAATAATCTCGTTACCGAAAAAAAACAATCCTCTTGATGCTAAAAAAATCAGTTTCCACGATTCTTTTCAGGACATATATTCAATATTCCACTTTATTTTTGTGTTGTTTCACAAGCTGGAAATCCACTTTTTCTAAAACTGCAGACCCACATACAAAGTTTCTTACGCAATCTTGATGTTCGGAACTGTTATCGTTGAGAAATGCTATTGCTATTGTGATATACCAAAATGATGAACCATTTTTATTATGGAAATGTCATTTTATTTGACATAGAATATAGGGATGTCAATGGACGATCACGAGGGGGGCCGCTATGTGACAAATAAACAACCCGCGTTAAGGATCATTTTCGTTAGGTTGAAATGGCAGAGCAGAGGCGGAATAAGCATTGTTTTGAGAGACAAAAGAAAATGATATAAAATTCGGATGCTTCCGAGATTTTAGAAGAACATTCATTCGCTTGACCAACGCGGTGATGAGCGGGTCGCCTCCTGATATATTTTACCAGGTCGAGGAAAGATTGTAATTGACAGTTGTATAAAGTTAACTATCTTATTTTAGGATAGAGCGTTCTTGTAGGAAGTAAATACGTGTCTGGGCGTCCACCCGAGACGCAAGTGAGAGAAGTCATAGATTATAATAGTATCGCCGGTAGAATTTTGAACCAGATCACGGACATTATGCGAGGACTTTATCCAGAAGCAAGATTCTGCTGCGTCGACGGATAAGGTTCTACGGGGCGCCATCGAACGAAGAAGTGGTGAGAGCGCGAAGACCCACGAATGAATAATAAGGCTTTATAACTATTTTAATATAGAGAAAACAGGTCATGGTAAAAGATTGATTCATTTTTTATTATCATTATAATAAATTCTAATTTGTTAAGTTGAAAGAAAGCTGATTATCATCGTTCCTTACGTACAGTTCAGCGTTTTAAAAGATTTTCAGATTCCTCGCCACTCCGTATGGATGGCATGCCTGCATTCAATGCAGATGATGCATTCAATCTGCAGATTGAATAATTGGTTGCAGAGTAAGTAGCAACAACTATGAACTTCGAACCCCAATTAACTGTGCTAGCACAACATAATTTTGGAAGGAGAGATATTTAAATTACGTAGGAATTATTAGGTTCAAAGTGTAACCTTTTCCTGGCGCCCAAATTACATTTATTAGTAATAATTATGTTTCAAACTGTCCCTCCAAGTGGGGCTTGTTTTTAAATAGAAAGATGAGGCTTGTTTCAAATTGGCACCAGTCAACGTCGGGCATGTTTCACTATTTCTCCAGTCGTTAAGTGCTGTTGTAACAAGTAAAGTAGTAGTTCCACCATATAACTTGTAAGGAGCACAAAATACATGTCATATAGATGGCGAATGTATACTAACCATACCGTTTTGACAACTACACAATTTGCCATTGTTTTCGAGAAATATGATTTTGAAAAATATCGAATTTGATCTGTCTAATGCCTTTTAGAGATAAAAGTCGATGTCATCATTATGCAAAAAAAGTCTTCTTTGACCACCATTTCTCTAAAATCATCGTCAACATTTCATTGTACTGGGTCGTTTGGAACAATATTTGATTTACCAACACTTTCTTTCAATACAAATGTGAAAGAAATATTTCTATGAAAACATTCAAAAGTTCTCATGAAATTTTCTATCTGCTGAAGTTCGTCCGGCCCCAAAATTGTGCGCCCCAACCTGAAGCCTAATCAGCATGTTCGATAATCTGTCACTGTGTATAATTATTAATTCAAGATAATGCAAGTAAACCTAAATACTTTCGCAGCAACAATTAGAAGTATTAATAGTTGCTTGATACCGATGAAGATTGCTTTTTTATGTATATTTTGCAGAGACTCAAGGAAGGAACTATCTCCACGAGACTGCCAGGGTGCTCTGCATGTGAATCCTAAAGATAAGGCAGAAAGCTGAAAAAATTGATTTGAAAAAGAGCATTATCAGAGAGATTAGGAAGTAAATCAAACTTAAGGAAAGGGGCTCTTACACCTTTTAATGTTCTTCGTTAAAAACAAGAAAGGATCAATATTGGCAAAGAATGCAAGATTGTGTACAGTGAAGAGTGAAGACTGTCTTGTTTGGATTGGAGTCTGCTTTACCTGTGCCAGCTTATGCCCCTTCTTTATCAGCAGTGATTTGGTGAAATTTTCTAGTCAGCGTGTTCAGTTATGACATTGCATTGAAAAGCGGAGAAATACTTTCCCTAGAGTGATCAGTAATTTCAACAAATTAATTTTTATTGGACAAGTTGATGCATTTGCAAGAAAACTAAGAGAACTGTTCTGATAATACATTTAGTACTGTAAATACTCTTTGAGCAGGATAGGAAATGATCTAGATGTTACATGCAAGTTAAATTTGTTATTAAACAGATCAATTTGTTAATCATTGAAAACAGGTGGAAATATAGTTGGTACAACATATGATAGTCCAGATGCTGCTACTTCATCTCATGTTTTATTGTTTATATTACATAAAATCCTCTCCTACATTATTTCACTAGTGTAGACGAGTTTTGCGTGCATACAACGGATCTTCGTAAATAAGGTCTCTAAAGAAAGAGAACTTAACGGACGTGAGGCTTTGCACTTTGACTTGGAGAACATGAAGGATTTGTTGAAAAAATGAATCTTTGGGAAAATGAATCATGTCAAATGCATCGCGCAACACACGGGCTGCATTATTAAAATCTCTTTAGTTGAATAACTCATAGACGAAGCGTTCTAGGGCTTAAAATCTGGAAGTTTGAAGCCGAAGGCCACAAAGAAACGTTCCTCGCAACGTAATCTATAGGACGAGAGCTTCTGGACATTCTAATACAGTTTGTTGGTCCGGCGCTCCTCTCTTCCCCACCCGTTCAGAGACGTGCAAAATCGGCAACTGTAGGTGAAATGAAACTAATTACTTGATATTCTAGGTAATATTTTTTGTGACTATCAAGGAAAGCGAAAAATATAACTGCGAAGGAAGATATTATAATGACTTTATGTGTTGTGTTTAAGGAAGTGTTTTGAATTGTTCCAAGAACATGTCTATAATACTGAATAAAAATTTATTCAATTTTATTTCAAACATCAATTTCATTATTCTTTATTTTTATTTTATATTCTATAAGTACCTTAGAAAGTTATTTTTTAAATTATTTAAACAAACAAGCATGTATCGTTTCGTAAAATAACATCTTCCCTTTTAATATGGAAAAGGAAAGATAGGGAAGAGGATGGAATTAAACATGCGACATTCTCGCACAGGTACGCTAGTTTTTAGAAATGTTGAAAATGTCGTTAGAGCTTCATGTAAAGTACGAACAAAAGCAAAAATACCCGTTTCAAATTCCAGATGCCGTGACATCAACATGATCATTAGGAGAATATCAATTTTGTTGAAAATCTTACGGTTTAGCCTCTAGGGTAGGACGGACGGACGGGGAGAGATGTTTAGGTGTAAACCTATCTTCAGATGGATCCTGTTTACAAGTGGTAGAGGAAGTAATTTATTACAAATAATAACAAAAATTACCCTCCTTTACGGTAACATATTTGCTACCGCATTGTTATTGTTTCATGCTGTTATCTACAAATGTATTTACACGTGTTGTTTTCTACAACATTTACTATAAATTCTACAATATTTTTGGAGGATACCTCTTTTCCGGGACAAGGGTTGTCGGAGACGTTCAGTGTTGTGTTGTAGTATGAAGAACACGTTCTCTGCCCCTACGAAAACATTAAAATATCTCCGCACGTCCATACGTTTCTGACTGTCAGAAAATTTTGTTGTAATATTCTCAAAAAAAAAAAAAAAAAAAATCTTCCGCACGTCCCGGAGTATTTCTAAATTTTATGACTGTCCTAGCAAATCCAAACAAAAATTACATAGTTATGGCGAGTTCCATGGAAATATTTGCAGTAGAAGTTGTAAACGTCTGTGACTCACATGTGGTTCACGGACGTAGTAAAATCATCGAGTGTTACGTTTTGTGAACCACATATGGCTCACAGAACAGTGAACGTGTTTATAATGAAAAAAGTAAGAAGACGCGGAGGCTCGGTCGGTACGGCTCTGGTGTACTAACGTGAAGAAGCAAGTTAGAATCCCATAGGTTGAGATTTTTCTGTTGATTTTCATTCAGGGCGGCTTTGAGGTCGACTCAGTCTCCTCAAGTGAGTGTCAGAAGCTTTCCTGAGGCCGGAGCAGTGCGTTTGCCACACAACCACATCTTTGTGCGAAGAATAGGTGGAATCTACCTTCACCTCCCTTTGAGCCATGACGATCCTTTGCGCAATTGGACAGGGGTTCCTTTATTAAAAAATCTTATATTTTTGCGATTGCGATTTCTTGAAACGAAAAATGAAATATTTTGGGATCTGGCATTTCATATTTTGGATTTTGGTTCTTCTGGCTATTGCAGCTATTCAGAATGTCCAGATTCATCCGTTAGAAGAGGCATAGCACTACCGTCGCCGTGAGGTTAAGGAAAGTATTTGTTAAAAAAAAAAAAAAAAAACTACCCCCCCCCCCAAAACGACAAAATAATATATCAGAGTTTCAGGTTTGATTCCGAGTTAAATATGTAGGGAAACTTGCTGGGAAACATGGGTCGGAACCTGGCGGGCGAACTTGTAGAGTCTTGCGGGGAACATGTGGGACAACGTGGGGAATATTCGCGAGAGCGGGAATACGCATGGTAACACGCGCAAAACATTCCGACATATGCTAATTAGATCAAGGGAAATTGGGCGAAATATTCGTTGGGAATAATTGCAATTATTTAATCTAAAAATTAACTCATACATTTTTATTACTATTACACAACAAATATTACTTATTAGACTCGTTCAAAAACTAAGTACTTTGTAATAAATAATTGTTGTAAAAGTGCAAATTACGTCATAGTAGATCTGAACTTCGAACGACCAGCCCCTGCACTATATGCCACAGCATTTTAGTTTCAACACGGTGCAAGTGTAACCATTCTAATGCTGCTAAGACTTGATATTAAATGGCACAGAACATCAAATACACCTTTTAATTTTGTCGAGAAACATTATTTAGGTATATTTCCTTCAATTTAGTTTCATATAGATTTTGCATTCTCGCACTTTCTGACCATTTATGCTATGAAGTGGGAGCACCCAAAGAACTAAATCACCAAAAACGAAATAGAAAGTTAAAAAAGATCTCCATTTGCAGAATACTGCTTAAGAAACATTATGCGGGCCCCTCATGTCCCGCAAAACTCGTGCCCCCACGAACACAAAAAAATCAGAAACGTAACTGACACTGTCTTCCTCTCAAACGCATTTTACTGCCCCGAAAATTGTGCGGAGGAGAACGGAATACTTGTAAGTTGCAGAAACAAATAATCCTTTAAGTAAGCCGAAAGCAAAAACTCGAATTTTTTCTCGCCTGAACTTCGCGTGTTTCTTTCTTCGCAAATTAAGGCAATTTCGTTTCTCGACGAAAAGTTCACCTTTTGCGAAAAAAAAAACTTCTAGAAGATAAAAATATCGTTTCTGCGAGAATCAGATAAGTGAAGAGACTTCCATTAAACTTTTTACGTTCTTTTCACGACGTAACTGCCTCAATTCCTCGGAAATTGGTGTCGTGTTCGGCGAAACCATCATGGATTTCATGATCATCGCTGATGCAGACCAATGTGTTTCAGGATTTTTTTATTTACGTACGTAACATGTTTGATGCATTTCTCAGAGGATCGTTTGAATAAGATAATTTCGAATTTTTCTGTTTTATGTACTACCGTTAACGATATCATCAACCAAACCATTCTGTTTTATGTACTACCATTATTTTACCTACCATTAACGAATACAACAGTTGCTTACGAGTAATAAAACATAATAACAATGTTACTTGGAACGTTCATTAAGTGAGTATAATTGTTCGCAATGCATAAACACTACTTTTAATTGGAATTTTTAATACTAATATGTTCAATGAAAGAATGTGCATAGTGTATCACTGGATCCTAACGATTACGTTTAGATACTACATAATAATTAGAGCAGAAATAATTCTTTGCATAGATATTTAACACCGGAAAGGGAATAAATATTTTAAATGCATAAGAAAGAGTGTAATTTACAGAAAACATCGAATGACTCAAGAAACTTCATAAAAAATAAAAGGATTTTAATTTTATAGAATAAACAAGGTTAGGAAACCCGGCATTGCTTGACATTTATTACAATCTGTTATATAGTTGGCGTACAAAGCGTTGCCAGGGTTTTGCATAAAGATGCTTCATACTCACACCAAAAACCGCTTTATCTTCGCGTGTGTAGGCAAAAAACTTGAAGTATAAATCAACGTTACAATTTTTACTTACGATACGTGTTAATCTGATAATATCAAACTGAAGTGCCTCTCGTTACTACAGTATTTATTTCCTCCGCACTTATTACTGAATCTTTTAGACATCATCTTCAATCTTTCAATCCGTAGCATCGACGGCTGTAATACCGACGTTTCAACGTTTTTGTGATTTTCCTCATGACTTAAGATATCACGATTGTCGGCACTTGAATTATCTACTAGTAAGATCAACACCATGGAGACCTTGCCTCACATCTTCGCAATTGCAGTATTGTCTTTTTTTTTGGATCGTGGGTATATACCATTTGTAAATGAGGGATTAGCCCATCGGCCGACATCATTAAAGGTGGTAGAGCAGGATGGGGAAGTGGTGATTAGAATAAACAAGGTACAACCTCTGAAAATACATGAAAGTGCAGTCGGCTTTTAAAATTCTGACAACGCAGTTGCTGATCTTTACACATCTTAGCTGTCGTCGAAAATACCCCAAGGTCGGGACAGTAACGTACGTAGAACCTACCGGTTCACAAAAGATTTACTAACAGCTTTTTGTACTATTTATGTGATAAATCACTAAGTAACAAAGCTTTATCCACAGAGACCTGGAGAACACTCCACAGATCCTGGATATTGAGCGTTTATGCTGGGATATAACTGGTGATTCAATTATGGAGGTTATCCATATGGAAGTGACTTCATTCAGTTTGCTTTTCTCAGGTGGCGGAGAAATTGCTTCGCTCAAAGAATAGAATTTGAAGTTCGGGAAGCCACATATTCAGTGATGCGAGCCTGACATAACAGTTGCTCCAGGATGAGCGGGATTCATTTAACGGCCATCTGAAAGCTGTCACACAGTGATGCATGCGCACCGTAACGAAGCTGCATTTTAAAGGTAACTTGGTGGCAATGACCACAGCTTGCTACTGCCCATTACTCTTCATTAATTGTAGGTTAAAATGTCATTCTGTGGTACAAGTTTGTATGTATCCTTGTAGGATTTTAAGGGCACTTGACATTACCTCGACAGTTTCAAAATTTCTCACAACTGGCTATGTGCTTGGAGAGAGTACAGAAGCCTAAAATGGCGCAGGACTAATTTTTATTGAAATTTAAGACTTTTCGAAAGTAGAATAAATTGGCAATAGAAATTTTTATAATAGTATAATATGTAATGTATATAATATTATAATAATAAATATAATAGTATAATATTAATGGAGATTTTTTCATTGGGAAGATTTTTTCTAAAAATAGATATTTAAATAAAGTCTTGTTCAATTTTTTGAAAAACAAAATAACAAATCAAAAAGAACAACAAACGAGTTGTTTATGCGTAATTTGTGTTTAAAGTTAAAACAATTTATAAAGAAAATTCTCAAAAACTGTTCCAAATGTTTTCACAGGTATTGCAAAAAATTGGGGTGGGAGTCATTTTCATTGAATTCTCTGAATTTTCGAAAATTGAAAAAGTTAGAAATAAGGCAAGAAATTATGTGCAGTAGAACATCTGGTTTTCAAAACTTCCGTCCGTCGGTAGCATGTCAACAACAAAGTTGTCTAAATAGTTCGTAGGAATTTTGACGAAATTAACATGACTATCTTTCTGGACTGGCTCGAGACCTTGGGACATTGAAACGCATTCTTTGAATTTTGTCGGTAGTTACTTTACAAGAAGAGAAAGTACGCCGGAAAACGGCGAATTTTTGGAAGAAAAACGTTTTTCTAGGTAGGTAACGAAAAATGGATAAATATTTTTCCTATGTATTTCTAAAACGATGTATAGTCAGAATTCATATTTTGTGGGTCCTTAATACCTAAAAATCAATTGACGGAAAAAACGTCTGTCCGACTGTGGTGGACGTTATCATCTAAAGTGTTCAGCCTATTTTCTCCAAAATTGATATTTCCTTATTCATTTAAAGGAGATTCATTTAATTTCCTGGATCATTTAAAGATCCGCAGCCTACGCGGAAATACCGCATCGGAAGTTTCGCGTCACATGTTGCCTTATGAACACGTTCAGCCCTCTACGGCAGACGAGCGTCGCAGCAGCGGATTGGCAGCGAATAATCCGCAGCGCATTCTGTAACGCAGTCGGACGCGTTTTTTCCGCTGCCGCTCGAGTTTCCTGGAAGTCCGCCCGCTTTTGGGAGTGTTCGCTCCCCTCTGGGTCGAGCTCCCTTCCCCTTCGCGTAGAACACAGCCGCTTGAGTTTCGCCGTGGAAACCAAAGCGAAGATTCGTCAAATGTCGAATATTCTCACCTCGCCAGTAAATCTGACTCGACTGTACAGTGAGAAAAATACTTATCGTGTTTAGTAATTTAATTAAGTTTACATAATATTAAACTTCAATTTTAAAAATTTTTATTCTTAAAATTTTGTACATTTTACTAATGAAAAGTGTCAATGAGGAGTGTAATAACAAGATGTTTTTCAAGTAAGATAGCTTCATGATTGTTGGGTCAGATTTTCTTATGTTTTTGCGGTCAGATTCAAAATTTCATCAAAACAGTCACTGGTCATTCTAGTAAATTAAAAGCGTTTCTGTGTGACATCAAGGTGTGGAATTATCAGTACTTTTTTCTTTCTAGATGAAAATAATGGACCACTTTGTCTGTTTTCTAAAGAGATATTAACAATTTGAGGAAAAATCGTAAATATAAAAGTAAAAAGTACTATACTGCATGTGCTCAGAAAAGTACTACTAATAAAACTCGGTATTTCTATCCCCTGCATGAATAGAAGCGAGTGCCTCTTCCTTATCGGATGAAAACTGCCACCAAATGCAATTATGCTTAATTGACGCTCCGGTGTTAACGGTCCCGTAAATTCCGTCGCCGCGTCTAGCGCGGAACTCTCCGCGCCGCACCCGCTGCGGGTGTTCCGTACCGGCCTGTAGGTGCCTGTAGCGTGGCATTCAGGTTGTCACAGTCTTGCTGATCTTTGGAAATCAAATAGACCGGTTTTTTTTTTTTTTTTTTTTTTTTTTTTTTGAGATTAGATCATTGGCTGGATAGGACAGTCAGGCGCTCTGGCAACTATATGCGCAAACGCATTTGCTAGAAAATAACTTTTCAGTTTTTACCGAAATTCAAAATTTTTAAATTTTAAATTTTTTTGGTTAATTCTGAATGAATTAAAATTTTTTTTTTACATTTTTTAGTGTAACTTCATATTTTTACCTATTTCCTCTCTTAATGCATATTCTTGCTTATTTTGTTACATTACATATTTTGTTTCATTTCTTACATACTTTGTTAGTATTTTTATGCGTTCCAATGGAATATTTCATATTCTAGTTTGAAAACAAATGTTCCGGGAATCGCCTTTTTCGAAACAAAATAATTAATATTATTAAATAAATAATAATAATAAATTAAACCCCTGATTCTACAAAATTGCGTACTCGGAACCAAGGATGAACAGAGATTTGTCAAGCAGGAGTAATTGCAACCACGTGCTTCTCGTGTTTCATAGAGCCCGTCGATCAAAATCTGAGAGACATTCCTAGCAGGCCATTGTCTATTCGGGCTTCCTTCATTCCGGCGAGAAATACACACCCTTCTATCAGGGTTGTAAAATTCGGGGCCTACTCACAAAATCCATCTCGTGGTTAATGGGAATTTCTTTTGGAATGTGACGCAATCAATACATGCTACTTATTTTCAATCTACTGAGTTCAATTACATTGTTGGAGTGAGTGGATATTCACTGTTTCCGGTCGCACCCACTACTATTTAGATCATTCTTCCCCTAAATGAAGTGTTTGTAATGTCGCAGATGGCGGCGGTGATTTTCCCTTGCTAGACCGTGAGAGTCCGTCGGCTTGCGCGTTTATTTCTCCTCGAAGAATCGCTCCCAGTGAGAACTGTCCTAACCGAGGCAAGCTGTATCCTCCAGATTAGTTTTTCAATGTGTTGTGGTGTAGTGAACGCAAGTCTGTGAGTTAGGGGAGAGGAGTGACAAGGAAGGGGAAGGAATGATCGCACACGATTCGTGGCCCATTTATTAGGGTACAGATCCGGCATTCCTCTGGCGTTGATAGCAGAAATATGGAAAACATACCGATCAGAGCAGCCGTCACGGTTAGCACGGTTGTCTTATCGCCCCCTCCAATCCATCACTGACTATGCACATAAGACTATTTAGGCGTGCTTCTCTTAAGCAGCATTGTATATTCTATGCATGTATTTTATACTATTAAAACTCATTGTCTTTGACGATGTGTTCAATTCAGTCTGTAAAGGTAAAGAGTTTTTCAACCGCTCTGAATCTATTTTAAGTGCTGATTGGCGACATTGTTTAAAAATTTGAAAATGCTCTTGTGGAGCAATTTTAAATAGTAGCATGGTTTTTATTTTACATCTTTCTTATTTTTTCTTCTTAAGAAAAAATATAAAACATATAAAATAAAAGCCTTGCTACTATTTAAAGTTGCCCCATATATGTGGGAAAATACATACATACATACACACACATACCTTTCATACATGCACACCGTTCAGGAATGTCAATTTTCTCCAAAATTGATATTCCCAATCGACGTGGCTGATGTTGCGGCCCCTGGAATTTGAAACCGATATTTTAATTTTAGGGGTACTTTATATAGTAGCCCTGGGACATTTTAAAATAAAAAATGGATCGTTTTTTATTAAATTTTGATATTGTATAGTGTGGAGGACGTTTAGGAGAATGCTGCAAGTCTCATTTTCGTTGAAAACTGTAATTTTTCGAAAATTGCAAAAGTTCAAACTTTTTTCGGCGTCTTCCTACCACTACAATTATAAAGATAAAGATTTTTCCCTTAATGAAATCTGTTCCTTGAAGATAGATTTTGAAATATGGTCGTGTACAATTTTTCGAAAATTTGAGTATACTTTTCGAGTAATATGGCGTGAAATGCATGCTATAGTTAATTTAAACTGTTTCAATGAAGTAAGTAAAAGAGGAATTTTCAGAAACCTATGTCAAGAAAGGCCAAAGGAAAATATTTACCTTGGTGTCGTGGTACAATATTTTCTGGTTCGATGGTGAAATATATGTTCAAACCAGAAAGAACACAAACCAAAACCAAATAATAAAACCAAAGTTCGAAAGCGACAGTACAGGTGGACAAGTTTTGCATGGGGGTGATGATAGTAATTTAATTTTTATTACGACCACATTGATACTATTTGACATTCTTACAGAGAGCACGTATTATACGTAAACACGTGAAAGTCAAAAAAGTTTTAAAAATCTGCAGCAGTAATGATTTTGTCGGAACGTTAATTTAATTTGTAAGAGTTTTTGAGTTTCAATGCGAGTTTAACGAAACTGTATCTGGGTCAATGTAACGCAATGCTCGTGCGATCGGATTCGAATTAATTGGGAATTCAAACAACTGCAGCTGTTCGAAAGTTTTTGAATTTTATAAAATATTTCAGGAATGTGGTATCATTGTTAAAAATGAAAGAGAAGGGATTCATATTGGGTTGAAAATTCGAGCTTTCGAGCGGGAGCTATTGTACATAACCAACCGCATTCCGGAGGTTGAAACACGCTTGCGGCAAAATCATACTATTTTCACATATCTTGAACGAAGGTAATTTCAATAGGATACAATTGACGTATTTCACCTTTGTGGCCTATATTGAATATTTTTTCTCACGAGCGCTTTTCGTAAATTTTTTCTCACTTAAACAACGATTAATGAAAAGAAAAGGGTATATTACTCTCAGAAAGAGGATCTGAATAGTGAATATAATCGAGTACGAAAAGCCGGTCCTTGCTTATGGAGTTACTGTCGGCTAATACGATATAAATAAAGCATAACCAAGGTTACAAGATGCCAATTGCACTACTTTACCCTGCAGCGGTTGCATTGGTTTGTACAATATCATACTAGTACCATATAACATATGTCATCGTCCATAGTAACAAGAAAATAAATCTGTACTGACTAGGCCAATACGTCATCATATTTCGTAATTCTGAGATCATCGTAGTTTTTCACGGAAATACGAATATTAGGTAAACTACATGTGGAGGATACACGTTTCCTATATTTCCTTTCCCGAATAAGGTAGCCCATAAGTGCACTCACTTATAGGATGTTGGTATTAAAAATTTATTATAACTGGAGTAAAGATTCATACAAATTCGAATGTAAAAAGAAAAATCAAAGCAAATAAACACTTCTTTGAACGAGTATATTATTGGAAAAATATTATATTAAGGTTTAAGGCGCATATCTGACAAATCACTAAAATTTTAATGATTGTATACACTTTATGAGACCTCATGTTTTTACACGAGTCACAAATTGCTCGAGACACTTGGGGAAAAAAATTGAAAGATTTTTGTGTCAACACTTTTATGGTTGAAATGTTATATAGCCTTGCTATTTTTCTGTCTTGCTTTTTCTTTTTGCCCTGTACTGTTTTTAAAAAATTGTTTTCGGCCAATATTCTTAGTAGAGCTCCTGGGAATATATGATTCGAAATGCTGAGTTTATCAAAGCAAAGTTTCTCATAGACCAAAAAGCCCGAAAATAACATCTAAGAACCTACTTACGTCGCAGAAATGATTTTCGGGGTCATACGCTTACACCAAAGGGACACAAAGTATTATGCACGCTCTTTTTGCATCGATTTTTAGTGCTTGGTGTTGTGAGAGAACAACAAAGTTATTCTCTTCTAGTAGTATGGCGAGTTATATTACACCCTAGGGTGTCTTTCGCATCTCAAACTCCATATCTCACTATCGGTGTAGTCTTTCTTACTCAATCCTCTTTTCAGCATTACCTTTTCTACTCCTTCTCCCCATGTAAGTCTAGGTCTTCCTATTTTTCGATGGATAGCTGGTTTCCATTTCCACAATATTTTCGAACAACGTTCTTCGTTCATCCTTTGAACGTGCCCATACGATTTGAGTCCTTTCACTTTTATGGTGCCAATTATATTAAAACTTACTTCCGCTTTACATTTAATTTCTTTATTCTTAATTTTATCCATTAAAGTCAGTTCACAACTTCGGCGCTAGAAGTCCATTTCTGTGGCTGTCAATTTTTGTTTGCTCTTTTTTGTTACTTCCCATACCTCAGACCCATAACCATTAAAAGCAATGTTCTCTAAAACAGTTTTATACAATATTCTTTTTACACTCTTATTTAATTATCTATCCATATATTCTCTTTCTCAAGATACAATGTCATTCTGTTCGTGCGTTTTTGACATGTTATCCAAGACTCACGCTATCGAGAACTTCTTTAAATTTTTAAAACCAATTAATTAGACTACCGTTATGAGACGTATCAGATGCACAAACGACTTTCCGGAAAACGCAAATTTCTCGTTGTCTCTACTATGTATTCACAAAGCCTACATAGACTCGTTAATGTGAGGGAAACCAAGATATGAGATCATGGCACGTTGTTACTAAGTGAACGGAAACCCAACAAAAATATGTTGATATCGATAATATAATATTTATAAAATTTTCACGAAATAGTTTCTATAAAGACGTCAAAAATATTTCATAATACTTACCTTGTTATATTATTGTATAAAATGTTTGTTCGAACTTCAAAGATTAAAATTTAAAAAATCGCGATTCCACCCATCTGAACAAAAACCTCTGCAACGAGATAAAAACACCCAAACCAACGACTAAAACTGCTTCTAACAGAAAGAAAAATCACACATTTTGAACTTCTCTCAGAATTTTCTCTCAGCACAATATTTATCTAGTTTAGCTGGAAATTACGCACTCGATAGCGAGCTACTACGACACAATCTCCTGAGAAAAAAAAATCATTTTCATTTTACTTTATTTATTTATCCTCAACGCCTGTTTCGAACTCTACCTCCTCCTTCAAACTTATTCCTGATTATATAATAACCGTGGTCAATTCCTCTTCATATGATATCCCACAATTATCTCTATCAGCGCTAGTACACAGTGCTTTCTTCAATCCCTCACTCGGGATAAAAAAAGGGAAAATGTACAGAAAATATAGTAAGATCCGAAAAAAAAAGAATTCTAGTTGTAAGTACTTGAGAATTATTCACATATTGCACTATGATGTTTTCTTAAAAAAGTATTGAGTGTATAGAAATGGCTTTACAGAGTGATTCAAGTTAGAAAGGTGTCTCTTCCTTTCTCGTATACATACGTATATACGGAGTAATGTACGTAGAATAGAGAAAGTTATGTAATGCTGCGGAAATTCGATTTTGAGATTTCAACGTTTTGAGGCCACCGATAAGTGAAGTTTTTCAAAACGTCCGTCCGTCCGTCTGAATGATTCCGGGCGCGTCAAGTGTTAAGACCATCGTGTGTTTTTTTATCGCGGGAGATGGCGATGCTATTCCCCCGCTGAATGGAGAGATCCGGCGCCGACCTACCGTCGACTTACAGTTTTTCCCCAACCAGATATCTCCCATCAGCGGGGCACCGCCGCATCTGGGACAAGCCCTAAGTTCCCGACAAGTCTCCTGGCAATTATGTTACTGTAGTGCATGTAAGTGTGTGTGTGTGTGTGCATAAGGGTTGAGGATAGGACAAGGAAGAGGAAGGAAAAGGACAAGGAAGAGGAAGGAAAGATCGTGTGCGGTCCGTGACTCGTTTTTTAGGGTATTGCTCCGGTAATCGCTGATGAATACTGATCCCAGAAACCACGCAAAGCTACCGATCAGAATAGTCGGTCGCTAAAATTCTCCTCCATACAGCGAATGAACTCGACCTAGCTATCTGGCCAGTGTCGAAAATCCTGCTACCGTCGGGCCTCGAACCTAGGACCTGCCGGTCAGAGGCACTGCAGTGGCATCAGTAGATGCCCTGAGCCATCCCTTCAAGTCTCTGCGTGAGATGGGGAGAGATTTAAGAATGTAGAATACCCAAGAATTATTGTTAGAAGCATCTAGGACAAGTAGGGAGGTGAAAAATAATCTTTTTTTTGCCAATGAACATGTAATGAGAAATCTCCTACGTTATCTAGCTTTTCCCCCTGATAACTGTATCCAACAAAATTTGGTAGCTTCAGTCGTGTAACGGTTGCCGTAACCGATTGTTATTCCCCTATCCGATCGAAGCCGTGAGGCCAAGTAGAAATCCTTCGCACGCCTTCCGTGGCAGGGGAAGGAAGCGCGTCTGTTCCATGTTGTGCAGTTTCTGCATGTAAAAGACCCTGAAGCTTAAAAGAAGCTTCAGAGCTTAATTAAATTGGTCTGCTTCATCGCCCAAATAATTTATTCTTTCTCTGCTACATACCGAAGGGAGCGTAGCAAAATTTGCGAGGTCAGGCGGACGAGCAGAAGCGCAGGACAGTTGGCCTGAGTCCCGCGAAATAAAATTAGGCATCATTGATGACTGATCAACAATATACTTGTTACACGTATTGTTGCTATATATAACCACTTTCCTGGAATGAACATTTTTACTCTCTCGAATACGTACGTAGTATATACGAAATAAAATACGTAGTATAGAGAAAGTTATGTAATACTGCGGCAAAAACCGCGGTTTTCTCATATTATGGAGCCCTTATGCATAAAAAGTGAATAAATCTTGTTCCATTATATAGGAATTTACTTCCATTAATTTTTTTTTAATTCTAGTAAGAATAGAGTGTAACACACTTATAAAAATGGAATAGATCCTTTTTCACTGTTAACTCTGAATTTTCGAAAATTAGAAAAGTTGGGATATTTTTGACGTCTTCCAACAAGTAGTGTTGAAGATAACGATTTTTTTCTTCAAATGAAGTTTTTTCTCCTTAATTAGTTATTTAGTTATTTTCATGCACTTTTTAAAAATCAAAAAAATCAGTATTTTCTATTTTTTTCTTCAAATGAAGTTTTTTCTCCTTAATTAGTTATTTAGTTATTTTCATGCACTTTTAAAAAAATAAAAAAAATTCAGTATTTTCTATTGAAACATGGGAAATATAAAAACATGTTAATAACAAGATTTTCTCAAAAACAACTCCAATTTTTTTTTCTTCAAACTCTTTCCACGAGTAGTGCTAAATGCACTAAGATATCATTAACGCCATTTGATGTATTCTTTTGATTTTTTGAAAATTACACAAATATATTTTTTTATGTTCGTAAGAGGAGAAAGTTACGTAATTGTGCCCCGGAAATCGGCGAATTTTGGGCAGAAAAACTCCTTTTAAAATATAAATCACGTCGTTAAAATTTACATTATAGATGTGTTTAATTGTCTAATACTCTTGTTAACACAATATCTTCTAAGTATTTGTAATGTTGTTTTTTGAATAATCCACAAGGTTTTGAGTGAGTGGTAACTAAAAATGTTTTGTAGTTCATGTTATGTATTTAAATTATGTAATTAAATATTATGTAGTTTCGCTTTCCAACAAGAACAATGATAGAAAATGATACAGGTGATAGCGATGTTTCAAGCACAACATCAAGAACAAAAAAGACACAACGAGAACAAAATGAATATACAATTAGAATGTTAATAAAGCAGTTAGAGACACCGAAAAAAACAAGCAGTTAAGCAGTTAAGCAAGTTAAGCAGATTCCGATATTTACACAGTATAGTAAAGATGAGGAAGACTGGACAATTTACATTGAACGTTTTGAGCAACACTTGGAAGCACATCAGGCGTCAGATGAAGCTTCTTGTATATCTTGAGTGGCACACGTACAGTATTTGTAAGTTGCGCGAGTAACCAACAAAGACAAACTACTCACACAAGTAAGTGGTTATTCGAGCAAAGTTTGGCCAACAAGGAAGTTAAACCATACTTCAGAAGAGTTAAATCAATTTTTGTAAAAGAAAAACGACTTATCAATGCAAGATGGAGTGATATAATTGCGATGATAATATAAGAGCTGTGATTCCCAAGAAGTTGCAACCGGAAGTCTTAAAGTTATCGCATGTTGGACACTGGGGCATTACCAGGACAAAAATTATCGCTAGAAGATATGTATATTGGTCGGGGATGTCCAAAAATATAGAAAATTTGATACGTAGATGTAATGTGAATAGACAGAGCCAGGCAAACCTGCCGAAGAACTTTTCCTGCTGAACAAAAGCTGAAAAACCATGGGAGTGAGTTGATTACTCAGAACCGTGCCTCATGGTTACGGATGCTTTCTCACAGTATCCATGTGTGTGTGAAATATGGACGGCAACAATAGAAGCAACAATCAAACTTTTAACGAAGAATTTCGTAATGGAAGGCTTACCGCAACTGTTGATATCAGATAATTGGACACAATTCACGTCACACACATTCGAAAAATTTTGTAATGAGAATGGCATTTAGTATCTTGGGACGGCTCAGTTCCTCCCACAGTGAAACGAGGCAGCAGAGAGATTTGTACGTACGTTCAAAAGTACCATGATTAAAGCAATGGCTAAATGAGTTCATAAAGATAAACTGTTACAGCAGCTACTAGTAACATACAGAGCAACTCGGATAGGGCACGAAAAGAAAAGGCCTGCGGAACGATTCCATGGGAGACCGCCGAGTTCGTTACCGGCACTATTAGTACCCACCAAACGTCCGAAACACACAGAGATTACAAAGTTCAAAGTTAAGGATACAGTAAACATTCGATGGTTCAAATCGTATGCAAAATGGATCCCAGCAGCGATTCATGAGAACATAGGCTATAGAATGTATCCTATGCAATCGGAAAACTACGTGACAAAAAGGCATGAAAACAAGATAACAAAAAGGTGGAACACACATAGAATAGACGACACACAGCAGAGAATAATATTCCTTTTAATTTTCGGCAGGCTACAATGCAGATGGCGGAAGCCAGCCGCTCAGCTGGTGACATTGCCACACGTATCATGAGCGGGGGTGCGACCAGAGGCGGAGTTATTCGTAGAACCCAACAGCAGAGAAGCCTCACCAGGTCCAGCTCCGCGGCGGTCACATCGTAATCGTGTGCACCTATATGCCCACAATAAGGAAGGGAGGAATGTGGGAAACTCCCAATCAGAAGCGAGCTTGGGGTTACGTTCCGCCACTCCGCTAGAGGAAGGGCGCAGCCCCTCCCTTTTCCCGGGTGGCGTGGGTTGAAAACCCGAGCCCCGCAGCAGAGCGCCCCTTCTTGCGACCGGACTTCAATGCTGCTCCGACGTGCCACAGTCGGTGGCATAACCGACACCCTCTAGTGGAAGAGCGGACGAGGACGGAACCCTGTCCTCCCGGCCTTCGGTGTGGACAGAATAGATACTACACAGAAAGGAAAGTAGAGGGCGGCTCCTTTGATCTTCAGTGAGCTACCGTAAAGCGCGGACCGCCATCTTGAAGCTGTGCAAAGGAACCGAAAGAATAAGATCAAAATTTCTCAAAAAGATCCATTTTCTCAAAAACAACACAACATTATTCTTTTCACTTTTCCAACAGGTAGTGCTAATTGCAGTTTATTATGACATTATATTCATTTTGGTGTAGTATTTTATTTTTTCAAAAATTACACAAAAGTAATTTCTTTGAAATATCTCTTACGTCGTTAATATGCACACTTCCAGCAATTTCTAAACAGTATGGCATTTGCGAGTTAAAGTACTTTAAATGAGTTCAAATAAAGTTTTCCGAAAACTCAAAATTTCTTTTGTGGAAAAGAGCTTTAATTTCGCATTTTTAGTAACGCTTAAACGATATTTTCTTAAAATCGGCTTCATATTTTTAATGAAAATTGTCATTTAGGACGCGATTTTACTCTTTTTTAATATTCTTAAAGTAATATTTCGGTTTTACAATTAGGAAACTGAAGAAGTGAGAAAATTACAAAAAATGTACTTTGGGCGGGGATAGAGGGCACCTGGCTACAGTTTGCTGCAAGTCCGATAAACTAGCCCAGACCATTGAAAATAGAAAACTAATACGAACCGGGAGCGGTAGCTCGTGCATCAACTGATGTCACTGCAGCGTCTCTGACCGGGAGGTCCTAGGTTCCCACTCCCAACGGCGGCAGGATTTTCGACACTTAGCTATTCAGCTAGGTCGAATTCAGTCGCTGTCTGGAGGAGAATTCTAGCGGCCGGGTGCTCTGATCGGTAGTATTCCGTGATTTCTCCAATCAACACCAGGCGAATGCCGGAGCAGTACCATACCAAACGGGCCACGGACCGCGCGCGATCTGTCCTTCCTCTTCCTTGTCCTATCCTCTCCCCTGACACACACTCGTACACTAACATGCACTACACTACCTCATATTCCGGGAGACCGGTCGGGAACTTAGGTCGAGAGCTTGTCCCGGCTGCCGATGTGCCCGCTGGTGGGAGAATCCTGGTTAGGGGGAAACCCCACCAGCCGACGGTAGGTCGGCACCGGATCTCGCCATCCAGCGGGGGGAGATCACCGCCATCTCCCGAGAAAAAACATGAACTACACTAACAGGACAAATGACCGAAGCAGTTGACGCGCCCGGAAAATCAATCAACTAACACGAGAAAGTCTGTGCCATTCTATAGAACTACTAGTTAAGTATTTATAATTCTTTACCTTTTTTCTCTATTGTTTTTAATATTTGCGTGTGTTTGATATTAATATTTGCCTATACGAAGCAAACGTCCCTTCGGGTTACGTATGTTTTTGCTAGTTATCCACACAAACCAAATACGAGTAAAACGGAAATAAAAGGCACCTTCAGCACTGTTCACCACACAACAAATGCCGAGTCGTACAGCTGTTTGCACACTTTCAATATTGCGACCATGCGCTTCATATCGGCGCACGGATTGTGGCTAGCTTTCCTTTCTGTGTAGTATCTATTCTCTGCCGTAGGCGCCGCCCCACCAGCTTCAGTCGCTGAGTCCTTCGGTGGCTTGTCCCGCAGCGTGCCTCTTCGCTGCCACCGACGGGCAAGCTCTAGCCGCACCGTGCGATAGTGGATAGGTTATGTGCGCTGTCGGCGCCACCTTCATCAACCTGGACATCGTATGGAAAGAACGCCGTCATTCATAAAATTATTATTTTTGTTGATTTTGTTTACGGTGAAGTTCATTTTATATTGTTGGTGCAAAATTAGAGTGAAAACATTTCAGTGTTGAACATCAAAACCCGGATCCTGAAAATACAACAAAATGTTCCCCCGAAAATCTCTACAATGGAAAGAAGTTCAATTCTCACCGATATTCCGAAAGCCTGATTTCGACCAAGATATGTGTGGCCCGAAAAATCATGAAAATATTGAAAAATGTAGGTGTTTTTTCATTAAAAAGATAAAAAAATATCTATTGTACAAAACTAAAAGTAAACCTTTGCGTTAATTGAAACGTCGTTTTCTAAATAATTTACCTTCTAACACTTTGTTAATTTTTTGTAAATTTTACTGAAAATTTTTCCCCTTACGTTTTGGAAGGTGCTTTGCTTTGAAATTAGTTACCATGACAAGAATCTTGTTAAACAATGTGCTCTACCGTGGTCGAATGTATGAACATGGAGCCAAGTTTTGGAGGCTACCTTTGGTTAATAAAATGAATCATCAGAGGAATATTGAACGTGCAATGCAGTATACTATAACTGTCGTCGTAGTTACTACTTACGTAGTGATCATATTTGAAGTGCATTTGTTGGAATTGTTTCATAACTGAAACAGATTTGTGTGGTGTCTTTGGTTGCAAAAGGAGATATCACAATGCGTTTCATACCTACGTCAGCATTTAAATTGCCTAAAGACAAACCGCTGAAGGGTAAGTGGTTTAGAAATTCACGCGAAGAACGACAGAGGGTCACTGTGAATTATGAAGCTACATTTTGCATTCATTTTAAATCGTTCATAGTTAAAAATTCGTTATTAGCGAAGATATTGGTTCCCATCCTTCAAATGGTCGATGCATGTACCTTATAAAATATTAAAGTAAGTGAATTACAAATATTACATTACTTTTTCGCACTAGCCGAGTTGTCATCCAGTAACCCACAAGAATGTAAGAAAATATCCTGACTAACTTAACAGGAAATTTTACAAAGAGTTGAGGAGAATTGGATTGAGTCGTTTGAAAACATACGCCTTCTAGACTCCGACAGGTAGCAACTGAGAAGAGAGTGGATACAAAACCGAGAAGCTAGTCCATACGAAACAACATAGGAAACTAACTAGTTCGAGAAAGTCTGTGCCATTCTGTAGCACCAACAGTTTATTACGAAATTTTGCTGAAAACTCATGGCGTTATTTTTATTAATACTTCAACGACCTGTGAGTTGAATACTGTGAAGAGTGAAAAGGTAGGTATTCCAGAGCCTAAGAAATGTGCACAGATTGTACTTCTTCCTACTAATATTAATGGTCACTAATATGTAATATTTTAAACTAGATGAGTGAGGCATCACGACAAACTGTGACATGAGGCATCACGACAAACTGCGTGAAAACTATTTCCATTCATTGAAAATTTCTACTTTGAAAATTTTTAATAAAGAAAACAAAGTTTAAATAAATTGTGAAAAAAATTTCTCACATTGTTTGTAATCGAAAATGTAATGTTTTTAAAAGTATTTTAAAAATATATCTTATGTCAATATTGACATTAAGGCACCATCTTACACATTATTGCAGTTGTGAGTACAATTGATTTAAATAATTTTAGATGAAGTTTCCCAAAACTCGAAAGTTTGTGTTGAAAATGAACTTCAAAACGCGCATTTTCAGAAGCGCTCAATCAATATTTTCTTAACAGGTGTTCCAAATTTTTCAATAAAACGTACTAATAGGACGAAATTTTACCCTTCTATAATACTCTTAACGTGATTATACAATTCTTCTATTAGTGGCTCGAAAAAGTGAGAAAATGTGAAAAAAACTTTTGGCGCCAATAGATGGCATCTGAGAAGGATATGGGGCAAAACTGGAAAGCTAAGACTGAAGAATAAGGAAACTAACTTCTACGAGAAAGTCTGTGCCATTCTGTGGCATCACTAGATTTAATGTTCATTACTGGTTCCATCTTCCTTTTCCTACAAATCATCTTCACATTAATTTTCACCTGTTGAAAGCTTACTTTTAATATTCAATTTCGTCCTCTACACTGTCGCCCTCTGGGCTACAGGATAAAGTTCTTCTCAAAACGTTTATTCCTCAATATTCGTTAGGAAAATGTCATCGCATATAATACCAATGTAACTAGAGATAATATAGGAAGTTGCATGGAACAACAAGCTTCTACCAAGCAGCCTTCAACCGAAGGAACAGTGAAGTAATTGATCTGGGTCTCAGAGGCCCGGGGCGACTCTGCCAGGTTAGGCTCCATAAATGAATCTCCTATCTGCTCAAGCTTTGGATTTAACCGAGCGACTACACACCTATCCCAGGAATATAATTTATTGACATAAGTAAATTTCTTTAAAAGGATGTTTTCTTACATAATTAGGTTTAATACTGTCCAGTGAATCATGACCAAAGGATACACGTTATGCCGGAAAGGCAGTAATTATTGTAATAAACAGTCTTTCACCATTGTGGGTATCTTGAAACATACAAAAACATGTTTTTTTCTAGACTTTTTTTCCATTTCTTGAAAGATCTGGCTAAAAACAACCACAATTCATTTGTTTCGTCAAGAGGAATCAGATTAGGTACTGATGCCTTCTGTGGATAATGCAAGGCAACCAAAGTCCGTTGTCGTAGTCTAAGAACGCAAAAACACATTTTCGGAGACATTTCTTAGAATCTTTTGAATTTATCTGAAAATAAAAGGTTGGATCCCCACCAGGAATTCGAGACGCGAAACGGGTCAAGGGGGAGAAAAAAATCACGACACGCGGTCCGTGGCCCATTTAATAGAGTACAGCTCCAGCATTCGCTTGACGCGTGAGGGAAAACAGAGCACCGCCCGCTGGAATTCTCGTTCCAACTACTATCGTCCGGTTGAATTCGACATATCCTTAGCTATATACAGTAAATCTCCGTTAGCGCGAACTCGCATAACACGAATTTCGCAGTAACACAAACAAAATTTCGGTCCCGCCATGGGATTACGGTAATACGTACATTTATAACATACGGATAATACGAATTTTTATAACATGAACTCCGATAATTTCGGTCTCTTGAAATTCGTGTTAGTTTTTACTGTAGATCCTCCGAACAATATCAGGTGTATGCCGGAGCAGTATCCTAACAAATAAGGGCGGGCAAGGACCGCTCGCAATATTTCCGCCTCCTCCTCCTCCTCCTTCTTCTCCTTGGTTCAGGCCTCTTCCCTTACACACACATATTTACACGCACTACACAACTACACAAGTCGGGTGCACAGAGTTAGTCCCCGCTGGTGCGGTGCCATGGTAGGAGAAGTCACCTGGAAGGGATGACGTGCTGGTTGGTGAATTGTTGTAACAAAATGTGGATACAGATCCAAGCAGGGCTTGATTTCTGGCGGATTCAGAGGAATGATCGAGAAGTACCGTAACAAACGGGCCACGGACAGCGAGCGATCATTCCTTCGTTTTCCTTGTCATATCGTCATCCCTTACACTCATTTACAAGCACTGCATTACTACAAATGTCTGGAGACCAGTCGGAAACTTAGAGCTTGTCCCGGCTCGGACGGAGTTGGGAGACACCTGGACGGGGAAAACCTAGCTATCCGACGTATAGATCGGCGCCAGATCTCACCATTCAGTGGGGGAATACCACCGCCACCTGCCTAGGAAAACATGCACTACACTTACGGACTAATGACTGCAGTTGAGCGTCCGGAAACACGAAATAACCGATCAATCATCAATGTTACTTACTAAGAGAGAATCAAATAAATGAAAGATTTTTTATACCTGCACAAAATATAGATTGAACAATTATTGCGGGACACATTGAATTACCAATGATTACATGTTTAATTGTTTTTTAATCATTTCGCCATTCATTGTGATTTATAAATTTGTAATAAACATTCACATCGCAACACATCCACCTCAGGTTTGTGCCTTTCTTTTGCCGTTTACTTCGCTGCCCTCGTATTTTGCCCGTCCACTCCGTCCACCTCCGAGAGCCGTCCTGCACTTTCACGTAAGTCCTACAGCTCACGGCGACATCTCACAAGACAACGAAAACAAAAAGTCTCCTGCACAAACTTCACTGACCGTCGACTCTGGCCGCGGGCTTTGTTGTCCTACCCCTCCCCTCAACCGCTCGCCCTGGCCAGTTTCCTAATCTCTTTCTCTCTTCCTCTTCTTGCCTCAACCTCCGCTTTCTTTTTCATCATCGACCTTCGTACGTCTCATCTATTCCTTCTTTTTGTTTTTTTGGCAACATCGTAAATTTTCCTTTTTTTGCACAAATTATATTCTCTGACATTCGTTATCATTATCTTTCTTCGTTTCGTGTTTAGTATTTAAACTCTTTATAATATTCTTCTTACCTGCTTTTTCGTTTTCCCTTCAAACTTCGTTCTCTCTGTAATGAAATATCCTCTGCGTACATAATGGGCACAAATGTGACTCGAGTGCTCTTGTGCTCTTCGTATGTAAATAAAAACAATGAAACTACGTAGAAGGAAGCAGGGATACCGTCTCTAACTTCTGAGTTAAGAATATTCAATTACCGTTGCATTAGACTTTCGTCTAAGTAGTAGGAGAAGGAGAGGACCACGTTGTCGCATCTCGCAGATTGTGAATGATGATGGTAATTGACTGGATAGGGAGAAAGAGAAAGAAAGAAAAATAGAGGAAGGAAGAAATGAGGAATACTTAGCCAGATGCGAAACTCGTAGAGAATTTACCGTGATCCATCACACTGTGTTTTCTTCATCTCAAGTTTTAAATGCAGGAACTGTAATTATATCTCGACGAATTAGAGTTGGAAAATGAGAACGGAGGTTTCTCTGCATAATGCGTAACTGTGTGTAATGCGTTCCATTCTCATTTCTGAGCATAGACTTATGCCCTACCTTTCGCTGGGTCGTGATCATGGCAGTCGTTTGCTTTTGCGTACTACTGAATGGAAGATGGCAGCGAAATCACGAGGAGTGTGTGATGACAATATATGAGTGATTACGAATGGGTTAATGTTTAGTCGGGTTACGTGGAAGGATGACCAGCCAGTCATGTGTCATTCCAGATGATGAAAACATTCACGCCTTAGACCGGACTCGAACCCTTGCCCTTTCAATTCACTGCAAGTGCCTGCGCCAGCCAGATCGACCATGACCAAGAATATAAATACTTTTTTTTGCAAGTCTCTTTTTCTTTTCCTTAATCAAAATTCGCCCGTACACCTCGCTCATTCTTCACCATTTCCTCGACATTTCCCTTTCGCTTCCGGACCTCCTCGCTTTTCGTTGGCAGCCTACCCTCATTCCGGTCTCGTCCTTTCCTTCGTCCTCGTCCCTCCCGAGGTAAGAGTCCGGGTTCGCGCCCGCGCCGGCCCCTTCCTCCGGCGCCGGGGGGCGGGTCTAGCGGCGTCGGCGGCGCCGGCGCCTGCGCGCACGCCCACCTGCTCGGCGGCGGCGGCGGCGGGCGCGTGCGCGGCCGGGGGCGGCGCTGGGCGGGGGTGGGGCGGGGGCCGCGCCGTCGGAGCCCCCGCGGCGCCGACGCACGCGACCGCCCGCTGCCGCCGCCGCCGCTGCCGCCGACCCCGCGTGCACCTCCGGCTGCCGCCCTCGCCCCTGCCCCCGCCGGCGAGGAGCCCTCGGTCGAGGCACAGGCGTAAGTAGCGCCCCGCGCAACAGCTTGAGCGCCGCCTGAGGTGGGGATCGATTCTGGCTGGACAAAAGTCAGATCACTTATTGGCAGCACGTCAAGTCGTTTCGACACAGCAACGTCGAAACATTGTTGGTGCGTTAAAGGAATTGAAGACTATTTTTATTGACAACATTTCTACTTTCCCCAGATGAATATTGAACTACATTTAGCGCCATAAAGATGTTGTCAATATATATCTGGCAACTGAAGGGATTTAACAGAGAAATATCGAAGTTTGCTGAGATCTGGTCTGATTGTGGAAATCATCATAGTGACAAATGAAAATTACGCGCAAGATTCCCTCGATAATCGTGTGCAATCCATTTTACATTATGATGCTGTAGTGGCACCAGTTGCGTGAATTATCATAAAGAGTACACATTCACACAAATGACACGAATTGTTCTTTGGATTATGTATGTTACGTTTTGAACTTCAGTGTTTATTCAGTTCACTTCATCATTTTCTAGGAGTAGCTTCAGATGCAGAAATTTATTTCTCTGGGTCTGAAATTAGTGAAATCCTTTTACAAAAAGTAAGACAGGAAGAGTTTCTTCAAATTCACAACTTGCAAGGATGATTGAATTTAAATTTTTTCCAAATTTTAAGGATCTGAACTATGTAGAAAAAATCCACATGTTAAAACAATACTCGATATATTTTTTTAATAAAAAAAGTTTAGTATTGCTATTTCTGCAATTCATTTGCAGCAACTAATCTGCCTTTATTTGCATCCATTCATAATTTATGCATCATACTTGTATCTGTCATTTTCATTCAAATACTCGCTGTCATTCAATAATGAAAGTGACATATTAATTATAATAATATATTATAAATACATAAAATATTTGCAGTCGGTAGTTTGAAACAAAACAGTCATACCAAACTGAAGACTACACAAATCAATGCTTTTTCGAAGGATTGTCGCTAGTGGGTGTATTCCTTTTTCTTCTTTGATTTTCTTCATTTTTTTACCTTCCTGTTTAACTACTACCAATCTCTTTCTTTTTCCCCTATTAATCATTCCTTTTTTTACTTTCTTCTAGTTTTCCGCCAACATACATTTCCATTACTACCTCTTTCTGTCTGTTACTGATTCTTTTTCTCTCTTTCTACTCTTCCTATTTATCATCTACCATAATTCAATTCTCCTTATTTTTTCCACCATTACTTTTCCTCACATTGTTCTTCCTCTCTTATTCTATCTCTCTTTTTTTCTTCTTCTTCTTCTTCTTCCTCTCTTATTCTATCTCTCTTTTCTTCTTCTTCTTCTTCCTCTCTTATTCTATCTCTCTTTTCTTCTTCTTCTTCTTGTTCTTCCTCTCTTATTCTATCTCTCTTTTTTTCTTCTTCTTCTCCGCGTCGCTTCTTTTTTCCCAATCCGGTGTGCGCTGCGATGCGCTGCGCGCGCCCTTCCAGAAGCGGGGTGGCCGCCACTGCGCGCCGCGCGAAGGCCGCCGCCGCGGAGGGCCCTTCAGCCCCGACGAGGGCCCGGGGCTCGGCCCTCGGCTGCAGCGTGCTTTTTTTGTTGCCCTCGCGGACTTTTCAAAGAGCGTCATTGAAACTTTTTTTTTTTTTGTTTCTCCGCGCCTCCACTAGTGAGGCATGGCACTGCGCCGACAGGTAGGGGATGTGTTATTGTTGCTGCGAAGTGGAAAAGGTCAAGGAACGCTGGGGGCACGCAGTCGATCACGCTTTACCCTTTCTGTTTGCGGCTTCTGGGCAGCTGAATGCGAGGGTTTCATAGGGGTAGGTAAAGAGATAGGAAATAAACGAAGAAGACAACTTGGCGGTTCAATATTCGACTTATTATTTAGGCCTTTGCTCACTCTGCTTTAGTGTAGTTGAAATTGACATTTACGATCTATACTGGCCAAATTGAGAAATAATGGGTGTAAGCAAAATGGCAGGTGAAATGTATGCATTGAATATTTATGAAATTAAGGATATATTGAATCAATCCGAGCCCAGTTGCAAAAAAATTTTTTAATTTAAACATTAGGCAGGTTATTAAATATAATAAACGTCGCATTTGAGCATTCAATGTAGAATAAAAACAAATAAAACACGAACTAGAGTGAAATTAATTTTTGTTAACTCAAATACAATTGACAACCCAACGTATATTTCACGGTTTATTTGGCGTTCCACAAATGACGTTGGAATTTTAAGAAATAATTGAAACAATTTACCGTATTTTCAATTTACCCTCGTCAAACCTACTGTGCACAATTTACGGACCATTTTCTAAGCATAAAAAGCAATTTCGACGCGACCCCGTACATACTCGTCACATAACTAAATTGTCCGTAAGGGCAATACTGTGGATTATTACGAACACTTTACTCACGCACATTGAAGTCTTTTTCCCTCAGGGCGGGCGGCGAGAACGTTATAAATAGCTGGGCAAATGCATCGATTGGGCGTCCCGAGTGCCTCGGCGAGGCCGCACACACGTCGCTGACTGCAGCGCGTAGCGTGACGCAAACACACGCTGACTTCAGGCGGCACCATTGGTGGCGGCATTGTTCGCTTTGTAGGGCGGGCGGCCTCCGCTTTGTGACCCGGGGGCTCGAACGCACTGCATTCACATGCACAGTCGCCAGACCCTTTAATCCCTTATGGTAATTGCTGGCAGCCTTTCAGTTTGCGTTCGTGCATGCCCATGATTACTCGAAGGCCAAAAAAGCTGAAGCTGAAAGCATTTACATTGGGAGGAAAAATGAGTCGTTTAACTTTTCATTATCTGAAAATGGTTACTCCTTATTTGATATTTTTCACCGTTGTATAATATGTATGATAGGTAGGTTTATCGGTTTCGTCATAATCTGATCTGCATCAAATTTTGATTTGTACTTTGTAGAATAAATTGTGTAGTTGATGACATTCGAGTTGGGGAAACAATATTCGCTCTTTAAGGTGAAACTGTATTACATCAGAAATTAAAGTCTTTATAGCCATTCGGTTTATTTATTAAAGTGTATCAACCAAACATAAATTAACGAAAGGATATCGGACTCCATAATCTTGAAGTTTTATTTTAAGTAAATCCATTAGAATTGCTAAAAATACGTGGAAATAAATTTCCCTTTTAGAATAATTGATTTTGTTTTATAATTAAGTCAGACAATTTTCGAAGTAGATAATTAAGGAAATTATATAAAAATTGATGAATGAATTACCGATCTAATTTAATCTTCATATTTTTTTTTGTTCACGTATTCAGTGGTTAACGAAAAAAACTACAAAATTGTTACATCTCGTGTCAGAGAGGGTTGCCTTATTCTCTATCGTTCGGTTGAAGCAAACTCTTCAAATATTGGCAAACCAAACGGACAACAAGCACTACTACCACGTCCATCCGCTTACAGAGTAGTCAGTCCCCGTATCTCTCCAGTGGTCGGGAACGCTTTTACCCCCCGCATCCGGATATCAATGCCTTGCGAAGAGTTGCCCGCGGCACCGCGTGGGGGAACGTCGATGTAATGCGATTTTCCAGGAAGAGATAAAATGTTTCCTCGCGGGGAATCGCTATCGGCGGCGCGCGCAACTCGAACAGGTGGCTGTCGGTCGTTCCGGATATTGAGTCTACCCGAAACGCCTTGTGAATGCTTTGTTAATACAGTCACCATTGCAGATACTGCCGACAACTCTCCCTACTGCGCTGATCTACCAGTTCTGCGACCACTGTCACTCACCCACCCTTGTGATACTCCACACTGTACCGTTACCGCTTCACCGTCACCTCCACAAATAACCCCCACCATCTCTAAAAGACGCAGCAGTAGCAGCACCCCCACCGTCTTCATTACTGACACTCCGACGCTACTATTATATACTATCGCACCACCACTGAACTATCAGTTACTCGCCGTCACAATAATCGCTATCACTATTCCCAGCATCAGCAGTCAAATCACCGACACCGACCTCATCACGACCATCACTTCCACTATCGCCATAGTCTTCATCTTCACAGAATGAAGTAGTAACACACAATGGTGCTTTGTAGATTCAGAAATATATATATATATATATATATATATATATATATATATATATATATATATATATATATATATATATATATATGAATAACAGCAACAGTGGGATACTTCCTAGAATCTTCGAATGAAAAAGCCAAAATAAAGCAAGAAGTGAAGAAAATCATTACTTTTGCTGGCGCTACATAATTCTGAGGTAGGATATGTGAGGTCAGCATGATGAGATAGCCTGAAAGGAGTCAGGTCATCTACATGCGTCAACCACGCTTAAACACGTTTTCTATAAGTGGCCTAGTATTATTCGAGTTATTTTAATTTGTAGTCTTTGATGTCTTCGAACAAGGGTAATTTTATGTTGAACGTTCTCCTTAAAACCACTGAACGGATATAATTCCGTTAATGAAAATTGCTCACTTTTACGTCCGGCGCGCCAGAAGAGGTGCCAACTTGGAGGACAAAAGCGCGCAGGCGTCGCTCGCCCCAGGCGGCTGTTAAATGAGGCGGACCTGGACGACGGCGGCCGGCGCTTCGCTGCTTTTGCAGACGCTACGCCGCCCCGCGCCTTCCCCAACGCCCTGTTCGAAACGCAGAGAAACATCGGGATCTCCAATCAAAGACTGGGAGTGGTGACTCAGTGCATCAACTGATGTCACTGCAGCGCCTCTGACCGAGAGGTCCTAGGTTCGAGTCCTGACGATGGCAGGATTTTCGACTCTAGCTCTTCAGACAGGTCGAATTCAGTCGCTGTCTGGAGGAGAATTGTAGCGGCTGGCTGCTGTGATCGGTAGTTTTCCGTGGTTTCTCCGATCAACACCAGGTGAATGCAGCAGCAGTACCCTAACAAACGGGCCAACGACCGCTCGCGATCTTTCCTTCCTCTTTCTTGTCCTTTCCTCACCCCTTACTCACACTTACACTAACATACACTACACTACCACATATGCCAGGAGACCGGTCGGGGACTTAGAGCTTGTCCCGGCTGGGGGGTTGCCCTGTTGGTGGGAGATACCAGGTTGGTGGAAACCCCAATACCCGACGGTAGGTCGGTGCCGGATCTCGCCATCCAGCGGGTGAAGATCACCGCCACCTCCCGAGAAAAACCCACACTATACTTACGGAACTAATTACCATAGCAGTTGATGCTCCCGGAATCACTAACAATAAATAAATCCATCCAATTAAAGAGAGAGAGAAGATGTGACTATCGAATTCGACATAACGAGGCCCGAGTGGTTGAGTTAAAGTGCATATAAATTATGAAACGAGACGAAAACTCCAGAGATAAAAAAACGGGTTATCAAAAATTCGAATTGCTGAAACTTGACATATTGAGGTTCTACGTGTTAGATATTCCTGGACCGAAGGTCGTTTCAGGTTTCTCATATTTCATCAGACATTCATATACTCGTCGATACCGGGGATAATACATTATGTGAAATACATACATAAATGTAAATGTGTGTTCGGTACCAATGTTGTGGTGACACCGCGACGCAGCCACAATTGCTATCGTATTTATTACGTGTTAATTTTTTATTGTTTCACATTTTTCATTATTTTTATTTTGATTCTGCGCAAAACAGAACCATTTTCTGATGAAAAAATATACGCTGTCATTTTTGCTTGTAGTCAAATGTTTCAAATTTCACATAACCCACGAACAAGCTTTTTTTTTAGTTATTGTGATAGTAGTAACACGTATGAATTTACTATCTACATCAGCAAATCATACGTATGACCAGTAATACTAGAAGGTTGTCATTTAATACAAGTCCAATATTGAATAATTTTATATGACTTGCCAAAGTAATTTGAGGGATAGAAACTTCAACAGATATTTTTAATTTAGTAACCGAAAATAGACAGCTATAAAACAGGAATTGGGAAAACCTACTTTTCTTATTGAGAAAGTACACGAGAGCTTATGTGTCTCGTAATCTCGATTTATTCAACAAGTAAACAGAAAATTTATCAGAGTATGAAGGTACCGTCTGGAAATGTTTTGTAAATTATTAACCAAACGTATTCTTCCCTGAAATTGTGAGATAGAGAAAACATTTTTTTTGTTGCCTTTGTAGCATGTGTTCTGGACTTGCTCTCTGATTGACGGTTTTTCTAACATTAATCAACGTTATCTATCCAACGACACATTGGGTTCATTGATAACTCTTTGTATTTCATTTTTTGTTATTAATTATTTTCCTAATATTCTACATACATTTATTCATTAATTCTTTTCAGCAATGAATAGAAAGAGAATTATTAAAAGGCTATAAATATTCGTTTCAGTGGTATTCGCCCAGTTGCATTATTTGTGAATTCCTAAAAAATGATTTTTTTAAAAGTACGTGGTTACGTGCTTTTCTAGGTCACTTGCAGAAAACAAGTTTAAGGTTAACAACCGCCTGGGGCGAGCGACGCCTGCGCGCTTTTGTCCTCCAAGTTGGCACCTCTTCTGGCGTGCTGGACGTTAAAGTGAGCAATTTTCATTAACGGAATTATATCCGTTCAGTGGCTTTAAGGACTACGTTCAGCACATAATTACCCTCGTTCGAAAACATTAAAGAGTGAAAATGAAAATAACTCCTAGAAAACCATGTATATACGTGCATTTAAAATATATCACTTTTCAAGAACTTATAAATAATGCAACTGGGCGAATACTACAACGAATAGCTATGGACTTTTATAATTTTTCTTTCTATTCATTGCTGAAAAGAATTAATGAATGTATGTAAACAGAATATTAAGAAAATAATCAACAACATAAAATTAAATATGAAAGTTTATCAAAGAATCCTTTATCAGTGTCCTCCGACATTGGATTCATTGATGATTCTTTATACTTCATTTTATGTTGTAGATTATTTTCCTAGTATTTTGTATACATGTGTTTTGGACTTGCTCTCCGATTTGAATTGATCACGTTGATTAATGTCAGAAATATCGCAAATCGGAGAGCATGTCCAAAACACATGTTACAAAGGCAACAAAGGAAAATGTTTTCTCTATCTCATGTTTTCAGGAAATAATAAGTTTGGTTAATAATTTCTAAAACAAAATTCGTATTTTCTGCCTTTTCTCTCCTAACGAATAAATACAAAAATATTGTTAGCTCATGACATCTGCAAATACTCAGCGAGATCGTGCGTCAAGAGAAAGACCAGACCAGAGTTAAAAAATATAATGTTACGTACGAAAGAAATAGTAACGTTCAGGACACTTTGGTCAAGCAACCTCAGATAATATATTTTGCTCAATTATAAAAGTACCTCACGGGAATTAATAACATGGACATGTTACGAACTCTTCGATCAAGGTGAATCTAGGTGTATCTTACTTTGATTTAGGTGAATTTAGAATTTTGATGCAAACATTGAGAATGTAACGCATTTTTAGGAAGCCACAATTTTTATTTCTCGAAACTATAAAAATGTTTGTCACTCTACTTTTAAATCTTACAAATGACAACGTGAAATTGCCAAACTACATTCGTAGAATCTTAGCCGTCGTTTTTTAATTTTTCACATAAAACTTATTTGATAATACAAATGGAGAGCAAATTCGACTGAAATGTTTGAAAATGTTAGATGACGACTTATACCAGGTGACGATTTGTCGTAGGATTCGTGTATAAGGCGACTCGTAGTACTTCACCTCTAGTAAAATGCTAGAGCACAAGTGTTTCACCTACAGTACCATGGTCCATGTACCAATCAATTCATTAGGTATTTGTGGTGGACATAGTGAGTTCATGGATGGTTTCCTCGGAGTGCTCGCGTTTGCACAGCATATCATTCTCATTTCCATTACTCCACATTCATTTTAATTAATCACCATATCCTCATCGATTCAATGTTAACACGTATATGGGTAACTCGTTGCGGCGACATTGAGAACAATTAGTAGCGGAACTTCTGTCATTTTCGCTGTCTCCCCGTATACTACAAGTAAATCAATAAAAAAATTGCTCATACTAATAATAATGTTTTCCTTTTACTTAACTAAATATTATTTTTAATTCCATGAAAAATCGTTGATTATCTCTCTATTTATAGCATACGTGTAATTAAAACTTCACCGTACAATTAAAACACCACACCTACCAATGAAAATTCAGAAAGGGCAAAATTGTAGGTAATTAAGGCACTATAACACAGACCAGGCCAAGGTATTTGCAATCGGCCATGAAACTTGAACAAAGATGTACATCACAGATTACGTACCTACACCAACTACATATAAACAACAAATGAATAAAACTACAGTGGCGAAGTAACTGTTAAGATAGCTCACTAAGGAAACCACATACATTTATCATTAATAAATTAAATGTTTTACACGTAAAACATTTGGCCATAGCATTATAAAATATAAATAGTACGTACAAAATTTAGGCATCAGTTGTGTTTACCCGTTCTAAGAAGTACGCTAGCAAAACTGTGTCAGAAGTGACTAGTTTCTTTTTACTTCCCAATATTTACACATGCTGTATTCTTTCACTTTCCTACCTTAACTTTTCGTGGAAAGTAATCTTTCCATAGCTTTGTCAGCTTCTTCTAATATTTAGTCCGGAATATGTTAAATACCTTCCATTTGCAAACATTCCTTACAAAAAGCAACAACACAATGCAATGTTCTCTAAAATATAACTTTTTCAAGAGTAAATACGACGTCATCAAATGTATCCCTCGAAAAGACGTGTTTGAATTTTTCAAAATTGAAATTATTCTTAAATGGAAACGAAAAAATGTTGAACGTAACATATAGAAAAAAGGGTATAACTGCACTCGTGGTAAATAATGAGATATACCAAAATTTTCTCTCTCTCTACGTTTATATCTGCTAAAGATCTTAGCGTCCGGCTTGCTGGTCAATGGGTCACGATATAATTATAATCCTTATTACCTCTATAAAGGATTATAGGATCCGCCGACTATACAGCGCAGCTGGGAATCTGAAATAGAATGATTCTATTCCTAGTTCATTACTGTTTGGATTGACTAAATGAAAGATCACTTTCTTTCTAAAGAACAAAATTTAACAAAGTTTATTTTTACTTTTTTATCAAACAATTTAATGAATTTAAGTTAGGCCTTTGATCATGATCTCTTTCAATTTACAATTTTACACCGCGGTTAACTTATCTTTTCTTCGTTGATGTCCCTCGTAGACTTCTCAGTCGAAATATCTTGCGAGCTTGCCGTAGTCCAAAGTCCCACTAAATCCTCTTCTGCCCTATCCAAGCTGGTCTCAAACTATTAAAATTACCAGTCCCGATTACGTCCTATGACATAGTCCGAACTTGATTACCACTCCCGACAAAGTTCCAATTTATACTTCAATATTGCTTCCACATGAAAATATCTACGATCAGTTCAGAAGCGCGTTTCCGAGCAGACTGAAATCTTTCTGCATGATTCATCCCTCGAAGACTTCGTATTAAACTACCTTCATTTTTTTCATAACATTTGACCGTCCTTCTCTCACCCAGCCAATCCATACGTTCGTTATATTTTGGTGTAGCTGACCTCTTAATGCCTTTACAAAAAACAAAAACTACATTGTTTATTCCCGGTCGTTGCTAAGCTCTAGCTCTCGTGATATTTCGTAATGCATGTTCCACCATATTGTCTCCAAATAAATGTTAATTTATTTTAACGTGACATATCGGTATGTCACAATAAGAATCCTCTCTCCTTTCGTCCCTCGTTTTCTTCAACATACCTCTTATGCAATTATACCCTCTTTATCTACTCCTTTCCTTAATTACTAAAATACTATATTCCCCGTCGATGACAGAGCGTATAATTTAAATATAGGCGGAGAGTTCACACAAAAGGAGAATCAAAACTTCTTTGAGAATCCATTGAAAAACGAAAAATGAAATAATAAGAGACCAATGTATTATTACAATGTGGTAGCGCGGCGGTAAGCATTACGCACCACGTTGGTGGTTTACCTCGTTTAATGTCTGCCGGGAGCAGTGTCTCTGGTCCCGCAATATCTCTCAGGAATTTCCTCCGAGTCGACTTCTGTGTTCTCTGTGACGCTCGAGGTGTTAAAGCCAACAATTTGCATTAATATAAGAACCTGAATAAAGAGCAAACTAAATACGGAACGTAGCTTTAAGCCGTGTAAATTACGAAGAACAGTCCCCACGTAGTATCTTTAATGGTTTATTACTCTTTCATTTTAAGTTAAAATTATAAAACCTTGTTAGAAGTCCAGTTAATTTTTTTTTAAATCTTGGAATTCTTGTCAATGAAATCCTTTCCAAAGGAATTCATAAACAACCTTCATTATTATTTGGTAACACAGGCACACAAAAAAGAGTTGTAAGATCCAAACACTTGATACATGTTTCATTATGTATTTCCACGCGCCGAATCAGTATATGAAGTCAGAATCACCGTACAATCGCGCAAAAAGACCGTGAAATTGCAGAATGTAAATTGGAAATGGATGAAAAAAATTGGAAGGTGGTAGCGCAAATCAGGCTTTAGATTCGGATTCAGCGCATCCACATTCACAGAGAAACATGTGTCTAGTCTTTGGGCCTGACAACAACTAGCGAAAACAAAAAAATACAATTCCACAGTGTTTTTCGCGCTTTAAAAATAATTGGAGATTGGTGGTGCAATTCTGACTTCATATTCAGCACGTCGAAATATATAGAGAAACATGTTCAAGTCTTTGGATCTGACAACAACCCCGGAAAAAAATACAATGTCACGATGATTGTTTGCGATTTACAAAAATGGAGGGTGATGGCGCAATTCTGGCTTCAGATTCGGATTCAGCGTGCCGAAATGCATAGAGAAACATGTGTCAAGTCTTTGGATCTGACAACTGTTTTTTGTGTGCCTGTGTATACTTTTGCTGAACAATAATTAATTGAGCATATATTGTTTTGTTGACGTATCAAATGGAGACTCCTTATTTAAACCAACCAAGCCAAGTGTAAGACTAAAGAGAGACCGCCGCATCTGAAAAATAACAATGGCGACAGTTGCATCGCGTGTCAGCGCCGGGACAGAACAGTCTGGTGCATTCATGTTCCTGTTCCAAAGCAATAAAACATTTTTTAATAACATAGGGCGTAATATTAATTAATCAGCCAAATTAGTTTTCTTCGGGTAATTTTTCGCAGAAACATTACCTTAATCATACAGAAAGTACTTAATAATTTGATCACTCATTAACGATTTGAATAATGTCATTTACGTTGTATTTTATGCGAATCTGGAAGTCAAAGAAAAAAAGTCCTGGATGTTCTTCATTAAATAGAATAATATACTTATAATCGAATAATATAATACTTATGTAGAATTTGTTGTGGAACATGACTGAAATATGTAGTTACTTTTAGGGACTCAAAATACTTCCAATCTGTATATCTTTATCAATATTCATTAATATAATTCGAACGCGTTGGCATTTCCCCATTATTTTAAATGGACTGTCGCGAGTTTTGCTGAGCATAAGATGACATTATAAGAGGCTCATGTGTATGGGGCCTTGGTCTCGATTAGTACTTCAGTTTTCAGTTGCACTGAGTATACCAATAGCTCTGTCTCTTTCTCTCCGAAGCAAAAGAAAGCGCAGTGCTGCCCTCATCGCCAGTCCTACACTCTGTTTGGTCGGATTATACATTGTAATACTCCTAAACAGTACACACACACACTTACATGTCCTGTTTTCCTTGAAAATATCATAACATTTCTGTTTAGATGGGGATATAATACGTATTAGGTAAGATGTTTAATTGTCAGTATTAGTGGCATTTGTATTATTATTATTATTATTATTATTATTATTATTACTTTATTACTATTTATGGAGTGCAGTGTAGTGCAGGGCTGTGTTGTGTTATGAAGTAGAGGGAAAGAAATGCGGAAGAAATCCATCACAATTAAGTGTTGTGCAATGCAGTGCAGTGAAGTGAAGTTGAGTAAGGCTTGCGCGGTGATATTATGTAATGTTTATTATTAATTATTGGTTTTAATTAACTACTTTTTTTGTAAGTTATTGTTAGTCAACGTAAGCTTAATGCATGTAAAAATATTCTGCCACCAAGTTACGACACTTAATTGCAGAATAAATAATAAATCTAAAAATCTAATATACTCCATCAGAGAAAACGAATTGATTAATTTTTGCAATAAATCTAAAATATGTGTACCACTCAGAATATCGCTTCATTTCACATACGTTTTCTCACCAATAACGAAAGAGACTTATATGCTCGCTCGTAGTCTAACCATATACAAACATTAAAAATAATACAAATTAATACTTATTACTTTTTGTAACAAACCTTATTTAATAAATATCTTACAAGAACATAAAAACTGATATTTTTCAGACAGATACAAAACAATTAAAAAGCTGTTAACAAAGAATTCGAACATTCAATGACATTTGAAAGTATAAAAATGCAATTTGCACGACGCAAAAATTAATTATTAATTACGAAGACATATTTTGACGATTTGGTCAAATGCGCCTTGTAAAATGTAATAAATTCTGCAAATATAAAAAACTCATTACTTTTTGTAATACATTCTATGCGTAAATAATATAGAGCGATTTTTAAATATTCAAATATTTTTCTTTTCAAATAAATTAATAAAATGTCAGCCCAAATATTTTAAAATGTCCTTGAGATTTATACAAAATTATTACCCCGAGTTATTGTTAAGTAAATATTTATTATCGTAGATTAAAAAATAAGCACATCTTGTGTAGTTCCTTTTAACGATCATGGAAATAAGAAAGAAACGAAAGACATTTGATTCCAGATCGATAACATGTAGCATCTTTTTATGTTTCATATGAAAATCACACGATTTCTGATAACAGTATGAACAGTCCGCGTAGCAAAAACTACAACCAACAACATTTGGAGAAAAGGCATGGGCATGCAAACGTTGACCTAGTTTTTTAGAATAGATTTTAAAGCAAATATTTCCATCTTTAGCTTTGTAATTTTAAAATGTTGAAAGTTTGCGATCTTTGAAAATACAGAGTTCGCCGAAAATGAGACTGGCACCAATTTTTATACCTTCTTCTAATGCATATGTGAAAAAAATTAAAGAAAAAATTTGAAGCCACTTTTGAGAAAAAAATGTTTCAAAAATTACAAATGGCTACACTCCACGGAAAATTACGCAACAACTACTCATAATTTTGAAAAATTGTTCATGACCTTATTTCAATATTTCTTTAAAGAACACATTTCATTCAGACAACTCTCTATCTTCAATATAGTAGTTTTAGAAAGACGCCAAAAACAATTGAACTTTTGCAATTTTCGAAAAATCAGAAATTTCAACGAAAATGAGACCTGCAACACCCTGTTGAATACTTTGAGCTATCCGAAGAAAAAATGTTTAGTCAAAAAATTTCGAGCCATTTTTGACAAAATTTTGAAAATGTTAAGGCTTCATATATAGTACTCACCAGAAAGAAATGTCCATTTTAAAGTCAGAGAGCTTCGAGTTCATTTAAATCGTCCAGGGATGATCAATTTTGATCAAAAATCGGCTATACGGTTTTTACCGCTAGTATTGACGACACATGTGCAAACAGACGTTTTGCAGTCAATCGATTTTTAGGTATAAAGCACCTACAAAACATTGTTTATAACTACACATCGTGTTAGAGGAAGTAATTTACTACATACAGGAATAAGATTTATCTACTTTTTTGTTGCCTGGGCTGAGCAATACATTTTTATGTCAAATTTCGCTGATTTCCGGCGCACGATTAGTTATACTTTCTCTTCTTTTCAAGTAAGGGCGTATGTTGTCTTTGTTATCAATATCCCAATTTCTCAAGTAATACATCTACAGCAAAGAACACGATATTATCGATATTTAATATTCACGACTTTAACACAATAACTAGCAAACTAACTTGAACTATGGGCGCTAACACAGCACGTACTTCTCGCTCGTACATTCACGCAAAATTAGCAAAAAGTACTCAAATTTTCAAAAAATTGTATGTGATCATATTTCTGTCTTTAAGGAACAGATTTAAATAAGGGAAAAATCTCTATCTTCATAATTGTAGTTGATTGAAGCCGCGGGGAATTGAATATTTGCAATTTTCGAAAAATCAGAGTTTTTACGAACGAAAATGAGACCTGCACCATTCTATTAAAGGTTCTTCACATATACATGAAAAAAAAATTAAAAAAAATAAAAAACGAGGGAGTTATTTTTGAAAATCTCAGGAATATCATGTGAAGTACCATCAAAATTGAAATGTCGGTTTCAAATTCAAGGGGTCTCGACATAAGTCAGATCGATTGGGGAATATCAATTTTGGAGAATATCAGCTGAACAGTTTAACCGCTAATGTTGTGAACTGACGGAAGGACAGAAGACGATTTGTCGTCATTCGATTTTTCGGTACTGTGGACCCATAGAACATCGATTTTCGGTACACCATGTGTTAGAAGATTTTTTCTACATTTAGCAACTGGATTTATCCACTTTGCGTAAAAAATAAATTTTTGTAATTTTTGAAAAACCAGAAGAATAGAGTAATACCGTGTTTATATCGTATAGAGTTCGTTTGGCACTAACCCTACCAAAAAGTGAAAGAAATATTTGGAACCGTTATAGAGAAAATTTTATTTTTGTAATTTTTTAAAATTGCAAATATAGCACGCACTATTGCAAGAAAAATACTAAAATTTTCAAAAACTTCTACATGACCTTAATGAAAGAACTATTAATGCAAAAAAAATTACTTGAAGAAAAAATCTCAGTCTTCAATTTTGTAGTCGTAGGAAAACGTCGAAAATATTTAAAATTTTGAAATTTTCGAAAATTCAGGGTTAACCGTGAAATTCGGACCTGTTCTTAGTGTATTTTACTCTATTCTTACAATAAATTTAAAGAAAAAAATTGAAGTCATTTTTTAGAAATTTTGAAAATATACTGAGGGCTTCATGTAAAGAACCCCCAATTTTATAGGATGTTTATCAAAGTTTCAAAGCTTCAACTAGAGCCAGATGGACGGAGGTTTCTTCAATTTGGGAAAGATAGTACGTGTGGTTTAGGTGCTGGTAGTGTTCACAGACACTACCCACGACGGACGGTCGGTCGGTGTAAAAGAAAACACTTTTTCGGCATCAGGGGACCCCAAAAGGTGTATTTCCGATTAAATCTGGAAATCGATTTTCCGCATTACATAACTTTCTCTATACTACGTATATTACTCCCGTATATACGTAAGTATGCGATAAAGTAAAAATTAAGCCACAATGAAGCTTGTGTAGTTTGCAATGTTGCGATGGAGGCGTGCCAGCGCGGCTCGGGAGCTAACACTTCGCCAGGCGAGCCTCAACACAACACCGCAGGCCCGCCCTCCCGACCCCTGTGCGCGTGGTGAGCCGCAGGTGCTTGCGTTTTGCATGGGTTTACTATTAATGTTGAGACACTACATAATTCACGTTCACGAAGTAAAGTTGACCTTTTTTAAAGGAAAACTACCATTAATCAATACCATGTGCTTTTTCGCATTATTTGGTAAGGTTACGTAATATGTAAATTAATAATTACCGACGCGCCCACGAATTGAAAGAAAACTTTGCAGTCTTCGTCCATGTGAGAAGTGATCCTGGATTTGTTAGATATCCAGCAAATTGAAAAAATATCCAAAACCAATGAAACGGTTTCGAATTTCACTGACAAATGCAAATATTTCTGTTATTTCGCCTATTCTCCTACTGTGTCTACCAGCTGAATTCGCGTACTGCGTTACAGCAAGGCTCCAAGGAAGAGGCTTCACGTAATTAAATATTTATTATTTAAGTGTAGCGCTCAGGAATAGCAACTGTCTGTAACTCACAATGTTTGCCCACGTTAATTATCGAACTCACATACTTTACTGCAATAAACTATGAAATTATCCACTGTATCAAATTACCCCAGCAGCATTTCAACCTTTCCGACGCTTTAATGGAAAGTGATGCCGACTTTGGTGAAAAAACAAGTGCATATTTAAAAATCGTAACAAAAAAAAAAAAATTTAAAGATCTAATTTCTAACAACATATTTTATTAAGAAAAAAATCTTTAATGTACAAGTAGCAGGCCGCCATTCGATTTTCGAAGATTCAGAGTTCAACGAAAATCGGACCTGATTAAATATTTTTTGGCGTACATTGGACGCTAAATTTTTTTAGCATTGCACCTATCTGAGAAAAATCTTTAAAGAAAGAAATTGAATCCACTTTTTAAAAAAAAATTGAAAATGCCGTTGAGACATGATATAAAGTATCCCCAAAATATAAAATTATCCGTTTCAGATTCAAGGGGCCGCAACATGACAGATCGAGTGGAGAATATCAATTTTGGAGACAATCCGAATTCCAAAGACGCTCAATTACTACCTTTTACCTACTAAGGACGTAGGTATCCTGGCTGACCGAGAAGCAGGTGGAAGGAGCAGCTCAACCTGACTGAAGTTGGAACGGACTAGACTAGGTCCAAATCATGTTGTAGAAGAAGGAGACAATCCTTTGAACGGTTTAATCCATCATTTTTACGATGGTATTTCCGTATGGTATCATGAAGCCATGTAATATAGATCCTGACAACAAAACACATTAGAGGAAGTAATTTTCTACATATACGGATAAGACTTATCCTGTTTCGGATTAAGGGTCTAATATGAAAAATAGCGCCTTAATGATGCAGCTCTATACTTACTCCCTACAATGAATGTAGTAAGTAGTAGTAGGCGAGAAAGTGAAAATTAATGATATTCAATATTTCTCTTCCAAAAATTAATAATTAGAAGCAGCATAATCAATAAAATGGTAAAGTTTGAATGGTTTCTATTTTGAAGAATTTATTTTTTCTTCAGAATTTTGACTTTTTCGAATGTCTCGAAAATGTTGTCGTAAAAATTTAATTTCAATGTATTAATGTCAATGTTATTTGAAAAGGTTATTAGTTAGAAATTAACATTCTGTAAATCTGTTTCTAAAAATTAGTGGAAACTTAAGACGTTACGCTTGTATTCTACCAAGCGGCACCGTGAATACACAGAGAAAAGGATTTTCTCGGCGTGAGTGATTCGAACGAAAATACAACTGGGGGACGAATCCTCGTAAGTTTATCTTTCCCGAGTTGTGTAAACTCTCGTTAATTGCAACGAGAATACGCGCTTGGTGCGGGTTTAATTCATGGCACATTTAAATAGCATGACTCTCAAATAAGAGCCATGTCGTCGTTAAAATGTTAGAACGAACTCGGGAGTTACACGGATCTCTCTTTCAAGCGGAAGTTCTATTTCAAAACATTGAAAAGGTTGGATGTATTTACAAGATCGTAAACCACGATATTCTAGTCAAGAAACTTGGCTTCAAATACTGAGACATTCGTAGTTCATACCACAAGCCTTTAATATTTCTAATGGACAATTCAGATTAAAAAAAAAAAGTAATATGTGTACATTGGGATATCACCTATCTGCCTCAATGAATGTTTAAATATCTACCTTTAAAAGATTTGTGCAATTAAAAGGTCGTAAATAGTTTGTTTCCAAAATCATTGTTTCGAGCGAGAGAGTTTTAGTGTTAACATATGTCGGAACTCAATAGAACCACGTACAGTTGATTTGGAAATAGAAAATAATTAACATTTGTTACTGTTTAATGAAAACGAAACACATTTCGGACAGCGTCTTTACAATAATCCCATGCCACTAAAAAATGATTTAGAACCTGAGATATAATTTTTGCAGTATGTATCATAACAGGAACGATGAAGTTGAAATTTCCGATGTGGTTTTCAAAATTGTTTTATTAATGATTAATATATTACATAACGAAAATACTTTTTGTAACACGTCACAATATAGTTTTATTATCATATTATAGCGCTTGTTAGAAATTCTCGTTGAATGAAATTAGCTGTGTATGTGTATTTATTTGTTCATAAAATATATTATTGTCTACCCTAGGAGAGATCATATTTTAGAATATTAGTATTACTAAATTTAAAAAAATTATATTAAGTAAATTTTAAAAAGAAAAAATTAAAAAAGTATTTTTTTAGAAAATAATAGTTCAGTACTTCTAATAAATTTTCTATGAAATACTCTTACGAATTTCACATCTTCAACTGTTCACGCTTGGAAGTAGGCGATTAATGTTGAAAATTAATAAAAAGACGGAGTCTAAATAAAAAGAAACCATTCACGCAATACACTGGGAAAACTCACTGCGTAAGTATAAAGGGAAACAATGTATTTCAGGGAGAAAATAAATCGTCGTAAATTGCTGTGTATCGTGCATTAAGCGGAGAAAAAAAAGGGCGTCGGGGCTGAAAAAGTACCTTTCGTAGACGCCTGAGTAAAGGTGTAGGGAGGCAACCCGCACAACGTCGCTGTATTACAGAGCAACGCGTTCACCCCTGAACTTTGCGAGGCAGCTACCGCACTTATCTGACTGTGCTAAAGCCCTCTGAAATTCTGCAGGCGTCGTGATCGCGGTGCAAAAATTCTCTTCCGTTTCGCGTAGATCAGAGGTTTCAAAATTCCGAGATTCACGAGGTTCCGCTAAAATTATATTCAGGTGAATGAATCTGTGGAAGTAAGGATACATGAGTTTAATCCGGTGCCACCTACTTCCGAAGTCAGGGTTCATGAGATACCACTAACAGGAGTCATTTACAATTTTGAGACGTACTTCTAATCAAATGAATGTGTTTATGCGACCCAACCTGAAAAATCCCCCCCCCCGCGAACATTGGATAAAAAAGCTGGGAACTCGTATGGTTCACTCTTTCCAACTTCTCTATTCTATTTATAACAGTAAAAACAAACTTTAACTCCAAGCCTTATATTTTAACCACCACGTCGGATCCTGAGGTAGGTGCATCTATCGCATGGCGAAATCTAACAATGTTGTTTCTTTGAATGCTTCTACGTAGTTTGTCTCTACCATCTTTGTTGCTACGCGTGCTAGCAAGCTTATACGGCGGAGTTACTTCCTGCCCAGAGTGAAGGTGGCGGGCGCTGCAACGTTACATGATACCCGGGGGAGATAACATCGCCATCTGTGCTAAGAACCAATCACAATTAAACAGTTAACGTCAATGTTAATACAAATATACACAGACACTCATCTATATCGGCACAAAAATAATACAATCGAGCGGCATTAAATAAGGACACGACCACGATTGGATAATAATTGTTTCGTACGCTAGGGAGACGAATTTTTATAAGAATTATGATTATGATTAATGTCAATTTATATTTTTATAAACTGCTTCAGTTTATGTGTAACACAAACACTAGTAATTCTTTGTGTCTTGCTGAGGTGCACGACAGTGGATTGTCCCCAAATTACGTTCAACCTGAACGTGAAAGCTTTAACTTATGAATTTTCATGGTTACAACATGTTTGTGTTGACGTTTACAACTTTTAAGTTATTGTTCATTCTCACAAGACTTTGAATTTACATGTACATTTTCGTTCTGAAAGAGCTTTTAAGATTTGGACGCCTTAGTCCGGTGGTCGCTCCGTGGCGGCAGCACGACGGATGTCTGCAGCCGCGGCTTCACAGGATTTTGATTGATTGATTGATTAGTGATTCCGGGCGCGTGAACTGTTCAGGTCATTGGTTTTGTAAGTGCAGTGCATGTTTTATCGCGGGAGGTGATCATCCCTCGCTGGATTGCGGCATCCGGCGCTAACCTTCGGAGGCTTGCGGGTATTTTCCCCAACCAGGCATCTCCCATAAACGTGGCACCGGCCGAGCCGGGAGAAGTTCAAAGTTCTCGACTGGTCTCCCGACATGTTTGGTAGTGTAGTGCATGTGAGGTGTGTATAATCAGGGATGAGGAAAGGACAAGGAAGAGGAAGGAAAGATCGCGCACGGCCCGTGACCCGTTTGTTGGGGAACTGCTTGGCATTCGTCTGGTGTAGATAGGAGAAAGCACGGAAAACTTCCGATCAGACAGCAGCTCAGATCAGATCCGCAGCAACCGATCAGACTTACCAGCAGCCGGCCACTAGAATTCTCCTCCAGTCAGCGACTGAATTTGACCTAGGTGACAAGCTAGTGTCAAAAATTCTCTCAATGTCGGGACTCGAACCCCAGAACCTCCCGGTCAGAGGCACTGCAGTGATATCAATCGATGTTCTCAGCCTCCATTATCGGTAGATTTAAAGAAGGACTTATCCTGGACGTGAATATTTTTGATAAAACTAACAAAACAAATAAATTGGATTTGTGTGGCATGTCCTCTATAGAATACGGAGATTAAAAATGTCGTACGGACGAAAGAAATTGCGCTAAGTTAGTTGTTTGTGAAAAACGTCACCAATTTGAAACGCTTTTTCCCTGCGTTTCCAAATTAAGAGCGAGGATCCGGCTTCAGACCTCCGCGTTAGTATCAAACAACCTCAAGTTCAACCAATTCATTTGTCATTCCAAAATTTTGATATGGATTAACTTGAATCGTTTTTCCCGCATAACTACTAGGAAGTTATTTTCAATTTGTCACAGACCTTCCACATTTATTCCATTTATGCTGTAGCTGTTTGTGAAACACAAAAAGTCTCAGCTTGCATTTTGCTCAGACGCCTATTTTGTCGCGGGGCTGATTCACAATTGGCGTCGCAATCTGAGGCCATAGCCGGACGTACTACCCCCGTGGGAAGGGAGGCCAGGACGACACTGACCTCCAAGCATAGAATGCGGTTCTTAGTAACACTATTAGTTGTGCACTTATTGATGTGAGAAGAAGAGTGCGCTTGAGGCTGGGCGTGAAAGCATGTTTCAATGACACTAAAATAAACTTGCTTTGAATGAAAAAAATTGTACTGACCACATTTCTAATTTGTTAGAAGATTTCTAATTCAAAACCGTTGTGACAGTCTTGAAGTTACAGATCTAAAAGACGTACTTCAAAATTATTGTTAATGATGATAACAAAAAATGATAAAAATAAAGTCAATCATTTCAATGTTCATAATACAATAATCATAAATGGTTTTGCGGAGGTAAAATGGCGGGAAAATTATTTTGGTTACCAATATGGAATACAAATTCATGAGAAGCCACTGCAAATTAATAGAGCTCAAATTAATATATTTTATTTCTTTAATTATTAAATGAACAATGAAGACTTTCCCAGTATTATTCAGTTTCTAACTATTCTTTGCAGAATTGTATAAATGTAATGAAGGAAATGCGTTAGTATGTGTTTCGCCGTTTTGTTCAAATATTCCGAGACCAGATTTTTAGATGGAGATCTTCGAAAAATTGTTTCACGTTACATGATTTGGGCATACATAGGAATACTACGAGTATTTATTTGCATTCCACGTGTAGAGCCCTCTTGCAGTATTTTACAAGCACGCGCATATTATCGGAAAACGTTGCATGGGGAAGAAGTGCAGTTGTGCTATGTGTTAACCCATTATCAGTCATTTTCGCAGCGAATAGAATTACCGAATAAAATTATGTAACGTATGTGACGTTTCATTGCTAGGCGACTCTTTAATTACAACTATTAGTAATCATTTTATTTATCTTTCCGCATGACATGATAGAACGTTTAATGTATGATGGTCGCGTTTCAGGGCAATAATATGCACGTTGTATCACAAGTGATACGGATCCATTATCCTCAAACAGCATGTCCATTTTCTCCCAAGAGCTTTTAATTACTCAGAGTCACGCACATGCTTGACGCACACGAACAATTATAAACAGAGACCGCCATTTCACTTTAGTTTCATTTTCTGGTAACGTTCCCTTAGGTATAAGCGCCTGTGTGGGAAAAGTGGGGGAGAGTTGCTCCATGAATTTACGTAAACGCACAACCAAGCTACTTTTATGTCTGGACTGTTTCTCAAGCCATTTTAGTTTGGAGGGGCTAAGATACGCGGCAGTTTTTGTCAGTAACAGGTCTGCGGCGACCCTATTGTAGCGCGCGAGAAAAGAAGTTATGAGAAAAGAAGAAGTTGTAAGAAAAGAAGAAGTTATGAGAAGGGAAATCCTATGCGGAATAAGTACCTAGTATCTGACAGTCTATTAAGTGTTTATTTAGATTAAAAAATATATCAATGAATATGTATCTTGAATTTTAAAACTATGAGCAAATCTGATTGATATTTACTCAACAAAGGTACTTTTTACACTTGACTAATTCTTTAAATGTCAAAATTACAGCTATTGTTAAGGGTTTCAATAAAATTTAATACTAGAAAAAACCATGAGAGGTAATCGCTTATTAATTAGTTATTTAAATGTTCTAATGTGTCTTATAGTTGATTAATCTTCTCTTACTATTAATTTCTTGCTTACTTTATTTGCACTGTTAGACCTAAAAACTAATTTTGCAGAAAATTGAAACTTGAAAATATAAACTGAGTGTAATTAAAAATATTTGAACAGTATAGCATTCGCTATTGCCGTGTTTTTACGTATTGTCCGACGCATCACAAGATTTTACATAATTTTTTAAAACAATTCACTGAATAAAAAGGACGCTAAGTAATACCCTTTGTTTTCCAGCAATTTGCTGATAAATCCATTAAAAGCTTTTCCCGGCTTTTGTAAACTATGCCCATTTAATGAACCCACACCCATTTTGTAGCAAATACTTCCCGATGATCTTCTATTGTCACGCTTCTTTTTTATTTACCCAAGAATCAATACGACGAGTAACAGCAATTGTTGGAAGGAAGTAACAGCAGCAATTTTTTTAAAACCTGTTATAAGGATTAATTAATGCAGTTTGCAAAACCATCAACGATCAATCAAAATAAAATTTTTCAATAACGTTGTAACAACAATTTTATTTCTAGATTTACTGATATCTTACTGTGTCTCCCAGAAGATAACCGCTGGCCTTCGAAAAGTACACCGCGTAAGAAAAAAAAAAAAAAGAAGCGTTTCAGTGAGTTTCATTCCATTGTCTGCAAGCGCCAACAGTCGCACATCGTAAAAGCATTGTCGTTCCGCGCGGGCCGCTCCGTCGCGCCTGTTTATTCCGTCGGACGCCCCGGGCCTAGTGGGCGCGGGGCCTCGGGGGACGGCGCGCTCTCTCGGGGGCCGCGCAGGACGCCGTCGACGGCGACGGCGGAAACGGCGTTGCGCCGGGCGTCGCACCGCGTCGCGTCGCGCTCCGGCCGTCAGCGGCGCTGTGGGGAGCGCGTGCGCGCGCGCTGTGGCGGTGGCGGCGGCGCGGGCGGCGGAGGCGGTTGCCCGCCGCGGGCGGCCCGGGCGGCGGGAGAGGCGAGACGGCGTGGGCGGAGGGAAGGTCGGAGTCGGGGAGCGGGCTGGCAGAGGTGGCAGGATGGAGGGGGCGGATGTGGCGTGGGCGGTTGGGACGGCGCGATCGGTGGAGGTAGCTGTGAGACGCGAGCGGTGGGAGGCTGGGTGGCGTGGGGCGTGGGTGGTTGGGACGGCGCGGGTGGCTGAATTGAAGAGGGAGATGGTGTTTTGGGGAGGGAAGTGGAGAGTGATGGAGGGGTTGAAGGGCAATGAAGCGAGGGCTGATGACGAGGACAGCGGAAGCGGTGCAGGGGCTAATCGAGGCGGCGGGCGGTTGGGGATGCGAGGATTATCTGTCTGTGTGTGTGTCTGAATACATATTTGTCTGTGCGTTTCTACGTATCCCTGTGCGCCCGCTCACATGTGTATGTGTGAATGTGTGTGCGGATGTGTGTGTGTGTGTGCGCGCGCGGGTGGGTTCTGTTTACAGAATGCGGCCAAGGGCAATGGGGCATCTAGAAGGGGTGAAGCAAGCCATGGTTTTCGTTAATGGGCAGGGTATATTGACCATTACTGTTAAGGTGTCAGTGCGTAATTGAGATCAGTTAGGTTAATTATGCGATGACAACGAATTTCATAAAATCGTTGAAATGTTTAATATGGAGTGCAAAAGAAAGGATGTTTAAATATTATCATTTCATAATCAGACTTTCTCTAATGAACTATAAAAATCTCATAAACCAGACAATATAGGTATAACTAACTCAAGACGGTACCGCTGGGGCAGACAGTGGCCTGGGGGTTGGCATAAATTATATCTATGGCGCAAATTGATTGGTTTGATGGATTAGACGGTGATGACAGGTAGGCGGAGAGAGATTAGATGTATCGAGCGGTGGTTGTGGGCGGCGCCCGTAGAGCGATCGGGTTAAGACCGTCGGTGGAGGAGGTAGAGCGGAACGCGCCACGTGAGGGCAGCGACCGTCACGGTTCGTCCTGCACGGCAGTCGCCAACCGTGCCGACAATCAAAAATGCATGAACCCAGCAGAAGGGGCTTACGAAGTGATGTCCTGAATATTTTGAACGAGAGTCCAATGTCGGTGGTTTGTCCAATGCCCAATGGTTTGGGTAGGACAGAAAACATTAAAAATTAAACGAGCGAGTTGGAGATGCTAGCCTATTGGTAGAACACTATTTTACGTGGGTTGATTGATTTGCTAGGTTAGATTTAGACTGTACATTGCCAATTGGACTTGTTTGCGATAAACTTAGAGGAGATATATGACTATGCAGATAGAATGTAATACGTTGCTCCAGTATTGCGTTTTTTTAATAGAAGTCACAGAAGGATGACATAGGTAAAACCGCGGTAGAAGATACAAACGAAACAACGTATTCTTGTTTTATCTGAAAGCTGAATGCCTGACGGTAATGATGGGCTTCACTATGATGATGAGTGTGAATGAAAATTGACGTCAGGGGGGGGTAAAAGCTGGTCTAGCCGTTGACAAATATAAAAAATGAATGGGATGATTGGGACGGTAAAAAATATTTGGGCAGTCTAGGAGATATAGTTTGATAAATTTATTCACGGAGCTTTCGGTTTATGACTGCTTTCCTGGTGCGTTGCCCTCTAATTTCACCGACGCCAGAGGGAGCAATGATTCGCTTTGCAAGGTAGTACCCACATGCGTAGTCAGAGAAAAATAACTGAACGCAAAGTAAGGGGCAAAGAGGGGAGATGCGAGGGTTTGAATAAGAACAAAATGATTCGACAGTAATATCGAGTTTCAGCAAGTTAGTTTCAGAAATGTAACAGAATTAATTCCAGAGTTGTAGACGCTGACCTATTTGAAGGTGAGTATTAATTGCATGTCGCGGGTCGATTGGTTAGGTAGATTAGATTTCCACAGCATATTAGATTGTGGATGAAGCCAGTGCTGCTATCCGCTTATGGCGGGGAAGGCACAGAGCCATGCGCTGGTGGAGGGTAGCGACCGTCACGGATTGTCTGGAGTGCTCGGCGCGGCATGGGCAATCAGTCAAGAAGGCATGGCGGCCGTGCGGTGGACAGGTGGAGGGAGAAGGCGGGAGCAGAGAGGGATCCGGGGATGACGGGTGCGGTGCGGGGGCGAGGTGAGGGAGGGGGGTGCAGGAGGGCGGGGAAGCGGCAAGGGAAGGGGGGGGGAAAGGCGGTGTTCTTGAATGCGGCGGGGTGTTGGGGAACGGGGGGGGCGGCGGAGAGAAAGGCGAGGGTGTTAGGGGCAGGCGGGAAGGCGGCGGGAGGGCTGCGGTAGGGCGACGGGAGGGCTGCGGGAGGACGGCGGGAGGGCGGCGGGGGGCGACGGGGGCGTAGGGGACGGGAGGCGGTGGGAAGCGCGAGGGAGCGTGGTGTCGTAGGCGGAGGGTCAGAGGCCGAGCGTGGGCGGCGCGGGCAACGAGCACCCGTGCGCGCGGAGCCTCAGTGCGCGTGCGCTGCACAGGTGCGTGGGAGGCAGCGCATATACACGGTGAGGCGGAGATGCGGGGCGGGGCGGGGTGGGGTGCGGAGGCCTCAAGTGCTTCGCGGAAGAGGCGAAGAGCGCCGCGGGTGACGCTTTCCAACTCCCTCTGTGACCTCTCCCGTTCAGCCACCCTCATCGCCACCCCGAACACTCGTTCCGTCAAGTATCTTCCGCTCTGCGGGAGGTAAAACGCTTGAAATCCTCCCTACTGACGCACTAGTTTCCCCCCCTTTGCGCTTTCACACTCTCGCGGTCATATTCGCTTCTCTAATTCCCTATCCACTCTCCGCTACCTAAAAATGAAACGCTTAGTCCCGTCCGAGTCCGAAACCCTTCTCCTCTGTGTCAGTTGTTTCATCATCCTCTTGTATTCTTCCGTCCCATTGTTTTAATACTCTCGAAGTCTGAAGAAGCACCTTTAGGTTCTCAACGTCACATAGCTACTTCGCTATATTCCTGACAGTATTCGCTTCTAGTGCACCCAACACGTTATTAACCCCCTTTCCCCCGGTTGGTTTAATGAATCAGAAAACTAGAGAAGCACCGTTAGGTTCTCAACGTCACCTGCTTCTTCGCTGCGTTCCCGACCATCTTTGCTTCTCACCGCAGCCAATGCGCTGCTCGCAATCGACGCGTCGTCCTCTCTCCTCCTGGTTCCGCCCAACTACCGCGCCAGCACCAGGTGGCACCCCGTCATAAGCCCCGCCCCCGCAGTTTCCAACAGCTGGCTGCTGAGAGGCGTTTTCTGAGTTCTGCGTCCCACGCACTTGCCTTCGCCTCCTCTTCGGGGAAACGCAGCGATATGGTTCACCACCGCCTCCGCCTGTAGCACCGTTACAACTGTATTCTCCATATCGTCATTGCTGCATCCTCCTCTCTCGCTGCTTCCATAGTTTCTAGATCGTTATCCGTCTCTTGGGAATCATCTAAAAAGAGGCAGAATGCCGCTCAGCCTTTGTCGATTGATAGCGTCCTCCAGATGACCTGATGAATTGTCATTTACGATCTGCGCTTACCCTAACCGCCGTGTTTGATAGCGGTTCTCAAAGCTACAGTTTCGGAGGAATGGTCTACAGTCGCGTCCTTCAACTACTGCATTCGTATTATCCAGAGAACATGCTACAAAAGCAGTCCTGCAACGCTGACATCAAGCTCCTACTATTAGCATTGCCAAGATCCAGCCCAACCGCTGCCACCAACGTCTCTTCTCCGATGCTTTCAACACCAATTGATAAGAGAAATTCTGATATGTTTCTCGCCATATGTGGTTCCTTCGTCTCCATTCCACTAACTACCAGAAATGCCTTCAGCTTTTTTATATTCACCAAATCCCACTGGAGAACTCTTACTCATTTAGAACTTTCATTAAGTTATGAGCATTTTCTCCTCCTCCTGAATGTCATCAACCGGTTCTGTTTTACTTCAGTAGTACTTTACTCAAAGAGAAAAACTCACGGTTTCACTATTATTTCCACCACCAAATTCCTTCCGCTACACTCTCCATGTCTAGTATCCTTCCGAAGCGCTTGCCTCGCCTCTTGCATCTCTACATACTCCCTGCTTCAACGAACCCTCCTCAATTTCCGTGCCTGAAGCTTGACAGAGATGTGCACGCTGCTGTCACCTCATCGACCTACATCCATGCTCCCCGCTGCTCCCGACTGGGGGCTCGTCCCGCGCCCTGTACTCGGCACCTGGCAGAGAAGCCCTACCATTGGAGCAGGGATGGATAAGCAAACTAAGATTAGGGTACCACCTCCAGTAAATTTTGAAACAAAATATATTTTAGTAAGTGCTTCTGAAAGTACTTACTAGTACTTTTAAAAGTACTCACTACTATTTTAGTTAGTACTTTTTAAAAATATTTTAATAATCAGATTTAAAAGCGAAAATGCTATAGTTTATTTTTATTTAATTTTTGAAAACCTGTTTCATTTTATTCTCGCTCATACTTCGTAAGAAAAAGGTATTATAATCAGCCGTCGGAAAACGTGGAATTTTCGACAGAAAATCTCTTATTGCAGATTCCTGATAACGGAAAAGTGCATAAATCCTGTTACTGTGTGTAGCAAGTTAGCAAGTAGTACCTCTCCTTGTGCTTCAATGTTTTGTTAATAATAGATATAGAAATATTGAGTGGCGGCAAAACGTTTGTCCGTCCGACCAGCCCACAGACACTGAAAATTAATATTCCTCGATGAATTTAAAGGAACTCAAGGTCCTCTGAGTTTGAAACCGATATTTTTAATTTTGGGAGTACTATATATGATATCTCAACATTTTCAACATTTTCTCGAAAATACCTTCAAAGTGTATTAAATTTTGTTCCCGGATAGCGTATAGGACGTTTAAAAGAATGGTGCAGGTCTCATTTTCTTTGAAATACCTGATTGTTCGAAAATTGTAAAAGCTGTCTGCGTCTTCCTACAATTACAATATTGAAGATAGAGATTTTTTCTTAGGAAAATCCTTTTTTAAACACATATCTTGAAATAAGGCTACGTACAATTTTTCGAAAACATGATAGTTTTTGCGTAATTTTAGGCCATTCTTACACAAATATTTTCTCAAAAGGTTCTAATTTGTTCTCCTCGTATGTATCAAAGGCGGTAAAATGTCCGTGCTGGTTACAATTTCGGCGAACTCTATTTTTGTATATTAAAAGAAATACCATTGCGAAAGTAGTACAATGTTGAAAATAGAAAGTTTTATTATAAATATAATCTGTTGTAAAAGTAGTTCTTTAAAAAATCATTAACAATTTAAAAAAATGAGTATTTGTCGTCGAATTTCTGAAGTTAATGCAAATAGAAAATAAAATTCGCAAAAACAGCTGCAAGCTTTTTTCTTTATTTTTTCCTAAGAATAGAGCAAAGGACACTTAAAAATTGCGCAGATCTCATTTTCGTTGACCTCTCTCAATTTTCGAAAATTGCAAACTTAGAAAAAATCAAGAAAGCATCTGGTTATAGCATCACTAGTTTCAATATTAATTGGGGAATATTTGTTTGCTAGGATATTTAAGACATTAATCTGGACCTGGGCCGGAACCAGTTTTTTTATCAGTCTGCTGCTTTTGCCATCACAGCACAGCATCTGAAAGTGATATGCTCTTTTCCTTCTCAACTTCTATGTCAGCTTCATCATTCTTATGACACATTGCCTAGTGAATACACTCTTTCTCATTTCCCTTCAGCCCTTACAATACTCCCCCATCCATTCCTCTGAAACCAGTTCCTAGTTTTACCTACTACCTCTATGGACAGGCAGTCGGCAATTCGCTTCGCTGCACCTGGAGCAGAAGGTCCACCTGAATTTACGATTTTCATCCATCCGTCCGTTGCCAAGGCCTTGCTATTATTTTGAAACACGGTAAATGTTCGCCTGCACCTTTCTCAGAATTGGTAACACCGCCTTCGCCGCAGGTGCTACTGGAGCTTTGCTTACTTTTCAGAGAATTCGATACGTATGCCTTCATCTCTCTCCCCTCCGGAGCCACGCACACTCAATCTGTATTCCGGAGCAACTACCAGGGACCTACGCGCACTCGCCTCCCCACTTCCATCTTCTCCAAACCCAAGGAAATCTTTCAGAGCACATGGCGGAGCACTGGCAGCTCTCTCTTCCTCGACCTCCATCCACTGTTCTCACCTCCCCCACACTCTGACTTCCATTCCATTCCATTCCTTTTCTCACGTCCATACATCTGGTGTACCTAGTGGCATACCTTCACTTCCTCAACCTTTATCTACTTTCTTCCTAGCCCTTTCTCGCCCCATTCGTTTTGAAACACCTAGGAGAGTATTACTTTCCCCCGTCTCCTCTATTTCCATCTCCCTACACTCCCAGCATTTGCCAAAACACAGTCTACTCCCATATCCGCCTCCTGTCACCCATCTCCCTCCTTCCGGCTCCCTTCCGCCTCCTGCATCGTTCCGGAGCACCTGGCAGGGAGGCGCTCCCCCGCACGAGACCAGCGAGCGGTGCGGTGCGTGGGGTGAGTGGGGTTGGGGAAGGGGGCGTGGCAGGAGCGGCGTTGCGCTGCGCCAGATGCGGAGCGGCCGATTCATCGGGCTGTAAAACTCGCGCGCGAAGCGGCTCGACTCGCTGCGCGCCCAGAGGGCTCGTCGGCAACGCCGCGCGCCGGCGCCAACACCGCGCGCGCAAACTCCGAGGAGGAGACGCCGCCACGCGACGCGTCGCGGTCGCCGGGGACCTCCCGATGCGCGCGCGGGAAGCTCTCTGCAAATTGGATTCACTCGGCTACAATACACCGATGCTCCGGCGCACGCGCTGCATTAATCATCCGGAATCTGCTTCACCTCGCGCAGCCATTCAAATCCTACGGAGGTCGGTGCGAGTTCCGATGTCATTACAGGTTATGCGTTTAGAAGGAGCAGTACAATATGAGTATGAGAAAGAGAGAAAAAGAGAGATTGGATATGGTAGTAATGAAGTGGGTTTCGTATGCGATTACTCGAGAGGGAAGTGGGTTGCGTCTGCAATTACTCGAGAATTTTTAAGAAGGGATGGGATGCCTGGAAAAGGATATTTGGCAGTAAGACGGGATAATTGTGGAGAAGTGGAAGAAGAAAAAATGAAATGTTCCGAGATAAGGAGTTGAACTAATTGAAAATTTTGGAAACATCAAGAAGGAATTACAGAGATTAATTCGCCTGACATAGCAATGGAAAAAAGTAATGCCCAAATATTACTAAAATTCTACTATCATTGCTGTTAGTAAAAATAAAAGAAATTATTAGACAATTTCTTTTTTTTATCTGCAATCCACTCATAGACAGTGCTACAATTGTGAGAAAATATTTCTCTAATAATAAAAAATATTTAATTTTTTGTATGGAATTAAAAAGTGTCATTTAATAAAGTTAGATATGACTAAACTGCCGCAATCAAGACACAGAAACAACCAAAACTCTGTAGCCATTTTATCTGAATAATGAACATTATCAAATTTGCGGTACTGTACAAACACACATCCACGCTTACACAGATTTTATCTTCATGTCAATATGATTCCGATCGTTCTCAGAACAACAGGAAGGAATATGTTTTATCAACGTATGTTGAGAGACTTTGATGAACTAATTAAACTTACTACAGCACCTCTCTGTAATTACCTTTACTTAATTTTCCACGAACAAGTTAACTAAACTTGTGCAGCACAGACGAACGAATTACTTCTATCGATCGGGTATATTGGAAATAATTTTATTTATATCCCGCCATCTCCGACCCGCCTCGTTTCCTCGCCAAATTCTGTTCCATGTAAACCTCGTGTATATAAATGTAGAGTCCCTAGATACAGATACACATTTAGGGATTATATATATATATATATATATATATATATATATATATATATATATATAGTGTTCGGAGAGAACACGTAGAAATGCTACGCAATTATATCACAAACATTGAATAACTTGAGCCCTTTTACTAACTACTATTTTTGATTGTACGCCAATTGGAGAATATTTGCACAATATCAATGTATTCATGTGGCTATAATGCAAAAAAAAAAGACAATTCAAAATTTTCTTTTAAAGAAATATTATTTACAAGCGTGATTCTGTGATTAAAATCTAGTCTATTACGAGTTTAATTAAGATCTTGATGTAAGTAAACAATGCGAACTGTGAAATTCAGTATTCATGGCTTGTCCGTTTTCATACATTTAATGACTGAATTCTCACGCATACATATTCTCATCTGCGTTTGGACATGATGTGTTTTCATTCGCACAATATTCTTTTTAGAAATGATATTGGAAAATGTGAATCCCTCGTGAAAACTATTTCTAACCTACTACTGCACACACCGAGCTGACCCTTTGAGGTATTAACAGGTGGCGGAAGAATATTTTTGAAGAGAGACGATCATCTATTTTAGAATCTACGAAAACAATGTCTACTGAACATAATTGCCTATGTGTACAAGGCAATGTGTAAATCTTAACCTGTGTAGTTTATCTGAAATGTGCAAGACGTTTTAAAATTTCACTTATTTGTTAAATATTTAATATCACGAGAAATGGAGATTTTTAATTCTTTGACCTTCTTCTGATCCTAAAGATGTATGTAAACTTCTGTTCCTATGTGCTAAAATACGGAATTCAATAACGTCCACACATTTTGATAAAATTTGATACATATAATTGATAAGAATTATAGTGTTTATTTGCTTTATCAACCCACTGCACTGGAAATATTTTCCATTCAATAAATTTGGTGGGTCAATAAACATCAGTGGACAAGTCCTTGGAGAACGAATGAACCAAAATCCCCTGAATCGTTGGGAGAAGGTATTCCAATAACACAAATCTGGAATTTACGAAGGGAAGGATGCATGAGATAACAAAACGTTTACACGTCTGAACCTTGCGAAATGCAGAAATTTATGGTTTTAATTGTTTGAACTTAATGTAATAATTTAGTTACGAATTATTTTAACTTTTTTATGTCAGTAATGCTGGTTACACTGTCCCCGCCACTATAGAACCTAAGAAGTTTACCATTTTGACATTGCATTTCAAATGTATTTATTTTCCCATCAATGGTACCCATATAAATCGTATGGGCCAGAAGTTATGTGGGGATTGCGAGCAGGCCTATATAACTCATTATCCCATTATCCAAGCGCTCGTTTTTGGAGATCGTGGGAATTTTTACTATTATTGGAGTGTTCTGGTACAAAACAGCGTACATCTCTTCGCTCATTGCGCCAATCTTAAATATATTCTGAAAGGTTCCAATAGATATTAACCTGGCTGTACCAAGAGCTCAATGTATTCTAATATATCGGAGTTATGCGTAATACACGCTTCGTCCAAATATTCGGACATCATGGTAAAAATATTTTTTTTTTCGTCTCACTGACCCTAAAAATGTATATCACCATCCAAATTTCGTCTTTAAATTTTAGGACAGGTTCCAATATTTTTACACCGTACTACGTATAGCCGAGGGAAATGTAAAAATTAATAGTTCAGTAAACACAATATCGTTATATTCAACACCGCGAGAAAAAAAAATACTAACAGGAGTAAACTAGAACTGTAGGTTCCAAAAATAAACACTCAGACTAATATTTGCAGGCCTGAGTTTTTAGAAACGGGAGGTGTATTGTTTCAAGTAAACAGAAAAGTTATACAAAGAACACAGACTGATTAACCTAGAAGTAGCGCCACTCCACGAACTTCATACATTCTCCGCAAACCTGCAAAATAAACGTGCCAGAGAAAATATTTCGAATCGTTATTTTATACACTGAAACAATAATAACTTGTTTACATATGATGCTGCGTATTTTGGAATCGGGTTTTCAATTTTAATTCCCAATTTAAATATCCACCACATGAAAATCCACCGTGAGTATAATAAAACATATCAAATTATAAATCTACAGATTTTCTCTATTCATCAAAATAGAAGCTTATCAGTAAAGTATCAATTAAAAATAAAATATGCTTCCTGAAAAACTATTAGGCCATTTCTCAGAAAACTTAAGTTGGACTCTATACAATTCGTAGTACAATATTATTTTTCTTTTAATTGGAAATGAATGTTCAAATATCAATTGCAATTTTCTTTTCAAGATTTTATGGAGCGACATTTGAACGAGTGTTTTAATTTATCAAGAAGTAATCATCGTTTATGTATTGGAGGAATGAATAAAGAAAACTAAGAAGACACAAACGGTTGAATGAAATAATAAATGAACCCGCAAATTGAAGGTGTTCATAGAGTTGTTGTGTAGTTTGACACCGAAGAAGTAATGAACGGGATTATGAGGTCGGGAGAAAGCTGAGAAATATGTTAATTGGCTCTACTTTATTTAAGTCGATTAAGTATACAACTGAAAATGAAAAACAATAAAATATGACTACTACATTACCCTGACGTGTTTTTATTTATATGAAAAGAAACATTCCTGAGAATTTTAATGTAATCTCTTTCGTGAAAAGGTAAATTATTAGAGAATGAAGGAGTTGTAATGATTTGTAGTGATAGATATATGGAATGAGTTGTAACTGATTGCTACAAAAGAACTACGACATACGAGTGTTTTAACAGCAGCCTGTTAGTTCCAAAGCGAGAAAGGAAATCAACAACTCAATCAATTAGTGAAGCAACCAACCAACAAACCTACCTGAACGACCAGATAATTTCAGTCAATCAACAAGGTTGGGCAAGAGCAGTCAGTGACTAACGCTAATTTCAACAGCAACGAGGAAGATCAATCAATCAATCAGCCAGTCAATAACTAACCAAACAAATGTGAAGCGCCAGGCAATCTCTATCATTGTACACAGCATGAGAATTTAAGGGCGATTCGTGCTGCTGAAACTAGTAACGCGATAGAGAAAGATTGTTTAAATATCCAAAAAGTAAAACACAGAAACATGTAATCAATCAACCAAACAAACAAATCCCAAAGTGTTAAGTTTTGCTCTATGAAAGTTGATATTTCTTTGTAAGATGATTTTGAGAGTTTCTTCCGGTGCGCAAATTTTCAACTAATTTTTATGACCGAAGATAAAATAAAAACGACCTATTTATTGAATTAGATTTATTACTAATTCTGCAAATAAGTTTGAGAACTTTGTGGCAGAAAACAGTAACTAAAAATTACAGAACTTAACAACTACACAAAATTTTACAAAATTTACAAACTTTACATATTAACATGAACATTTCACCGTTCAAGCTTCCATAGCACACCTCTCCACACTTCAATTCATTTCACCATACTGCTTATCACTGAGTTGTAATGTGTTTCTTACACACTCGTTTCCCTCAACTTCACAACATTGTATTACACGCCACTAATGTGATATTACTCATATATACAGTGTTATATTACTATATTATAGTGTGACTATATACTATATTATAGTGATATATACTGTAGAAACATGTCTGATAAAAACAATTTATTTAGCACTATGTATTACAGTAAATATATAATAGAACCGAAGCCTATGTTACACTAAAATGATAGACATCTTAATTACGATAGTCACGAAGACAGTTACATTCTTTCAACAACTATGATTTTTTCGTCTCATCAAAGAAGAGCTTTGAAAACATTTCCATTGGTGCAATAAGCTCAAAATGTACACAGCATACATATTTTTAAAAGCAGTAATTTTTATTTTTACTTCCTATACTATACGTAGGAGAAGTATTGGAATTACTTCATCCACACGATCTCACATTTTCGGTCGTAAACTCTGTGTTTAAGGATATTTTGAACTATAACTCTGCACACACATTAGGATTAAGGTATATTAACCCTATTCCAATGATTGTTAACAATGTTTCAGGTGAAGCATTCTGTCACCCAAAATCAGGATGTCTGTGTGAATGTCCGGATGTTTGCATATACATATATATGAATGACACGCATAGGTCAGTCGGATCGGAAGCTTTTGAGATGAAACTACGTAAATATGTAAGAAGTAAGATCTGGTTGCAAGTATTGATCAATTACATATTTTAATAGCAGGCAATTTTCAGGCGTCACTACTTAAAACACAGCAGACGACATGTCATCGCAAGGCTCCAAAGAAGAGGCCGCCCGCCATTAAATGTTTGCAATGCAAATATGACTTTATGGTACACCAACTTTTTATATTCTTGGCATGCCGACAACTGTTGTACTGCATAGGACATGTAGAATACCTCTTAAATTCACGACTCCAATATTAATTATGAGAATAGTTCATGGGCGTTGGTCACTTAATTAAAATTCTAGTTTGCCAACGTTTCGGAACTTAATTGTTCCCTCATCAGGTGTGTGGAACAGAATTAAGTACATTATTACTCATATGTATTTACAAAACTATAGAAATAGTAAGTTATTAAATGTGAACAAGAATAGAAAGTACCACAAAGAAAACAGTTCTACTGAACTCTATCATGAAACCTACTTTACCATCATTGAAAGTTCAAGTACTTTTTACACACATGAATCACATGGTAAGAAGGAAACATACACTCACAACACCACCACTTTCTAGCTCCATGTTTAAGACTGATGGTACCGTTAGTACCATCAATTTTGGACAGGTCGCAGACTGCTGGAGTCATTGATTTCCTGTACCATGAACCGCGTGTCGCTACCAGCTATAGATCAGGGCTGCTCAAGTGGACGGGCCACTGGGCAAGCCTTAGCCCAGCGCGAATGTGTGGGCAACCAGTGTCACGCTGCTTGGCGAGCCAGTGCGAGAGCAGGGGGGAGAGACGCTCGGACTATCGACTCTAGCCTCATGAAAGGGAGACGGTTGATTGATTGATTTTTCGTGTTACCGGGCGCGTCCACTGCTTCGGTCATTAGTCCCGTTAGTCTACTGCATGTTTTTTCGCGGGAGACGGCGGTGATCTTCTCCCGCCGGATGGTGAGATTCGGCGCCGACCTACCGTCGGCTAGTGCGGTTTCCCTAACCAGGACTCTCCCACTTGCAAGGCACCGCTCCAGCCGGGACAAGCTCTCAGCTCCCGACCGGTCTTCCGGAATATGTGGTAGTGTAGTGCATGTTAGTGAAAGTGTGTGTGTAAGGGGGAAAGGATAAGACAAGGAAGAGGAAGGAAAGATCGCGCGGTCCGTGGCCCGTTTGATAGGGTACTGCTCCGGCATTTGCCTGGTGTTGATCGGAGAAACCGCGGAAAACAACCGATCAGAGGAGCCGGCCGCTAGAATTCTCCTCGAAACAGCGACAAAACTCGACCTAATTGGAATGATTGAAGGCGTTGTCATTGTCAACAATAGTATTTAGGTCAAAATACTATTGTTGACAATGACAACGCCTTCAATCATTCCAATTATGTAAATGTCAACTACACCTCACCACTGAATCAATATCAATTCGACCTAGCTGAAAAGCCAGTGTGGAAAATCCTGCCGCCGTCAGGATCGAACCAGGACCTCCCAGTCAGAGGCGCTGCAGTGGCATCAGTTGATGCACTGAGCTACCGCTCCCGGTGCGAATGTGTGGGCAACCAGTGTCACGCTGCTTGGCGAGCCAGTGCGAGAGCAGGGGGGAGAGACGCTCGGACTATCGACTCTAGCCTCATGAAAGGCGGGCGACTCGCGTGCCACTGCAGCAGCCATAGCAGGCAGTCTGCACGAATTGTTGCACTTGAGAGCTGCTCTACTGTACAGGATCGTACTCGTAATAGGGTTACGCACACGATATCTGAAGTAAAAAATAAAAGAAGAAAAAAAGCAGCAGCCAAAAGGTTTCGTTCGTGAAAATTTTATCAGCTGCGTTGTCGCTACAGACGCTCGTTGATTGATTGTTTCCGGCACGTCCACTACAATTAGTTCCGATTGTGTAGTGAATGTTTTACCGCGGGAGGCTACTATGTTCCTCTCCCTCTGAATGTTTAGCTCCGGTGCCAGCCAATACGTCTGCTTTTGGGGAAATTACCTCTCCAGGTATCTCCCTCAGCAGGGCACGGACCCAGTCTGGAAAAGCTCTAAGCCTCTGACTGGTATCCCGTCATGTATGGTAGCGAAGTGCTTACAAGTGTGGGTGAACGGGAAGAGGAAGGAAAGATCGCGCGAGGTCCGTGACCCGCTTGATAGGGTACTGCTCTGGCATTCGCCTGGTATTAATCGGAGAAACCATGGAAAACTACTAATAAAGAGCAGCGAGCCTCTAGAAACAACCTCCTGTCAGCGACGGTCAGAGTAGCCGCAGAGGCGGCGACAATGTTATCTATGAGCTACGCAGTCGATGCAGACGCTTATGTTGTCCCGGAATAGTAAAACGCTACGGGCAAATCTTGTCACGTATGTGTGTGCTCCTCCACATCCCACGTAGCAACCGCCGGCAGCGCGAGCGAGACACGATGCCAGGTGGCGCGAGGTTTGCGCGGTGCGTGGGGTGCATTGCGTGGCAGGGAGGGAGGAAATGAGGGTGGAGGGGAGGGAAAGCCTTTCACGGCAGATGAGGCGCCGGAAGGCAAACACAAGACAATATCTCCGGCGGTGCTCTCTCGACCTCAGCCGCGGCAACTCCTCGGGCGGCGGAATCGCAGGGAAGCAAGTCCCCCTCCCCTCCCCTCTCTTCGCGAGAAGAGCTATTCGGCTGCCGGCGCGATACCTGTGCACATATTGTTGAGAGCTTGATTACGGTTACGAGAAACAGGCAACTTCAAGCGTCAAGAGAATGTCGGATGGGTTTTAGAGCTTCGTTGTAATTGACGCTCTCACATTTATTTAATAAAAATTTTCTTTAATTTATGGAGATTTGACATACCTTTTGTATTGAGTTTTCGTCTGAACCTTAACTTAATATTGTTTGGTTGGTAACATTATTAAATAGTTATACAGAATAATTTGAAATGGTGTGGTGGAACCCCAAAATTATTTTGACCATCCACACGTACTAGCTCGAAAATAAAGCATAGACGACAAAATACATCAAAAGAAAAAAGTATAAATACTGGTAATATATGCTAATGCAAAGATGACTTAATACAGAAACGTTAAGATTCTGAACTTTTAGTAAACTGATTTTCTGTACTTGCAATGTATTTCCTACCTTTCGTGAGCAATGTAATACAAATGATTTTGTAGCATGTACATCTAATGTCTTTTAAAGAAATTTGATGTATAAAAATGTGCAAAAATACGATGTACAGAAAAATAGGATATGATACAGGGATTTAACAGTGGGTTAAAATAATTCATCGTCATTTAGACTTATGAGAACAATCTTTAAAGAGAGCAACGTTTAAATGAACAAAACAAAATTGCAAAATTTAAAAGGATAGTTTACAAAGAGTCATTCGATAAGTAGTTACAACTGTGAAAAATAAATCAGCATCAACACTAAATAAGAAAGCACCAAGTTTATAGACTTTCACTTAGGTGATTCACCGTTGGCGCAATCTACTTTTCCTTTTCTCATTCGTCCATAATTTAGTGACGTGCGTAAATTGAATGACCTCGCCGTCTGGCGGCGCTAATGCCCGCAGATGGATGCGATACGTAACCGCGCAGCGCCCAGTAACACAGTTCCAGAAGTTCGCCAAGTTCGCGTCGTAAACTGCCCCATTTCTCGCTTTACGGTTGTTGTCGGCCAGGGATTGGTTGTTGCGGCGAGACTGGGGCGAAACGCTGCGAAGGGGAAAGTGCCGTTTGTACGATTTAATTGCAACATTCCAACAAGTATCCTAAACATATTCCAATTAGAATTGAATTACATTTACTCTCGATTAATAAATCAGAAAAGCCAAAAATGACGAATAAAGAATAATTACGAAATTATCGATAATTACGAGGGGCATTTAAAAAGTAAGTTTCACAAATGTTTGCAGGGACGATTCATTCATTACAAACAGAAACAATAAAATGTCATAACAGAATTCAATGATTTGGTTACTTTCCCAAATACTAACCGACATTTATACATATTGTACCGTGAAATCAACTTCAAGAAACGATCTAATGGTATGAGAAAGCGCTCGCAATCTCACAAAAAAATAGTGTCCATGACTTATGCCCCAATCCTCGTATTAAAATTAGTAATATCTAACTAACATTGTACTCGTAATAAAAACTTTAAAATGAGTTTGCATATTGTATTGCAATTTAAATTAATTTGTATCAAATATAGTAGCTTTCCAATCAATAAAATAATTAATAAATGTTTACATCCAAAACGCAACAATAAAAAATAATGGATAATAAATAGATATAATAATTTTAAAGAAAATGTAGTACGCCTATTTGAAACGACGGGATAGAGCTTATTTGAGAGGTAAATATGGTATATTATGATTTTTATTATTTTTACTTTTTCTTACATGTGGTATATACTCGTACAAAGTATTTTAAGCTGCAAACTCATGTCCTTGACGTGCCAATGACAACCGAGGAAAGGTAGCCCCAACTCAACAGAAAGGAGAACCAGTTAGTACGAGTCTGCGCGACTTTCGTAGTTGCTTATATTGAGCTGAGAAAGTAGAGCGTGGTGGAAGTTGATAACCCATTTTTTGATGGAACAGAGAGTTCTTTTAGCATTATCAAATTTTATATAAAATGATTAATTAATTAATTAATTAATTAAGAAAGTACTTTTCAAAATATCACTCCATCAACAAGATACATGCACGTTGATATGTCGTACCAATGTTTTTCGGGACTGAAAAACCCTAAAAAAAAACTTATTTCTCTCATGACGTTCCGGTGAACATGTTCTACCCAGTGCAAAAATTGTTTTCTTTTACAATTAACTTGCGAATTCACAGAATTACTTTATTGAATGAGGCGTACTATCTGAATATTTAAAAAAAATAATTGTGTGAAAAATCTTCATTAATGTTAAATTATTACAGGGACAATTGCAGAAGTGATAACTAGGTCATGTTTATGTTCTGTTCGTTTATTTTATTACACTTCATTGTGTTAACTTCTTTTCTTAATATAAAACACATATGTTTTCTACATAGTAATTAGAAAATTTCTATTTTCTTCTCGGTGTTGGTTATGAAAACACGTGGACTTCTAACACCCAAAAATAAATGATTGTTTGTCTATCGTAGTATCACCAAAGCCATTCCATTCATTACTTTTCATGGGTTATCAGACTAGAAAAGCTCTCATTCTGCTGTTATTTAGGTTTAAGTGAAGAAAACTCTCCAGGAAGCTTTTTTGTTATTCAGAATACATAAAGCTAAGAAAAAGAAACATACTAGAAATACATGCAAGATATCCACAGATCAAAATGAAACTTAAACGTTTTCACAAATATTAACGTGTGCCCAGCGTGTTTGTAGAATCTAAAGCTAACATATCGACATACTTACAATTTGTTTTTATCTTTCCGTTTCTTTCGATTTCAACAGTTGTCTTATTGCGCTAATGAACATCATGAACATCAACATGCCTAGCTACAACTGCAGCTGGTAAGCTGTCACAGCGCAAGCACAATTACGAATTAAACAACTTTCAAAAATCCTCCATACCCCAAAATCCCCGTGAAAATCAAAGTTCCCCAAACACCTGCTGCACGCTCTCATAGGAATTGCAAACGAACGAACTCATCAAAAATCTTTAGGGACATTTTAACGATAGCTCTAATTCGCATTAAATTATTAAAACCCGTCAGCGCCGTTGGGAATGTCTGCATTCTGACGGCGCGAAGACGAATCTCATATTTTACGGCTGGGCGTTTCATTAAGATCTGGCCCGCAGCCGAGTCCTTTCCCAGACGGCGCGGAACGCCGCGGCATAGCGGCGCACGGCCGTTTTAAGCTGAGAGAGCACAGTGCGAAACACTTCCGATTCATAAGGCGGAAATACATTCAACTTAATTTAAATGGCCCTCATTTTAATGCATTTACAGATGAAATATTGCCTATTTTACATTTATCACCATCTTTGCGGTATTATTCCTCTGCGAGTTATTATTCCTCTGCACAGTTATGTGTTCCATTCAGGGATCCAGTTCAACGCCTATTTATATCTAGTGCAGATGAATAAATACATGAACGAAATGAATGAACAAATTAATACAATGCATTAATGAATCATTGTAAACGTACAGAAGTGAATGAATGGAGGACTAAATAAATGAATGATGTAGTGAATGTTTGGAGAAAATGAATAATTAAATGAATATGATGAATGAAATAAAAGAATGATAGCATGTGATAGATTTAGAAATGCGAGAAACTGGAAATTGTCCGAAATTTGGACATTACCTATTACCGGAATGAATTCAATCTGGATTTAAATTGACCTCAGTCAAGAGATGTGTCTACTTTCATACGAACGGTGGTTGATCCACGAATCCGTTTATAATTGGTGAACTGATACGCACAAACTTTCCGGAATTTAAATTAAACTAGTGATGCTCAAACTAATTACTTTTTCGTATTTTTGGTGACGTTAAACATTACAAACTCTTATAATTTCGCAACATCTATGCTTCTAAAACTTAAGGAGTGTCTTAAAAAACTGAAACGATATAAATCAAAATTGAATGGGTGAAAACCAGAACGGTATAAGTGAGATTTTACAAATTATAAAAAAAAAGTGTTTATATTAGACTATATTTCAGTGCTAATGTAATTTTGTGATTTGAATGAACAACTGAAATGCCGTGGTTTTAATGATGAAACAAAGCACCACGACTTTACAATGAAGAAAAAAACAACAGTTTTCTCGGAATTTAAAAAATGTCACTTATACCGGCCTGCTTTTTACCCATTCAATTATGAAAAACTATTAACATTTTGAAAAAAATGCATACATTAATTCTGGCATTCAAATTCGACACTAGCTAAATAGCTAAGTCGAGTTCAGTCGCTGTCTGGAGGAGAAAATTCTAGCCGCCGGCTGCTCTGATCGGTAGTTTTCCGTGGTTTCTCCGACCAACACTAGGCGAATGCCGGAACAGTAACCTAACACACGGGCCATGGACCGCGCGCAATTTTTTCTTCTCATTTCTTGTCCTTTTCCTCTCTCTCTCTCTCTCTCTCTCTCTCTCTCTCTCTCTCTCTCTCTCTCTCTCTTTTTTCTTGACACACACACACACACACACACACACACACACACATACACTTACATAGAATACACTATACCACACATGTCAGGAGACTAGTCGGAAGTATAGAGTTTGTCCCGACAGGAACGATGCCCCTCTGGGGGAGATACCTGGTTGGGGAAAATCTTCACAAGTCCACATAGGTCAACGCGACCCTCGGCATCCAGCGGGGGAAGATCGCCGCCACCTCGCGCGATAAAATCAATCACTATACTTACAGGACTAATGGCATCGGTTAACGCGCCCGGAATCACTAATCAATCATTTGAGTACTGCTCCGGTATTCGCCGGGTATTGATTTTTGTATTTTAATATTTTTACTGTAATATTTAATAATTACTTTTAAATGTTCTTTTACGTATCTTTCCAAATCGAAACAGAATTTAATTCTTTCTTTTCAAATATCGGATCGGATCAAATAATCAAAACGGAAGAGAACTTTGCGAATTGCACTTTGGAAGGTTCTCAAATGCCCTTAAAATGTTCAACTTCAATTCCTTCTATATTTTGATGTCTATAACTACAAAGTTTTTACCAAGATAATCTAGATCTTATCAAGTTTCAATGTTTTATATGCGTGTTCAAATTTGTTTAATATCTTCATGATGGTTACAATTACCAAAACTTTGTAATATGCGTTATGTACTATAGAGATGAAGTTGCTTAAGATACAAATGTCGTAACAATCACTGTCTAAATTTAAGGGGTGATTTAATGGTCAAATAATTTAATAAATACCGTGAAGAAATTTAATAAATACCGTAAATACCGAGAATAAAAGAAATCTGTTCTTCACCAAATGACATCTTGAAAGGAATAAGGGTACTTTTTGCTTAATTTTGAGTGTAATCGTGACATTTTCCTCCCAAAAAGGATAAACAAGATTTTCTCAAAAGTTGTTTCAATTTTTTTTTCAAAAATCAGTTGTTTACTACAATAGAGCAAAGTTTGCTTAATATTTTTTTATTTTTTATTTATTTATTTTTATTTATTTTACGTCAAAATATGACGTGCTATGGGAAAAGTGAATTGTGTGCACATTTTCAAAATTATGTGATCCCTACACTAAGTCATATACTACTTAAATTTTTAATTTTTGAAAGGAGAAAAACTCCCATGTAATAAAATCTATTTTCAAGGATAAACAAGCAATAAATTTTGAATTTTGAAAGGAGAAAAAACAACAAAAAACTCCCATGTAAATTTTGAATTTTGAAAGGGAGAAAAAAACAAAAACTCCCATGTAATAAAATCTATTTTCAAAGATAAATAAGCAATTAATTTTGGCTCTTATTGCTTCCTGCCGCGATAATTTGGAAATAATTTGGAAATAAATTGGAAATAAATTGGAAATAACGATAATTTGAATAATTGTATTTCCCACTGAATTCTAGAAGACGTGCACAGAAAATGAAGTTACATATATGGCCAGAAGCAAAACGAGGGCCATCTCAGCATTTGCTCAATGGATCAGGAAACTGGACAAAAAACCTGAACGAGATGGGGTCATTGACCCGGAGGCTGCAATACAATACTTGTTACAGGATGTTTATACACATTTATACAGTTCAAATGTTAAATAATGCATTATGTATAATTGTTAAAATTAATATTACTTTTCTTGTGATGCACAGTATAGTCTCTAATTGTATAGAAACAGTTATGCAGCAGAAACGATTTCACTTGGATTTGAACTTTTCTATCGAATTTAATCGTTTAATGTCATCTGGCATTTTGTGTTCCTTTGTTGTATCCTCACCCGTTACACACACAAACACACACACACACACCCTTGCATGCACTTCATTACCACATATGTCGGGGGCTGATTAATGGAGGGAGAATCTCCCACAAGTCGACGTGGAGTGTCGGGGCTGAGATCTCGTCCCGAGTGAGGCGGTGCCCTGCTGGGGGAGATTAATGGAGGGAGAATCTCCCACAAGTCGACGTGGAGGTCGACGCCGGATCTCACCACCCAGTGGGGAAGAAATACCGCCGACTCCCGGAATAGGGTAAACCACTAGTTACACTATCGAGACAAATGACCGGAAACATCAATCAATCTCGCATTTTCCTCACGGGTCAGAAGTAGCGCCAGGATGGAGTCACATCCGCCCCCGGGGCGATGGCTTGCTGGACACCGCGCGCGAGGCGGAGCGCGTTACGAGCGCGGGGCTCGAAGGGCGCGTTATGAGCGCCTGCGGTTTACGATGTGATCACATCACGCGGTTGTTGTCGCAGTTACGCAGCAAACTGCGGGGCGGCGGCGGCCGCAGCAGCGCCTGTGCACGGCCCGCGGCCGCCGGGTGCGAATCCTGTCCTGTTATAGTTGGGCTTCGCTCATTATCTCTGCTGTCCAACCCACAAATAGCGGTCAACTGAGAACACGTCGTTTGTAAACGGGAATATTAGCACTACTTGAAAAATACGAATTTTGAGTTATGGTCGTCATTTTGTAACATTTTATAATAATTGGTATTAACAGAGCTTCTCTGTTTTTTTTAAAAATAATATTAACCTTTTGGCCTATCAATTAGTGTTGGCATGTTCTTGTAATTTACAAAAAGCGGACATTCAAAACATGTTTATCTAAAAAGTTTATTTCTCGCGGTGTGCCATTATAATAGCTCATGAACGCTTTTTTTTAAATAAAGAAAATGTGAAGTTGATTCATCTTATTGTATGTGATGGCATGAACATCATTCGACATGAAGTGAATAAGCCATATTTTTCTAATGCTGAACACATCTTTACTATATCCTATGCCACTTCCAACTAGAAGACTATTTATATGGCACTTTTCCAATTCGATCCTTCGTCTTGTGACTTGTGACGATCGGTTGTGACGCTATTGGTACAAGGACTAACGCGCAACGGAACTAAACCACTCCGGAGAATCAACTCATAAATGGGACACTCCGCAACAGGTGTCGAAAACTGACTAATTAGTGTATAATCATGAATGAAACTCAGACAAAATAGGACGATTGGACGGACTGATAAGAATGGGAGCCAAGCCGAGCACAGAAAATTATAATAAGGGATAAACGAGTACAATGGGTAATTATAATATGGGTGTTCTATAGTTGGTAAGAGTCAAGGCAGAGCTGTAACAGCTCATTAAGAGGTCGCGTGCGCAACTACGCCGATCGAGCAGATGCCAGGCAGTGGTAAAAGGAAAAAAAAAACCTGCGAGAAAAGAGGGTGCGGGACGCCTTCAATCTGGCTCTCGAAGCTACGCGTGTGTGCGGGCTGCGATTCTGAGATAACAGTAACACATAGTGAAAAAGACAGTGTTTCTACGGACATAAGGGGCTCCGAGGCGAATGAACTTTGAAGTGAAAGGCAAGTGACTCTGTAGTGAAAGGAAACGTAATTGTAGACCATTATCGCGAGTCTGAATGACCATTACCGCTTAAGAAACTCGGCATTGGTCGTAGATTCATCACCATCATCTTTCAGATAGCTGATCTACAAGTTGCTGCCAGCATTTCATATTCAGATGGAGCTTTTAACAACGGGTAAGCTACCATAGGCTGCATCAATGCAATTTTTTTTTTTTTTTGTAAATGACGTAAATGGTCTGGTAACATTCTGAATCGAATGCTTAATTCTTGGACACTCAAAAGTATTCGTGCGAAATTTTGAAGTAATTATACCAGAGGTAATGTTTTTACATACACGTACAGTTTTAAAGAGTTGCACTTTTATAGAATACAATACATCCTGCGAGGTAGTCCTTCCACTCTCTCAGTCCTTCACAAACTGATTAAAAAAAACATCGAAAGACCTGAATGTTTTGGACGCTTGCATTGCATGGAGGTAAATGTTCTCGATAAGATTCCACCAAGCATTAATTTTTCCAAAGTCACAAGTAAAGCAATTCTCAATTCCCAGGCCAAGAATCCCTGGTAACAAAAAAACCCTCCCCAATCCATGAAAGCAGAGTGAGTGGGATTGCAGCTACTGACAGACGGCGGCAGAGCTCAGCGTCCGTATATAGTTCCCATATTCGTAATTCATTTACGTGATGTACACAATGCATTTCGAAATGCTGACCTAGAGTTCCAGTTTTGTACATTATTCATAAATGAGCAACCCCAAGATCAGTGATCGACTTTCGCCTCTTGACCGTGGAATTGGGTTCTTCACAGCACTCTTCTTACAGGTTTTGGATGTTTCTCAAACATAGAAAAGAGAGCGTTTTGGAAAATTGTTGAATCAACTCAGTATCCCACAAAGTAACGTCTTTTGTACTATTTTGTTCACGACTGCTTGTCATCACCATCAGCAGCTGCCTGAGTAAAGGCAACGTCCGCTCGAGCGTGCCGTGTGCGGGTTCAATCCTTCACTTCAAGACGAGCAGCATATTCAGCATAAAGGACTATACCACCCATCATTAATTACTATGCCACTCATTACTATTGCTATACCGCCAACGATTTTTCCTTGCCAACACCTTATCGACACATCACCACATCCAATGTCATCGTATTATCATAGGTAATACCACAAGTGTTTTGGAAATTGTCGATAAATCCCCGACTCGCGAAGCGAGGATTAGATGAGTCGCAGCTTATTATTGGCCAGTAGGAGGGGTTCATATTTTTCCACATATTTGGAACAACATGAACATAAAATCCTTATTGAAAAGCCACTTCTTGTTCAAGGAAAACGAATAATCCGAAAACAGAATTGCAAAACTTGATAATTTTTTGGTTGGTGTCTCCCATAGTTACATATCAGCCATGATAACAAAGGATTTTGCTCTTTCCGTCATTCACCCAGAGAAGCTGCGACGAAAGCAGTGCTCCTTTCCCCGTTGGTGGCAACAGATTCCAACCAAGAGCATCTTGCTTGAGCCGAAGCTATGCGAAAGAAAAAGTACTCTTGCCTTCATGTTCGTGAAAGAGTTTTCTCTGTTTCTATTGCAATTCGTCTCGTAAGCTCAGGAAATGCACGAAAGTAGCATTATGCCCGTGATTCTGGAGGATAGGAAAAAAGAAGTTTTGGAAAAATGTTGAAAGAATTTAATTTTTAATTCCCTTTCTATGTCGGGCAGAATTTTAGTCACACTGATTGCAAGGGTCTTTTGGAATTTTTATACTTAATTATTCCTTTTCTTTTTTCTTATTACGACTACAAGGACCAATTCGATCCTTGCTCTAGCATGCGTATACTCGTCGCAGAATTGCATAGATACAACACATACATTGAAAATCTGACCTACTCTGCTTTCATGTATGGTTCATTATTAACATTCCTCACTTGATTAATGATTCAAGCTTTTCACCTCGCGCTACTCGCTTGTTATGCCGCAGCACTTCCCAACATTCTTGTTACATATTCTGATTACACTTTCTTTATAGTTTTCCAATCCCTTTTAGATTAGTTTAGGTTCACTGATTGTACTTTTTAATATATTTTATTTCTACTGGGAGGGATCTCAATCACAGTGTTGGCCTGACATGACCAACGTACTCACATTATTGCAGAATGTTTTATAATTAACTAAAATAGGATTTTGAAAATGCTGATGAAAGATATTTTAATGTAACCGGTTGGAATTGACAGATGTAAAGCAACTTTTGGACTACAACAGTACTGATTTTCATCTTCAAACTTCAATATCTAGATCCGCCCTAGAGAATACGACGATAGAGTACTTCCCAACGCGTCTATTCCAAAACGACTTTCACATTTCTGTCCCATCGTGGGATAGTGAAGTGACATTCCTTGCCAATCAATAGTGCTAACGCTCTACCTCGTCTGCTATAATTCTGCTTCTACTAGAGCTTTTATACCTTACGAAGCTATAAAAGTTACCGACTCTGCATCTTCCCGGATGAAGTTGTATTATATGGGCATTCCACAGCTCAGTAGCAACATTGAATTGGTGTTTCGGATTGTAAAACAGCCAAGAATAGCCGAGTGTAAGTGAGTGCTTTGCCGCACACATTGTGCGTAATTATTAAATGATATAAGATATGAAATATGTTTTTAAATAGTATTCGAGGAACCGGGAATATTGCTCAGTCTAATAATGAGACGCTTATTGGTAACTATTGGCATTACTTGAATAATGATTGATGTTTGTAAAAGAATTTTGTTTTCCATGAATGTTTCAAAACCAATTTGAGATAAAAGTAAAGCACGTTAAAAAGCATTTGCAAGTTGCCAGTTCATGTATGAACTGATACATTGGCTTAAGTGGATCTACTGACGAAATTTCGACAGGGGTTGCGTGAGGCCAACGCGGCTTTCGCTTTAAAAACAAAATACGATAGAAATGTAATGACGTATTACGTGCTTTTAAAAACCTTCCAGTGCATAAAAATGAGTTTATTCTGTTAAAATGTGTCACAGCAGTATTTGTTACTGTCTCCGAAGTCAATGTGATGTGTAGATATTAACAATACTTACCTTCAATATTCAACACAAACGTTTAATTTATTTTATTTATTTACTTATTGTTTTGGTTTTTACAAAAACAATGGGTTCATATAAATAAGAAACATCACATTTTTGTTGTAACTTGCTAGGTTTTTCAAGTGGTATCATATCATTGAATAAAGTTTTGCGGGTTAAAGATTTTTCATTATCATCACAGAATCAATTTGCATATGTAATGTTGCTTTGTGTTAAAAGAGAAGCAAACCAAACACATTTTTAGTTGAGAGGAACATGTTTTTAAAGCAGTTAAACATTTTATTTAAACGAACATGATTCGCAGTTTTCTTTCTCCTTAACTTTTTCAAATTGTACGGAGTCTTCTACCAGTAAATGTGAAGACGACGTAATTGACGACTTCATATTTACTGTCTATAAAAGTATTCATACGTTTCATATAATTTTTGATATTGGTATAAGAAATGATTTCTTATTTCCGTATCATAAACATTAATACCATAAGCATGTTCAATTAAATAGTCTAATATGTTTAAATGGAATAACATGTAGAACAATGAAAAGAACTATCCCGAAAACCAAATGTACGTCATAAAATTTTCCTAAAATAAAGCAGCAGAACATTTCGAGAGTCGCTTGGGTCGTTCAAATGCGACGTATATGGGCTCCTATGTATAGTTTAGGCAAAAATGAAAAATGAACTCAATTTATAAGATGTATCTATTATTTCTCTTTTTGCCTTTCTGGAAATAAAAGCAGCAACAATAAAATGTCGGATTTAACAACACAAAAATAATCTTTCTACTTGGTGTATTATTAAAGGTTGCAATTAGAAACATTTAATTGAGAATGAAAAATTACGTTGCAGTCAGAGAATGAAAAACACCTACAGTCATCAACTGTTAAAACACATGCTTACCAAAACAATTACTTTCACAAACACAAAATGCTTCAATGAATATCTTTCCATAAAGAGCCTTTCCATTTCTTCTCGTCGACCGAAAATTACGCAGAGCTATTCCCATGCAAAGAAAACGCCAAAATGGAAAGCGAGCATTCGAGACTTCTTGCTGGTCACTGTTGCGCACAAAACATTATAAGCCGAATACTTTATGTACGTTATCACGAAGATTGCACACACACAGTACAATCAATTAGTGCGAAATGTGTCGGGTCACATTAAAGGGAATGTTTATCAAAACAAAATAATTCATGAGAAAAGAAACGAGTTTTTTTTTCGGACGGATTTCTTCCCGCAAACCAGACACAGCGTTTTTTATTTCTCATCAACCTCCGCAAATTATGCGGTGCTACCTGCGTGCGGAGGGGGCGGGGCGGCGGGCGACGAATTGTAATCCAGGTCCACGGGCGCGCTCTATCGCCCCGCTGATCCGCAGAATTTAATCACCGGTCCAATCCCACCTCCGCGCCCCTCCCCTTTGTCGCCATCCCGCCCCGCCAAGCCCATTGCGACGTCCCCGCCATGCCCACGTACACCGTAGTCCCGTCTTTGCCGTCAGTTCGTCACCTCATTGCCCAGGTTCGCATTAGTCTACTCTATCCCGCCCCTTCAACCCCAACCCCCACCCCTTTATTTCGCCGGCCCCCTGTCAACTCGCCTTGAGGAATGCTCGCTCCGTCTACTCCTTTGCTCAACTCCTTGTCCTGCCATCGCTTGTCCACCCTATTATCGCCGTCTGCCCGTCCATATCTTGATCTCCTAGCTCACGCCGTCCCCTTGTCTTCTCTCTCTCTCTCTCTCTTCCCTCTCTTTCTCTCTCTTTTCTCTCTTCTCTCTCTCTCTCTCTCTTCTCTCTTCTCTCTTCTCTCTCCCCTGCCGCGCCCGCAGGTCACGCCATCTCCCTTCTCATCTCTCCCGCAACCACCACGCTCTGTTCCAAACCGTCCCGCTCTCTCCACGTTGACACCGGCTCGTCGTGCCGTTTCCATCCCTCATCACCTTGCCCGGCGCCCGCAGGTCACGCCATCTCTCATCTCTCATCTCTCTCTTCCCACAGTCGTCCCACCTCTCTCCCTTCCACTCCCTCGCCGTCGCTCCGCCTCGTTCCCCTCCGCAGCCCCGTCGTCCCGCGCACCTCGCTTCGCGCCAACACGGATACACAAAGGACCGATTGTTCGTGTCAACACGAGAGCGTGCACAGAGCAAACCGGCGGCACTTGCGCCCTCCCACAGGCGCCGCTGCCGCCCTCTGTTATTTTAATTCGATTAAGTGCACATCGAGGATAAAATAAAAACACCGCGGGCGATATCGCGATCGCTTTGTGCCGGTCGAATGGCGCGTATCTGATTACGCGCAAACGCTCTTAAGGGATGCGGGGTCTTTCGGGTTGCGTTCGAGCCGGCGGTGCGGGCGCGGCGGTTCCCGGCTTTAAGGTTTAATCGTTCTAAACGTCTCCATTGACGGCGTGTGTTTACATGGCTGTAAATGGAGATCTCTTTGAAAGCCAAGTCCGGGGAATATTACGGAGGAAGAGAGGTTCGAGTGTCTTTTTACAAAGAAGTGTACGTATGAGGAAACATGAAAGCGGGAGTTAAGCTATATGTTGACATGTGCAAGTTACACTGTATTTGAAACGTTCTATTTCTTTTAGAAAAACTTCAAGAATAAGCTCAATGTGAAATGCAGACACAAAAACAGAGAAAGTAGTAATTCCAGTCCTGGTAGATTGTGTGCTTGATATTACGGCGCAAACGGAATGTTCTGTAAATCGTTACCAGCAGTAGTCATTATAATCATCATCAACAAGGATTAAGCTGGAAGCCCGCTTCGAAAACATTCATTCGCCATTAATTTCGCTACATTAAATATTAAAAAGAAAATGTTATTTTGATTATATTTTCACAATATTATTATTATTTAATTATCGCGCCGTGTGTGTAATACCGACAATAGATTTTCCGTTAATTTCTTAGTACTGTTATATTTTAGTTTACATCTAAATACTAGCGGTGTGATGATAATGAGATAATACGCTACCGTGCGTATCTACTAGTTATTATAGACACGCGCGCAACTATCTATGAAGAAAAATTGTTACGCCATTATTCGTGCGTGGGCTGCTAGCGAAACTACGGCCCGTCTTTATGATGTTCATGAGTGTACAAAGTCAACATTTATATTATTTACTACAAAAACCTTTTACAGTAGCAATAAAACATATTATACTTAGACATTTGAAATCATACAACCACACAAAGAAATGATTATAAATACAATAAAATTAATTTGCCTTCATTTCACAAAATGTATATGCAGCCAATATATTTATTCCATGGTTTTCCTTCCTATCATCGTGTACCTATTAATTTCACGGAATGCGTTTTTAAGCCTTGCATTATTATCATCGTGCATTACTCGAAAAAAGCGCGTCCGAGGCCCTTAAATAGTACATTATGAAATGATGATGTAATGATGGGTATACTAATACACGAGTGTGATATTACGATACGAGCGAGTATCGTAAACTTCACACGAGTGTATTAATACCCATTACATCGAGTTTCATACAGTACTTTTTGTATGACTTATGCTAACTTTTCTAAGTTTTTATTACATGGGAGTTTATTACATGGGATTTTTTAGATTTTATTTTATTTTATTTTATTTTATTTTATTTTATTTTATTTTATTTTATTTTATTTTATTTTATTTTATAGATTTAGATTTTATTACATGGGAGTTTTTTTTCTCCCTTTCAAAATTCAAAATTTATTGCTTGTTTATCCTTGAAAATAGATTTTATTTCATGGGAGTTTTTGTTTTTTTTTCTCCCTTTCAAAAATTCAAAATTTAAGTAGTATATGACTTAATGTAGGGATCACAGAATTTTGAAAATGTGCACACAATTCACTTTTCCCCATAGCACGTCATAGGCAGTTTTAACTGTTTTTGACGTAAAATAAATAAATAAATAAATAAATAAGTTAAACTTTTACATTCAATCGTTTCGTAGCAGTTGTCTTGCAGGATTCAGCCAAGGCTACCTAGCGGACAGCTCGCTACCGTTGCCTCAGATGGCTTTGGTGTCCAGTCAGCATGCGAGAGAGTACAAAAGTTGCAGTAATAATTCCGACTCACCATTTTCGCTTTTTCTCTTATTTCTGGAGGTGCCAACTCCACTTCTGATTCACTAGACATTTTAAACTAAAAAATTGGATGGTTTTTAAAGGTAACCACACGGTAGCCACATACAACACAAAATCATTTGCGTTCAGATCTTAACGTCAGTCAAATGTTCCCTGCAATAACTATCATGTATTAAATGGATAAAAAATTAATTTATTTTAAATAATATTCCACGTAAAAAGGTTAATAATAAAAAATTAAACTGACAAGCATATACATTATTAAATGCAATTTTAATGTACACAATCGAACAAACTTTAAAATGTTCTCAATGATTAATGAAGTGTAAATTCTTGGTTTGTAAACTTCTCTGTGATTGGTCAAGAATCTGTATCATAATGAAATCTGTATCGTAATGAGTATCATTATGCAACGGGTTGCAGCCATCAAATGAAAGAATTATACAATGGGAGTAGAAAAACAGGTTTTTCGTGACCCTTACAGAATGTTTTTTTGTTTTTATTTATTTATAGTCGCATCAACAGCTTGGTTATTTGCAACTTTTCTGTAAGTTTACAATAAAGGTCTTTCATGGCCTGATTACATATTCTTTACACTTTAATCTTTTTGTACAATGAATACATAGACGTTACAGTTTACATTAATCACTGGTTGAAAATAAATCACTACATGTTATAACATACACAGCACATATACTCAAAAACAGTATTACAGATCGTTAGAGACATTAATTGGTTCAATGAGTTTTAATTTTATTTCTTATAGGAATACACAATATTTCTTCTAGCGTAATATAAAAAATTATAATTTTTTCATCCATTACATTTTTCAGCGGTACCCCCAATCAGTAGCTTGATTTATTGTCAGATACGTTTCAAGTTGGGTTCCAGTATAACGCTTGTTTCAAAACAATAGTTAAACATTTTACATTACTTTCGCAGGAGATACTTTTTTCCTAATGATATATTTCAAGCCATTCTATAAAATTTGGACAAAGTCACTGTAGTATTCCCCACCATAATATTAAGGACAGTATTCGCAGCAAAAACTTTGAAATAAATGATCTGAATTTCCAGTTAAAAAATCAAAGAACATGTGGTATGTGTATGTGCGTACGTATTTTATACTTCATTTGTTTCTAAAATTTGTTTTAAGCTTAGGTAATTTCGAAAATAGTGCTAAGTTTCCTTCCTCATCGTTAATTTACAAAGAAAAAGTCATAGTCTATGAATTCAGTGTTGCAGATGTCATCAATTCCACTCGTCAGTTTACCAAGTTTTCTACTTTATGAATCACCCCAAAAAATGTTCTTTTTTTACCGATCGTTAGAATTCATGTATTCAGTGATACTCTTTCTAGGTCGGCCTCGATGGCATAGGGGCATACAATTACGTCGAAGTTCACGGAGTCGAAGTCTTTGCAGTCCAATCCCGAAGAAAATATGGGTGCTTCCACCATGTTTGTGGTGTGGTTGCTATCAGTTACCACCACTTATCCCGTGTTAACTTTCTCTCATCCTAATAAATCCTATGCATCATCTGACTTCACTCAACACTTAAACCATTCAAGTAGTGGAAGGCAAAGGCTACTACGAACAACCCTCACAAAAGAGTAAGCATCGTTCCTTGACTACTCCGAGAAATGACTGCGGCACCCATTGATTGCATCGACAAGTCTTCCTGGAATCCGCTACAAAATATAGAGCAGGAAAATTGACTTTGCAAATTCATCCTTCCGAACGAATCTCCATCAAAATCAGCCCGAAAATTGCGAAGCTCCTTGCGAAGAGCCTCGTAAAAGGATCGCAGTGAGCTTCTTACTCAGCCACCGGAGCCAATATCGAATCAGCCGCCTGCATAAGGGCTCTCCACTGCAAGACGAAATGGAAGGTGCATTTGCCGGAAGACGCTGTTATGTAGGACGTCATCGAACGCACTCCCAAATTCTTCAAATGGAGACACTCTTTGATCGAAAGGAAGGAAAAAATCAAACCATATATATTTCAGACGAATACATATTTCTTCGAGTCTATACTTTTTCCTTGCATATATTAGTTTTTACTCTTGTTTGTATCAACCTAATTTATTTTCTTTGATTATGAAAGCGAAGTCTCGAAGAGATTTTGAACTTGAAGGCTTATTTAACGAAGATGCATATTCGGAGAAGAGCTTGAAAGTTGTGATTGGTGAGAGAACATTTCCTTTTATAGAGATTCAAAATGACAGCAAAAGGAATATTGGAATTTACAATTCTAGGAAAAGTAAAGTTAGTGAGATTGCCATCAATTCTTCCATTTTAGAAAGAATTCACTACTAGCTAGTTCACTACTAATATGGTAGAGATGATAAAGTATGTATGAATACATTTACTGTGTACGCACATTTTATACCAAACTATGAACCGATTGCTTGAATGAGGTTCCAACAAAACCTAGTTATTTTTACCCAATTTTGTCAAGGAAGTAGAGTTGTTTTACATCAATTACATTGTTTTTTATTTCTGATTTTTCTAAGCAGTTTGAAATATTTAAGATTGGAACGTCAGTTAATTTAATAATTATCTTTTAAAATAAACATCCCGTACACAACAGCCGGAATTTTTGCCAGTCATTTAAACGATAATTTTGTTACAAATTGATTAAAAAATGTATCAATGTTTCACCCACAACGTTTTTATTACTTACAGGAATTCTATTTCAAATATACAGAAATAACTCACACAGCGACACACATACACACACACACACACACACACACAATTTCAATGCGCTCTCCACTTGAATGAGAATCGCCCCACTTCTATTAGGTACCGTTCCTCGCGAATTTTCTATTTTATGCGGATGGAAATCAATGGTGTGGAATTAACGACGGCCAGGTAGTTGCCGACCTGAAAACATTAAATTACGGGTATAAACACAAACAGTTTCCTACTGATACCAGCCCATTGGTGCTCGTAGGGTACAGAATTGCTCCAGCAATGTGAATTCACTCGTGCCTTTCTAAATTTGCTCGCCAGGTGCTTAGCATTTTAGACACTCTTAATTCAACCACAAAACATGATTGTTTAATTAAAATGTATTCAGAACTACTACAAGCGATTAAATGAAAATTCAATATGTTGTAAATACAATATACCGAAGTCAATCACAAAATATCGTCTACATATATGGTAGGATATATCCGGAGTTGATGAATAAAATTTTACAATGTTTAAGAAAATTGCAGTTGAGTTTCGTTAAGATGTCGCAGAGAGAGAGAGACATGGACACATGTTGAAACGCATACTGTACATAAAATACGTATTATGTTGAGGTTAACACGAACAAGAGTTATGGCTAATGACACCGGCTTAAAAGATAATTATTTGAGTCACACATCAAGTAGATGTAAATATACATTCATGAAATAATTTAACTAATGAGATTGGGAACTGGTGAATGTTTCATTATCTCTATAGTACGGTACGGAGCTATATTTATGTTTTTACAAATTGAAGACAGTCTTCAACAAAAAGCGTCTATGATTTTATTACGCTACGCTGTTCATCTGCCTGGCTCCCAGACACCAAACGCTTTTTTAACATATTTATTCATTTTGTAAGATTTACATCGTTCAGTGTAAGATTTACATCGTTCATCGTTTACAGATGTATTTTTCAGACTTAATCTAGTTAAAATAGCTAAGCTAACTTAGTCTATATATTGGAGAGGACCCTCTAGGGAGAACCTCGGTGTTAAGCATCGTGGTCGGCTAAAATTTTTAGGAATGCTTCAAAGGAATCTTTTTTATTCGAGTGTGGGTTGGATTTTCGGTCGTTTGTAATGGGATGCTGCTGGTATGTCTGTTAGGTTTTGGTAAAAATTGTGTGATATGTGTGCTATTTGGTTTATTATTGTATTGATATTTAATTCTGAATGAAGTTGTTTATTGCTTATGAACCAGGGGGCATTTGTGATTAATCTTAAAAATTTATTTTGCATTACTTGAATTTTATTGACATTTGAGGGGGCTGCGTTTGTCCATATGGGGCATGCATAAAGCAGTAGTGGTCTGATTATTGTTTTGTATAATGTTGTACTGTTTCTGTATGACAGAGATTTATGTTTGTTGATTAGTGGCCGGAGTTGGAATAATTTATTTCTAGCTTGTTTAATTTTGATGTCTATGTGGGTTTTCCAGGTTAGTTTTGTGTCCAGATGAAGTCCTAGGTATTTTATGGGTTGTGATGGTGGGGTCCAGGTGATGGGGAGTTGTTTATTACTAGCAGACACCAAACGCTTGCTCTCACGAGCTTTTCAATGTGACTGAAAAACCTTACAACGGCATATCCATGTGTGTATATGTGTATGCATATAATCCCTATGTCGTACGTAACCGTAACGTACTCATACATATTTGTGAATTAACATGCAAATTCATACATTACTTACACATTAGTAATCTCACATAAAACTGACGAATGGATCCTTTCAGACATTATCTGACTCTACTGTGTACTTCATTAACGAAAATCTTTAAGATAAATCTAACGATTTGTTATCTTATAGTTTGTAGGATCAAATTGTTGCTATGATGCTATTTTCTTCTACTCGAGCACTCCAAAGCTCCAACCGCTGGTTCTAAAAGCAATTTTTTCTATAAGAAGTAGAGAATCCGTTAGACCTTCGCTGCATAAGCCCCGTGAACTTCGGTGTGGACTAACTTGCTTTACATCGGTCTCTCCCTCCGACTTAAACATAGCAATGGAGTAGACAAGCACGAGTTTAGAAGAAGGTTCAAAAAGTCGTAAGACATAAAAACATTCTGACTAGGAACGTACAATGCTTCAGCGATACCGGTTAAATCGACACCTAATATTTAGGAATTCTAAAATTTGCTTATGTTTTTATATGTCCATTGAAAAATTAATATTTGCAAACTAATGTAAACATTTCCAAATCCAGTCTTAAAAATGGAACATTGGACCGTAATAGGATAATAAGTACTATATTCACTTATAACAACCTTCATGTTCATATATCGAACCTATGTTCAATGTTAGCAAAAACATCGCTTTTCAATGAAATCATCAAATCAGTTCATTCAAACAACAAATATATTTGCCTTCCGTTCACTGACAAGTGACGTTCAAAATCCAACTTAAATATTTCCAATTACGCTAAACAATTTTGAGCCTAAGTTACTGATGATTCTTGGCATCCAATATTCACAATTAATAAGTTCTAATCTTAAACGTCCAGTAGTTATGAATACAACATTACAATCTGTTAACTATGGCCGTCATTCAGCTCAGCGATATTAGGACAACCCAATCAACAAACTTTAATTGTTTCCTTTACCTCTAGCAAACATGGAACTTTTGAGAACCCATTAAACTATGTACTAATACTTAACTAAACTTATGTACTAATAGTAAATGAACTATACAAATTCTAATGCTATGAACAATACAATTTTTGATTGATGAATATTGGCTCCTTACATAAACATATAAATAGTTAATTTGCGACTAGAAGTCGTAACAAATTGCATGACTTAAGTATCTAAACAATACTAGCTTTGTTAAAACATTCTCTCTTTCACTTCTAATATCTTTATTATTCCAAACTGACTCATTGAAAAGCAAAGGCTTTTACGATTCGCGCGCATTGCCTCACGCAGATTTCCTGTTTGAAGGCAGGACACTCCCTGACGCGACAAATCGTCCGGCCAGAGCGAGGGTTGAATTGAAAGAGTAAATACTTTTCCGCCGACCCATGTACGAGAAAAAGTTTGCGCGAACACTTTTGCACCTACTGGTTTATTTGCATGCAATTTCAGCGGGGGCACAGCAGCGGAACGCAGGCGGGCGCGGGGACTGGAGTGGGGTCGGGATGGGGGCGCCAGCGGTGCGGGGCCTGGAGCGGGGTGGAGGCGCGGGATGGACTCGCGAGCAGTGCGGGAGGGGGCGTAGGTGCAGCAGGATGGGGCAAGAAAGAAGGTGGGGGAAGATGAGAGGAAGTGAGAGCTAACGCAGGGCGACTGGGACAGGCGCAGGTGGACGCGGTGCAAACGGGAAACGGTGTCCTGGAAGCGTGGAGCGGCGCAAGCGGTTTCGGGGCGTTGGCGGGGAGGGCGAGAGACGGCGGAGGGTGAGAGACGGGGAGGGGAGGAGGCGCGGGAAGGGGTGCGAGCGGAGGGAGCGGGAGCGCGCCCACCTTCTCTGCGTCTGGGATTCGCTGATGCAATTTACGGGCCGCCAACGCAAACGGCGCGCCAGCCCGCGGCGTTTACTGACCCCGCGGCAAGGCCGGCGGCGGCGCCAGAGGCGGAGCCACAGACGGCGGCGGAGAGCAGCGGGCGAGGGCGAGGGCGAGGGCTGGAGCAGGGCGATCGAAGGGCGGGCGCCCGGTCAGGGGCGAGGCGCTGGGGATGGACTGAAGACGAGTTGACTGGGGGTGCGGGTGCGATAGAGGAAACGATTGAACGCGAATGTTGTAGACATGCGATTTATAACGGGTAATGACTAATAATTTTTATTCATGGATACGACTGCGAGATTAAAAGGCAAAACAAAGAAGTGAGAACAAAAAGTTAGAAAAGTAAATGAGATGAGCAATAGGAACAAATTATGTTAAAATGGGAGACAAAGAAGAAAGGAAGGCGAGAAGGAAAATAAGTGTTTTATTGAATTGAGTTTAGCCTAACTGATAATATTTACACAAATTGATAAATGAAAGATGGGTAATTTTGGCACTACTTTACTGACAGATGTTATGAGTGTTAAGTGAGGATTAGAAATTCTAATTACGTATCGCTAGAAAATTACGCAAAGTTGTAATGACGGAAGTCGGAAATGTGAAATTAAGGAGACATTAATATCTACTGCAATCCAAATGGGAAATATGCGAAGATCAGTTATAAAGGAGATCATTGAAAGACTATTTGTGTGCATATAACAGTGAGATAAACAGGAAAACAAAGGAAGCACAAAGCTCCAGATGTAACAATAGATAGCAGTAAAAAGAAAAATTAATAGCAAGAGCAAGAGACAGCAGAGTCACGGAGATAAAGAACGAGGTGTTGGCAAGAACTGTTACATCGGCGGGTAATGAATGAGAACGCGAGCGGAGCCGAGGAAGCGAACAGAGAAGGGTGTTGAGCAGCTAACGAGCACCGGGAAGAAATCTAGGGAGCTGCAGACCGTGGTGATGACCATAAAAACGAATGGTCTACCAGGGATTACAGCGGGAGGAAAAGAAAGGACGAATCGCAGATAGCCGGTTTGGAATAGGAGAAAGAGAAAAGCGAGAAACGCAGGGTAAGCGAGTCTACAAGAGGGAAGGGCGGTGTGAAGTGGACGGCAGAGTCATTATTTCCCCTCAGCTGTCCAGGTGAGTGCTGGAATGCACGTTCGGCGCTAACGGAGGAGCGCGGTGGAGGGGCGGCCGGTGCGGGATGGAGATGAGCCAAGAGCGTGAACGTGCCGGGCACGCGTGGAGGCCCGACGACGCGCGCGACGCGGGGGGAGGCGAGGGGGGCGTGGACAAGCGGCGGGCGGTCGATGGGCGGAACCTGTAAAATTCACGCGGCACAAGTATTCGGGCGCGGGGGGGGGGGACCCCCGCCACTGTGGACGGCCCCGGCCTGGGTGCGGGACAGGCGGCGGGGACACAAGTGCGCGCAGGGGAGAGGTGTGACGGTGGGAACGGATGCATCATTCACATCGCAGCCGGAGCTCACGATGATGAAGAGTCGAGAGGTGCGATGCACTGAAAGACGCGAGGTAATTCGGCTCAGAAAGGTAAATAATGGGAAGTATGCCCCAGGAGACAGAGGATGACAATGAAAACGCTACGGAGATAGCCTTTCATCCGTTGGTGGCGAAATAATAGGCGGAAGTGGTGTTGCAGGAGCGGGCGTTGCAGGAGCGGGCGTTGGAGGAGCGGGCGTTGGAGGAGCGGGCGTTGGAGGAGCGGGCGTTGTAGGAGCGGGCGTTGTAGGAGCGGGCGTTGGAGGAGCGGGCGTTGAGGAGCGGGCGTTGGAGGAGCGGGCGTTGGAGGAGCGGGCGTTGGAGGAGCGGGCGTTGGAGGAGCGGGCGTTGGAGGAGCGGGCGGTGGAGGAGCGGGCGTTGGAGGAGCCGGGCGTTGGAGGAGCGGGCGTTGGAGGAGCGGGCGTTGGAGGAGCGGGCGTTGGAGGAGCGGGCGTTGGAGGAGCGGGCGTTGGAGGAGCGGGCGTTGGAGGAGCGGGCGTTGGAGGAGCGGGCGTTGGAGGAGCGGGCGTTGGAGGAGCGGGCGTTGGAGGAGCGGGCGTTGGAGGAGCGGGCGTTGGAGGAGCGGGCGTTGGAGGAGCGGGCGTGGGAGGAGCGGGCGTTGGAGGGGGGCGTTGGAGGAGAGGGTGTTGAAAAAGTGTGCGCATTGGAGTGGCGTTGGGGGAGTTCAGCGTTGGAATTGTTTATGTGGATGCGCAGTTGGAGTGGCGTTGGTAGAACGGTAATTTATTGATGCGGTTGACGCAGGGAACGGGAGCCACGATGATGAGGTAATTAGTAAAAGCACGGCAATAAAATTACTTATACGGTCAAAAGTGCGGGTTTTGTCAAAGGGGCGGAGGTCAGGACTTCCGATTCAGTAACGATGACTCCCAGCAAAGCTTGCGGAGTGCAGGAAACAGGGGGAGTCTGGGGGAAGTCGGGGAGGAATGACCAAAAAGGGTGGCGGTTTGCTTGCGGTCCGAATCGTGTTAGCTAGGTGATGGTGTCAAAGCTGCGCGCAAGGCGAGGGCGGTGTTTACAGAAATGGTCGCGATCACTAGGGGAACGGCAATGAGGAGATGGCTAAGCAGCACCAGCAGCGGTGAATGGCCTGGCGGTGCCGCCGTGGCTGCGGTTTCCTCACTGAACTGTATCAGTTGCCGACAACTGTGCAGGGGGAACGAAACGTAGTGGGATGCGGAGCCAGAGGCAGATAGGAGGAGGCTGCGCGGGCGGTATGGTCAGTCTCGAAGTTAGAGTTGGGGTCGTAGAGATAGCAGAAATGGACGAGCGGTGATTCATGTTCGAAGCAGGTGCGAAGGAGAGGACGGCGCGTTGGAGTGAGGGCGGGAGCAGGAAAGGGGCGGTGTCGAGCGAGGGGCCTGGGCGTAGTGTTCCGCTGACGAAGGGAGGGAGTTGCGGTTGAAGGGGTTGGGGCACGGCTGCTGGGACGTGTGGTTGGGTAGCGGGGGAAGGCGGGGCGTGAGCAAGGCGGTGCGGGGTGGGGGCAGGGGGGCGAGGGAGGGGCGGTAGTGAGGCGGGGACGGAGAGGGGGCGGGGCGAGGGTGAGGCACGGTCGTGCAGACCGGGCAGCAGGGCGGGGCGGGGGCGGCACTGTGGTGGAGGGGCGGTGGCCGCTGCGGCGACACTCGGCGCGGCCGAGGCCCCGATTTGATGCGGTTTTCAATAAGGGCGTCGACGGAAACGCCCACGCGCATAATTGAGGCGCCGCCTGGCAAAGGCCGCGTAACCAAATTACGGGCTCTGGAGACAAATTCCCGATATTGCTGAGGTGCCTGGGAGGAAGTACAGAGCACCACAATCGGGGCCCGCGTCACTACATAAATAATTTAGTAAGGTTGTGGAACGAAATTGTAATGGGAATGCAAATCTTCAAATGAAAATGTCAAATGATGAAAATCAGCTATTCATGCTGTGATTGATTGAAATAATTGTACATTGCGTGTTTCATGAAACATTCTTCATTTCATGCTTCAGGCTGTTGCCTGTATTGCCTTCACAGTGTCTCCTCCTCCTCACTGCTCATCGCGGAGACACTATATTCTCATCTGTTGCACTACGTTCCTTTTGCACTACCCGTTTAATTGTAAGCCAATATTGAAAATCTGGGCCATACATTTGACATTCTATACACATCTAATTCAATAGCCTCATTCGTATTTACGAATTTTACTACATTATAAATTGGTACTTTTAGTTACGAACCTTTTAAAGTCATGAAAATATTTAATTACTATAGTTACAATTGTCATTGGTACAATAATTTAATAAATTTTAATAGGTAATTACTACCTAATACGACATTCATTACACAACGTTCATTCTCTAACGGTCGATTTCTACAAGTTGAATGTCAATTGTGTATCGAAGTGCTACGCACGAAGTGCCTTCTGCTTGTAACCAGAACTGGTCGGTGGCCTGCTATCGATCGTACTCCCCACCTTGGACTACATGTGAAACCGCGGTTCAGTGAAATTGCATCGTGCCTGTCTGGACAGGGAAAATCTATTAGCGCTGCTTTCCCAGCCCCTGCTCTTTCGCCACCGCTACACCAAACTTTCTGGTGTCCGCCTGAACCGCCACTCGTCCCCATTTATCTCCACCACAGGCTATTTTCTTACCGGTCTTCGCCACACCCAAAATCTGTCTTGGCCCTTCCAGACAATTCATTGCTCCTGCTTTCATCTCATGAATTTGAAAAAGCTTCGTTTGAGGCGTACGTTCTTGTGTTCAATATACATAAAATTAAAAGTATTTAAAAATCAAAATATTTCGTTTATATCCACAATTCATATAATTGCAATGGCAGAATTGACTAACACGACCAAGAAACAAAAAAGAAAAGAACAAAAACCACGACAACGCATTTTTTCTGAGAAGAAAAGAAATTATAACGATAATATATCATACTAGCGAACCCGTGCGAGAACTCTCGCATGGGTTTCAAATTCCACCCTCTTCCCTATCTTACCTTTTCCTATTAAGAGAACGTTGTTAACAAAACGTTTAAAAAAATTAAGGTAACTTCCAATGCACTTATAGAATTTAAAAAAAAATAAGAAACAATGAAATTGATCATTGAAACAAATTTTTAACGAAGATTTATACAGTATTAGAATGTTCTTGGAACAATTCACAACACTTTCATAAAAACATTTGAAGTAATTATACAATCTTCCTTGACAGTTATCTTTTCATTTTCCTTGGCAATCACAAAATATTACATAATCTATTTACATTCAAGAAAGCTACTTAAATTTTCCATGCGAAAATACAGGATGAGGCAAGAATTACCCTACTCTTTGTAATATTATTAACTTTACAATATTATTACTCTCTGCAATATTATTAACAACTGAGAGGTATATCTGCGCAATTTAATTGCCTAGAATATCAAGTAATTAGTTTCATTTCACATACAGATGCAGATTTTGCACGTCTCTAAACAGGTGGGATAGTATCGAGAAGTGCCGGACCAGCAAACTAATAGAATGTCCAAGAAGCTCTCGTCCTATAGTTTATGTTGCGATGAACGCTTCGTCTACGAGTTATTCAACTAAATAGATTTTAATAATGCTGCCCGAGTGTTACGTGATGCATTTGACATGAATATTTAAGATTCATTTTTTCAACAAATCCTTCATATTCTCGAAGTCAAATTGTAAATCGTCACATTTACGTTAAGTTCTCTTTCTTTTGAGACCTCATTTATGAAGATCGGTTGCCTGTGCGAAAAACTCATCTATACTACTGAAGTCATGCAGGAGAGGATTTTATATAATACAAACAATTACATGAGATGAAGTAGCAGCATCTGGACTACCATAGGTTGTACCAACTGTATTTCCACCTATTTTCAATGATTAATAAATCGATCTGTTTAATAATAAATTTAACATACTTGCATGCAACATCTAGATCTTTTCCTAACCTGCTTAAAAGAGCATATGGAATACTAAACGTACTATGAGAATAGTCCTCCTAGTTTTCTTGCTAATGCATCAACGTATCCAATATTTAAATTAATTTCTTGAAATTACTGATCACTCTAGGAAACGTTATTTCCCTGCTCTTCAATTCAATATCATAACTGAACAAGTTGACTCGAAAATTTCACTGAATCACTACTGATAAAGGCAATACTGCCACAGGTGACATATAATACAATAGTAACGAGACACACTCTTCACGGTACACAATCGTGCATTCTTTGCCAATATTTATCCTTTTTTCTTTTTAACGAAGAACATGAAAAGATGTAAGAGCCACCTTTCTAACAGTTTGATTTACGTCCAAATGTCCCTGATTATACTCTTTATTTTTCAATGAAATTTTCTTGAGCCTTCTGTTTTATCTTTAGGATTCACGCGCACAACAACCTGGCAGTTACGTGGAGATGATTCCTTCCTTGATACCCTGGTCGTCCTACATTGTCGTAGTACATAGTAGCTTCTTTAGTGACTTTTCATCATACCATAAGAACTTGCAGCGAATTTCTCTTTTATCTGCATGACGTGCATCTACGTTCGAGGAAATGAGATCGAATAAACAAAGTAAAACAATTAGTCCTCTTAAATGACTTATGTTAGGTCTTTAAAATCAACCACACCAGAAAATATAAACAATATTGGGAAAGACATATAGGCCTATGCTTTCATCAAATTTAATTTTTAATTTATGTTTTCAAAAAAAAAATTCCCCTCTTGAACTGCTCTGTCCATAAATGTCTATTGACTTAAATTAGCCGAGTTTGAAATTTGAAGGGTGAGCGATAAAAATGGACACAGATTTTGAATGAGAATAAAATGAGCATTGAGAGAATTTAAGAGCTTAGCAGGGCAACGATAGAAACAACATTAATAATAGCAGTGGAAATAATGCCCTTCATAAGATTGGTATAATTATTTGTAGATAGCATTGAGAGCTAGTGATTTTAAAAATATCGTAGAAGGAAGGGTATTTTTCAAATGTCATGGGACATGAAACGAGGAATTTCTCAATACGTACGAATATATTTCAGCAACACAGAAATATAGGCAGAATAGAGAAATGTATGTAATGCTGCAGAAAATCGATTTCGAGATTTTGACAGAAATATACGTCTTGGGGCCCCTGATACGAATGTGTTTTCTAAACGTTCCTCTTGTTTCCTTTCCGGAGTCTACTTTCCATCCCTGTCTGTCCTTCCTTTTTTTGCCTTTCTGTCCATCTGTCTGGCTGCCTGACGGTATATATCTACCTGCCTGTCTGGCCATCTGGCTGTCCATCTGCCTGCCTCACTATCCACCTGACCTATCTACCCGTCCGTCTGTCTATGGACAACACTAGCGCCAAAAGTATTCACAAAATTTAAAAAAAATGTATATTCTCCCATCAATCTGGTCCGACTCGACGCACTTCTAAAATAATTGACTAATACCAAAAAAGTGGATCATTCTTGTTTGAGTGAGTAGTAAAATATTTAATTTCGCACGTTGTATAGTCAGGATCCAAATTTTGGTTGTCCTTGATACCGAAAACTCGTTTTCCGGCAAAACGTCCGTCAACGACGTCTGTGAACGTTAGCGACTAAAATCATAAGCAGAATTTTCTCTAAAAATTATATTCACCAATAGATTTCGCTAATGTCTCGGTCGCTTGAATTTGAAAGGGATATTTCGGTTTTTGAGGGTGTTTTAAATGAAGCTTCAATGACATTTTCAAAATTTTTCAAAAAATGGATTCAATTTTTTCTTTACATTTTTATCTAAGATTGAGCAAAGCACGCTTATACAAATAAGGTACAGCCCGATTGTCGTTGAATTCTCGAAATTTCGACATTTAAGTTAAAATTTTTTCGGTCTCTCTACAACAATATTGAAGTGAGATTTTCCTTTTTAATAAAATATATTATTAAAAATTAGTTCTTTAAATAAGGTTAGGTACAATTTAAAACATTTTGAAATAAATGCAATATTAACAAGATGTTTTTTAAACTGCTTCAAATTTTTTTTGAAAATTTTTGAATGGATGAAATGCACCCTTTAACTTGACATGAACGTTATTTTGATGAAGTCTTTCAATTTAAAAAAATCATTCATGTATGTTCAAATTGCACAATAAGGTGGTATGTAAACGTTAAAATAATGGGATAAAGTACGTGCAGTTGTAGCTCCATTATTTTGATTTAAAAAATTACATTCACTCTTCAGTAAGTACTCTATAACTCTGATATAAATTTTCTTACATCAAATTTTGCTTTGTGAAATTTCATTTTGCAGAGAACAGTTCTCACTTTTAAAATTTAATTTCAGACTTCCGGATCACTTAGTTGAATCGCAAAGCATACATGAGTTTTAATCCCATGTGCTAAAAGATAAACTTTCACGAAACAACTTGTAAGGAAAGAAAGATGAATTTCCATGTCTGAAAAAACTCAAAGATCCTACGTAAATACTATACAACTACAGCTACAACTGCCAGCTAAAAGCAGGTTGTTTTTATTTAATTTCCTGCTTTCTACCAGTTATTATCGGATTGAAAAGCTTTGATTCAGAATGCAATTTATTAACATTGCCTTGGTTTGACTTCAATTACGAATCGAGCTGTCTGTTGATTAAATCCGTAATAAGTTCAGCCGCTGCGCTTTTGTGATTCCACAACAAAAGGCACAAATCAGTAACGCCACATCACGGTTATTGAAGCAATATTTTTGATTTGTTTGATGGCGAGAAATAATTTATTGCAAAAAAATCCCTTCCATTTAACCGACAGATCGTCCGTAACATTTGTTACTTTGCTTGGTACTTCAGAAGCTGGGGTTTGCATAGTACTTCAGAAAATCAATTCTAAATGTTTTATTCTTGACTCTTCTTCCCTGAAATAAATAATGACAGAGAGCATAGACAAAATTAAACAGTAATAATGAAATACGAGTTAACAAGTATTAAACTCACCCTTAATTTAAATTCAGAAGGACAAATTTCAATTTCGTGAGGAACTTAATTGGGTATAGGATTAGGATTTTACTATACAATATAATTAATTTATATTCTTGCATATTAAAATTTTCATTTATGATCAATAAATGTATTCGGTGAATATTTTGTTTGAATATCGTGTTTAACCCTCAACGACGCCGCGGTTTGTGTCCAAAATTACAACGACAGTGGGAAGGACCGTACGAGGTAGTGAAGAGGATTAATGATGTTGTCTACCGAATTAAAAAGTTGCCGAACGGAAAACCACGAGTCGTTCATTCGAATCGGCTGGCCCCGTACGCAGGAAGTAATGAAAATGATGATGAAGAAAAGACCGCACGAGTTTGTGAGCTGGACATGCAAGAGTGCACATTTCACGAGTTTATGTCTCAGTATAATGAGAAACATCAAGCGCGTTATGGGGTAACAATGGAGGTGCAACGGGATCTGTTTGCGCTACCCCAGGAATATGCATTGGCGCATTGTGTCGCCCAGGATTTAGATATGACCAGAGGTGTTGCTGCTGTATTCAAGAGAAAATACGGAAGGACAGAAGAATTAAAGAACCAACAACCAGATATTGGGAAGGTTCTGAATCTGCAGACGTATCGCTATGTTTATTACCTTGTCACAAAAAGTAAGTCATATCACAAGGCATCCTATAAAAATCTTTGGGAAACTCTGATTGAATTACGCCAACAAGTACTGCAAGACAACGTCCAGAAGATTGCCATGTCCAAACTGGGATGTGGTTTTGATGGACTGAACTGGAGAATAGTGAGAAGCATGTTGGAAGTACTGTTCCGGTACATTGGGGTTAGCATCTTAGTCTGCAGCTACCACCATGGAATGTCGTCATATCCAAAGAAGACAGTTGACTGCCACTTCTTCTTAACCTCCAACTGCACTAGAGGCTCCAGCTGCAAGTATCGGCATGATTTCACTAAACGCGCTCCGAGACGGATCGCAACTAAGGAGGGGGTAGTGTAACGAATATTGCGTCATCCCCCGGCGCCACCCCGAGGTACCTGTGATCGCGGGTTACGTCATCTGCCGGCGACCACGAGCTGCCTGTGAGCGCGGGTTGCATCACCTGCCGGGGATTATTCCGAAGGTCGGGCCGGAAGGTTGTGGTCGGTGACGTGAACTGTGACCAGTGCATCGAACTGTGATCAGTGCAGCAAACTGTGGCCAGTGCTTAGGACTATGCGTGTGTAAGAGAGGAGTAGTGTAAATAAATAATCAAGAGAAGTAGTGTAAATAACTAAAGAGAAGTGTAGTGTAAATAAATAATCAAATGTTTTCAGTGATTGTGTTAAGAAACAAAATAAACGTTTTTGTTAAAATAATACGAGACTTTTAATTCACCACTTAAAACGTAACAATATGATATTTAAATGATAGAACATTTAATAAAACACTGCAATAATATCGACGTATTTTCTCATGGTTGAGAGTTGTGGGAAACTGCCATACCAACGGTAGAAGGTTGTTTGTGAGGACACGATTAAGTTATTCAGAAAGGCTGAGAAATGAGAATGATAACGTTGAAAATAAAGTAATATACTTTCCAGGAAAAGTGTCGTATTTTTCATAAATATTGGGGTACTCAGAAATTTATGAATCGATTTGGAAATCTGCACATTGAGAATTTTACAGAGAACATTATAAATATTTCTCACATCTCTTTTACACGCCTAATAATTACTTATTTTACTATAATACGTAAATTATTACATCGGTAAGCTGTGGGACATGATAATGGGTCTGATTCCATGGGCAGACATAAGATAGAAAGCGGTAAAGGAACACATCATGTCCTGCATTCTTCCCGATCCAGGTTTCCATTTATCTTAAAATTCATTGTAATCGTGCTGAAACTAATTTTCTGCGATGAAGCGACAGCTGCTATCATGAAACACGCTTTACCACAATTAGAGACTTGTTTACTCACGCTCACACACTTTCAGTGACGTAGGCACGAAACAATCTGTTTCGCGGGAATACGATTGCCGGAAATGTGGGAGTTGCGTCAATCGCGACCGCGTGCACATCGCGAGATTGAACATAACACGCACGTAACACGAAATGTGGAACCAATCGGAATAGAACACGTGGGGAACTACTGCCGCCACCATCCCGGACGTCCCCTCGCCTCAGCCCCACCCCGCTCCGCTTCACATCACCCACTTCGCAGCGCTCGAGCTCATCTCCGCCCCGCTGCGCCTTCCTCGCACTGGACCGCACCGCCCCGTTCCGCCCGGCTCCGCTCCGCCTAACCCGTCTCTCCACCCACTTCACATAGCTCTGTCGAACTCTACCACGCACCTGGTGCCCCTGCCATGCCCCACGCCACCACCACTCTGCGCATTTCCTCCCCTCTCCACCCATTTCGCTGTGCTCGGGGCCATCCCCGTCCCGCTGCCCCTTCTCGCGCTGGACCGCACGTCCTCCCTCCCGCTCCGCTCCGCCCAGACCTTCTTCTTCAGAATCATCGTAAAACGGAAAAGTTTGGTTTGGGGGAACACATTGATAACACAGCTCGTTGGTTCTAAAGGTGTTTATTTTCTCTGAAGCGTATGGGAAAGACATGGTTTATTAATGCTCATAAACTGATTTTGGTGTCCAATACGTACTGATGGCACTGAAAGCAATGAAAAAGCTTATTAACTCGTCTAAGAATAAGGGAGGGAAAGGTATTGGGGTTCAGTGCCTTCTCCGCGGATATCAGTGTGTACCATTCGACGCAATTAATTTTTTAATGAATTTCAACTGAACAAAGTAACTGGACTAACCCAGTCCTGAAAACCTTGGTATCTGATTCAGGCATATAAGAAAGCCTAATGGGAAATTTATAGAGGGCTATCAAATGTTTGTAAGTTTTACAGAAAATGCACTTAGAAAAACATGGAAAGATCAAGGTGACTCACATTATGGGAAGAAGTTTGGTAATTCATTTGTTTTTGCATGAGAAAGACACAAAATTATTCTCAATTATTCTCATTTTAACAATCACTGTACAACACCGAAAAAAACATTTTCACCGAATGTAGATCATTATCTTTTCCCCCTCTATTATTTCAAGTATTCAGATGGTAAAATATAAAGATATTTTTTATATAATCAGCCAAAATGATTCAGAAGGTATCGATTCAGAAGTGTTCCTTCGAACACTTCATAGTGAGAAGCGACAGATTAATACGGTGATAGGAAGATGAGGGGCCATGATGCTTGTTGTAGCCCACTTCCCTCAACCACAAAGGAATTTAATCGTGCCTCAGATGATACCCTAGCATATACTAAATTAATGGGATTGAACCTATCTTATTTCATAGTTGTTTTTGTCGAGAAATTTTTCAGTCATTTTAAAATCATGAAATCACACACATAATACAGAAAAAACATTATTTACTTTAAACCATTTTATTAAAATATTCTATTAATTTGTAATTTCATTTATCTCTCTCTACCTACTACTAAATTTTTTAAATATATTTCTTACTTTATTTAAGAGTAAGTCAAAGAGTTTCTAAAATCTTTGATGGAAGCTTTCCCTGCATTCCAAGGCGCCAGAGACCAGCGTAACTCTGGTTAAATAAGAAAATATATTAATAAAAAATTAAAAGAATATTTTAATAAAAGGTTTAAACAATTATGTTTTTATATTTAATGTGTAGATTTCTAAAGATTGTAAAAATTAATGTCTAAAACATTTCTCAACAAAACTCCTACGACATACAAAAACGTAATGACAGTATGATAGGTAATTCAACCTTTCTTAAGCGGTCACAAATCGTTCTGGCGAAAATTGACTGCTAAATGGAGGTTATGGGAATATTGAAAGAGTACATTTATATTACTAATTTCCAATGCGCGAAGAAATTGAAAGAAATCTACGCAGCCTCTAGCCGTAAGAGAGATGTATATGAATTGGTTAGATATCAAAATTGAGACAAAAGCACCAAAAACAACGAGACAGTTTCGATTTTGACTGAAAAATACAAACATTATTTTGATTGTATTAGTTCGTTTTTATTCTTATAGTGTCATAGCATACGGCACAAGGAAGAGGCCGCCCTGCATTAAATATATGTATGCTATTTTACGTGCTGCTTTATGGAACAGAAACTTTTTACTGTCTCGAATGCATACATATTACATAGAAATGTACGTGGTGTAGAGAAAATGAGGTAATGTGTCGCAAAATCAATTTCGAGATTCCTACAATAAAACGTCTTCCTACATTTACAATATTGAAGAAACAGATGTTTTATTCAAATGAAATTTGTTTTCTACAATCAGTTCTTTGATTAATGTCAGGTTCATTGTTAAAACAATAATTTTCGCGCAATTTCGATTCAAACACAAATATATAGTGGGCAGTAACAAATCTTAAAAACAAGATTTTCTCAAAAAGGTTACAATTTTTTTTATTTAACCTTTTTTCTAGGTGTAGTGCTAAATGCACCGGATAAAACGACAAGGTGATTTTGACGTTCTTATTTTATTTTTCAAAAATTGCACAATTGTAATGTTTTATAAATCTCTAATGTCTTAAATATTTATTGTACAATAAGGGTGTTTTTAATACCTTATTGTATTTGTCAGTGGAAGAGCTTTAAAGAAATAAGAGGGCTTTAAAGATTGTATTTGTGAGCAGAAAGGCAATCCGCTGTAGTTAGACCCATTGCTTAACTACGGTCCGTGTAGTCACGGAAGTTAAGCAACTCGAGACACCACGGATTCCCGGTGGCCGTCTGGGAATCCTGGTTACCAACGGCGCCGAGCCCTTGGCCGAAGGGATAAAAGGCATTAGCTGACCGAGACAAACGGCAAACTTAAGGGAGGATTGCTGCGGATGTACATATATATGCTCAATGCCTAACAAGGACTAGAGACGTTTTGCGAAAATGACGCAACACATGAAAAGAGAATTCTGATGAAGTTTTCGAAAACTCGAACGTTTTCCGTGAAAATGAGATCATAATTGCGCATTTTTTGAAAGCTCAAACGCCTTTTTTTCTTTTCGAAAACGGCCCTGAATTGTTCCTTTTATTTCATAAATGGTTAGTGCTAAATGCACTAAATAACATGACAAATGTCGCTTTGAACTATTATTTCCTTTAAACATTACTTAAATGTAAATAATAATTTTTTTAAATATCTCTCACGTCTTTAATATTTACATTGCGCTTATCTCTTACACATTCTTGTTTTTGTGAGTAGTGCTTGAAATGAATTCCTTTAAAATTTCCAAAAAACTCAAAAGTTTTCTGCAAATGTGAACAGAAAAGTGAAGCGTTCATACGGCGAAACATTCCAAAACTGCTCCAAACATTTAATTGAAAAGATTTTCCTCTTCTATAATATCCCTAAGGTCGTATTTCCATTACTGTTATGGCATTCAAAAATTAAGAAAATGTCTGTGAAAAAATGTCTTTTTGGTGCCAATAGAAGGTAGTAGGAAAGAGGGTGAGGCAAAACCGAACATCTTACCCGGACGCAAGAGAACAGGAAACTATTGCTCTACCACTCTCAAAAAAACCTTCCAATGCGCATGCGCGAACGTGGTATCTCCCTCCAAAGCTCCTAATGTTTCTCCGCCTGCCTGCGCTCTTTGTCACAACATAGCTCTCCCTCTTTCTCTCGTGGGTCGCACGGTAATTCAACACTGCGAGATTGGTGATAACTAACTGATGAGTGAGAAGGATTAGACGAAAGGCAGCTTTCGTGTTTCTACAGTAGGGGTTGTCCAAACGCTCAACAGAAAATAAGCCGTGTCTTGGGAGTTTCGGTCTCCAGTCCCTGTTTTACCGTGGCTAGTGAGCAGTGACAGTGTCCTTTACACAGTAGCTGCTGTTATTCACAAAAAAACAATTATTACAAATAATTCAAAGTATATCCACTGAAAAACGATAGGTCGTTGATCAAATAATCATTGAACATGACCACATTCCTCTCCGTCTTCCACCGTACCATCCAGATCTAAATCCGATAGAACTTGTTTGGGGATTTATAAAAGGGCGCGAAGCAGCAGAAACTATTGGTGCACCCTTATAAGAAAAGGAAATGTCTTGCAGAGAAGCGTTTGCACAATACAGTGCTGAACTATGGAATAAAACCTGCGAGCATGTGTAGGGAATAGAGGCGACATTATAATTTAGATAATGTGATGGACCATGAATCCGTCATTTCTTTGGACACTCCAGGGAGTGCGAGTTCTTCTTCTGAGGATTGACGAGAGGCAGTAATGACGAGTGACGGTCAGTGCGATCGCTGCCTCTCCTTGTCGCCTACGCGCTTCCTTATCGCCGAGAGGGGAAATCTCAGATGCCGCAGGGTGGGGGCAGCCTCCGAGACTTTACCAAAGGTACGTCCGCCATGATGGTTTTTTGCGAGTGGTTCAGCTATAAGTAGAATGAGAAAGTCTGTGCCACTCTATGGCATCACTAGTTTGATACTGAAAGAAAGTGGTGTATTTCGTGGTCTTTGATATTTGCAAAGAGCTGTTGTTTTGAATATTCGTATATTGTGTACTATGTTACTGCTGTATTTGTGATAAATGTTTTCTTAGAATATTGAATTTGTTGTATTGTTACACGAAAGATTTTTATGGTTCTTGGGCAGGTTTCGAGCTACTTTTTGAGAGACCATTTTGTGTGGTTTAGTTTGGCAGCATTTTTGCTGCTACAGGTCAGTAATCAGGCTTAATTTTGTTATTGTTAACACATATTTATTTACGTATGTTCACACAGATTTATTTACAATTAGGGAAGAAAACAAACGAAAGCTTTCATTTGCGTGCACATATTAGCAGATCTGCTATAAAATCATTCATTTCCTGTTTGGGGGCTTTCTTCTTCCCATTCATTCATTCATTTCACAACATAATTCATGTTGCCCTACGGGTTTGAGGAAACCTCAAAGTATGAAAATAATTTATTTACCTATTTTAAGGGATGCAAATTTCCTGCTAATTCTGCTAAAGTTTAGTACTATAGTGGCAAAACCGTACGTTGAGGGGTTCTTCAACATTTATTCGTCTTTAGACGAATCAATCCTTGGCACGGACCTGCAACTCATATGGACCTAAGGAATTCAACTTTGGGGCTCAGCCAGCGTCTCCAACATCGAAATACTTCAGCGATTCAGTCCAAATACGATCGATTTGTATTTGCAATCAGTAACAAACACTCCGTGGTATGACAACTAAGAATTACTCCAGAACGACCTTCAAATCACGACCATAAAAGAAGTGTAAATGTTTAAATATTTTCCTAATATTTCTATAGAAATAAATTGTAAATAAATAGAATTAATCAGAAAAATCCTTGTCACGGGAAGCGAAAGAGCATGGAAGAACAATCAATCATGCTGAAATTTCATTTTTGATTACATATAAGAGGTGTCTGTTACCTTTTGCACATGATATTTAAAAAAACATTACCCTACAAATTTTATCAGGCTTTCATGATAATTCTGAAAAAAAAATAGAATGATTTAATGGGTTTAAGTATTAATGTCTTGTTTTATTTGATTCGTTTTGTAAGTTACTTTTCAAAGCAATTTAAGATTTTTGTTCAAGATTTGAGGGTGAAAAAAGATTACCAGTAATTGAGAATTAATTATAAATCTAACTCAGAGATATATCTTAATCATAATAAACAAAATCTTATATGAAGTGGTGGTTTAGAGAGGCCACACACAGTGTTTTTGTTTTTTGTTCTTTTCAAAAAAAAGTCTTTTTGCAAATTCCCGATTCACATATTTTCGTTTGAAAAATCTCTGTACTTTGAGAATTTATCATATTAATTACATCTTCCACTAAGTCCTCTAGCTCACTAAGTGAGAAACTAAAGAATTTAATTACTTTTAAAAATATTCAACGTTCGGAAAACAAAAACAATTCACACAGGAAAGTTCTAGATGGAAAGTCATGGCAGGTCCATTCCTGCAAAACGTACCTCAAAGCTCGCTCACAACAGCAAGATCTTGGGTCTTTAGGGATAAAGTTTAATTTTTAAATATAGCGGAAATACGGAATTCCGTAATTCAGTATGCGCGAGTTGAGTTCTAAGCAGTTTAACACATTAAAACATATTATCTGAAACATTCTGTTAATAAAATGTTTTAATTCCGCGTTTCTGTGTCTGACCATAACACGCTGATGTAAAAGTGCTGCGCACAAAATTGATTTATCGTACATTAAAAGTTAAACTAAAAGTTTGAATTATTGAATATTAATCTTATGCACAAAAACATACGACCTGTGACGGAGACCGTAACTGACACTGAAAGGCTTATTCACCAAGTGAAAACCATATGTGATAAATTAAAAACAAAAAAAAACACGTTATTAAAAGCATCAAAAAATACTGGAAATCCGCAAAAATCGTGGTTGTTGGGAGTACTTTTTAATTCAAAACAACACAGAGTGTGTATGAACTATTTCTGTTAGTATCTAATTTGTAACAAACGTAAGTGCCAGTCTGGCAAAACTCACTAATAAATCAACATTTGCCTTCTTAGCAGATTGAAGACTGAGAAATGAGGTAAATGTACTTTTGAAACAGTTTTTTTTTAGAAAGGTGACATAAAACTACGTAGTCAATTTGTAAGCAACATCACATTGGCAGTCGAGCGAAATACTTACTGATAAAGGCAGATTTATGTATTTCTTTTAACACTCCATTTTTAAATATCAAGCTTCTGTATTCCCCTGCGTAGACCATTAAGGATTCAGAAGAAATAAATTGCTTTTAAGATGTCAATAATGGTTGTTCGCGGTTGTTCTTTCGATCAATAGCAGAACGAATGAGGAAATTACTCATAAATCAATGTTTCTTTCATATCAGGTATAAGTAAGTTTATTATAAAGTATTTGCAGTTATTAAATAACGCAAGAGTACATTTTGTACACTGTAACAGGAAGGAAGAGTGGTTTATGGTATTGAAGCTTTAGAAAATTTTCATTACAAGTGCATTAAACTAAAAATTCAAAATTAAATAACATTTTTCATAGTAAAGTATTTATAACTTTTTTCTTTAATTGCTACAATTGTGCAATGAATGAGTTGTAGAAATGTCATCTCTTTAATAATTATGTTAATGAAATCCTGCAGAACTGTATGATGTATTCCTCATATAATTTCTTTTGCATTATAGAGTTAATACTTCGAGCAGGTGAAACATTGCATACGGGAATAATACATTTTACTGTAAATGCATTACACCAGCGAGATGATATATATTACAAAGGAGAAATTGCTAGCGATAGTAAATGCACTTGCCAGCAGTTCTAGCTGTCGGGAGAGGAGTTAGGTGACAGTTGGGAAATGACATGAAAATGACGTTTCCAACTATCTGCAGCAAGCTGTCTTCTCGGAGCCCGATGAGCCTGAGGGTAACCTCTGACTGCCAGGACGTGCGAATTCAGCACCGACACAAACTTCCGTCACCGCCACCGCCACCGCCACCGCCACTGCTACCACCACAGCCACCACTGCCGGTGCCGCCGCCGCCGCCCCCGCAACCCTAACTAAAGCCGTTGCCACCACCGCCGGTGCCGCCGCCGCCGCCCCCGCAACCCTAACTAAAGCCGTTGCCACCACCGCCGCTGCCACCTCCGCCGTTCCTGCCGACGTTACTGCCGTCATCGCCCGCGCCGTCCTTCCTGTTTAGCTACCCGCGCTGCCAACGCCACCGCCTTCTCTGTCATTCCCCCCTCTGCCGTCGCCAAAGCCCCGTGGGGCGGCCGACGGCGACCGCAGAGGGGAGTGAAGGGCGCTGTCGATCGAGACAGTTCCCGGCCGCGCCCTCCCCACCCGCAAACTTCTCATCTAACTCCTGCCGTCGTGACTAAGTTACCAAGCACTATTGGAAGGATCTGTAAGCACAGAGAGCCGGTGTGAGAACTGCTCAGAACCAAGTTGGGCAAACGTAATCTGATTACAATTAATACGTCCCACAATCACACTGCAAGAAAGCAGCGAAAAGGCCACTTCCTACCGTCAATTTTACAATCTATAAACGAGGCGATCAACCTAGAGTTACAGTTCGTTTAACCCTTCCCGACTCCGCGGTACCTCGTGCTTCACTTCGTCAATCTAGTTAAAGACTAAGTTTCCCTTGCTCTCTCCGTCACGAAGCGCATTTGACTCCATATTTTATTGGTGCCAGTGACGCAGATAATTAACTTAAACGATTGGGAACATTGAAAAGAATTCTTGTTTTTTAAATAAATAAATAAAATCTTTGTTCAATGATCATCGCAATCCTTAAACAATTTATTTAATGTAAAAATATATAGAGCAATGTAATTAGTAAGTTTGGAATATTAAATGTTCTAAAACAAAACATACAGAACTAACATATATTTTCATAAATAAAGTTATTAATGTTTTTAGATTAAATCATTAGTTACTGACAATGATGCTGAATTTGGCAACATTTGGCAACTTTTAGAATGTCTGTCGTGTTTTCCCACACCATATCTAGCAAATTTCGGTGTGTTTTCAGTAGTTCGTTAGCATTGTTTCTTTATCTGGCCAAATGTCCATTTATTTTGAAATATTTATCACTTAAATTTAATTTAACACGGTATCAGTATCTATATATCTTAACATTAAATGTGAAATACATATAACGTAAGCAAATAATATGGATGTTGTCAAAACTTAATTAGATATTTTTCAACTATCACTTCGCTTTTAGTTTTTAAGACTTCATTTAAAAAGAATAAAAGATATAGAAAATATTACGTGGAAGTTCATAGATTGGTAAGAGAGTTGTCCAATTTAATGAATCGTACTTTATTCCACAGATAGAAATATGGAGAAATTTAGATGTTCATTGGTCAGTTGAAGTAGTTTGAAATTTTTTAATTCATGTTTTACTTTGTAGAGAGTAATTCTGGCTACAAAAACTGTTTTGTGTGGCACTAATCCACGAAGTTCTTGCAATATTTACATGAAGTAATTTGTTGTAAATTGCTGTAAATGTTGTAAATTGCAAAGAACACTGTCGAAACATTGAATAAAACATTTGAGATAATGTGTATTACACAAAACTGCATGAGCTGTAGGTTGGAGAAAGATGTTGCCTGCAGAATAACAATTTATAAACATGCCGCCCGATGACCAATTGTTTGCATCAGCAAAAGTTACATCTGCAGGAAACACACAATAATAAAGCATCAGGTAAATCTGTAGAAAGATTCTGTTCTCCAGATGAAACGCTTAACAGGAGGGTTTCATTCACCTTCTTTATTCGTTTCACAGATAAGTTTTTAAATTCATCAAAGATTAAAAAATATTCACGAATAAATTTTATCGAGAAAAACTAGTATTTTGATGCCAATATTCGCATAGGATGAAACTCGTTCAGTTTGTACAAGAAGTTTAGCATTTTGGTTTGTTTCCTGTTTTACTCCACCCACAGAGCCTTTAACATTGCTTGCAGAAAATTACTTCTTATATGGCTTCACGATTTTCATCTCTGAAAAAATCATTTCGAAACATTTTTTACATATCTTTTCGGAATATGAAACTATTAATTAAGAAAGGCAAGGAATGAGAAAGTCTATCAAACAGTAGACTTCGGTCCCTGCTGATCGTAAATACCAGCGTCATTTTCGATTGTCATCTCTGCCATCGATTAGAGAGCTCATTGGCGTGAGCAGGTCACTTGACGAATGGGCGTTTGCGTAGCCAAGTCAGGCTGTCAACTATCAGAGGGTCCATCGATCTTTATGTTCGGCGTAGCACGGGGCGTGTATTGGGGTCAATCCCTTCAATACGAAAGCGCCAGGTAGCAGACGAATGTTCACCAACGAAATTCCTACAAGAATTCATTAATATCCTAAGGATATAAAATAAATTTAGAAAAGCAAGTTTTATGGACATTTTGAAAATGTAAGGTTAAGGCAAAACAATATTTACAAATATTTATGACTAGAACACAAATTATTTTCGTCAACATTACATGTGGAATGCTGGAAAGTCTCCATTAAATTACGTGTTGGTTAATTTTATTTATACAATTATTTTCCTAAAATGTACATAGCTTACAGTTATCATTAGATTATGTTGAAAATTTCACAAGGACTACTAAATCTAATTACCACACGTAAGTATGAACTCCATTACTCATAGTTCTGGTCAACTCTAATTTGTTTTATATACATTACTTTGGGAATTGGGTATTTTGAGTAGTCATAGACATACTAAACTAACATAAAAGTAAGTTTTGGAATTCCTGAATGTTGGGACATCAAAATCGCTAAACCATTGTCGGCTTCTCACCAAAGAGTATTCATGCTAGTTGCTATGGTTTGAAAACGGTGCTTCGCTGCTTTATGTCTGACAATGAGCATTAGCTATGCGCCCGAAAAATTAATTCGGCTGTTTAATGAGTTAAGAAGTCATCAGCTTCTCTGAGGAATTAAAAGAACAAAGTTGGTCTACAGCACATCGTGTACCAAACGAGTGATTAAAATGTTTCATTTAATTGGTTAATATAATAAACTTATATGAAACAAATACAATATATTGTGTATAATTCATGAAAGCGCGTGTACTGAATTATATAGCATATATAAAGCGTACGCTATCAAACATAGCTCAGGTTAAAAAACTTAAATATATTTAAAGCAAACTAATGTAAATGTAAATCGATTAATTACTAACATTAAATAATTTTAATGTACCGATATTATTAAAAATGGACCATTGATATTAAAAATATATCTAAGAATAACTCAGCGAAATTTTTATTTTCTCAGATTTACTGCGATGAACAGACATGATATAAAATTAATGATATATGTAGTTGAGGTACTAACGTTGTTTATTTGCATTCAACGACTACTAGTTGAATGTGGCGTCACCGACGCGACGCCGACGCGTAAATTGTTTTAAAAGTATTTTCACGTATTGAAAATTTATGTTATTTTTCATTTATTTCATATGTAGCTTTGTTCAAAAATGTCCTTACATATCTTGCATGGGACTTAACAATGAATCGTAGTTGCTGATAATGTTATACTCCTTCAAAATTCCCAACTTCTCACGGCCTTATATATTACCTCCATACGGGATATGAACTGGTAAATTTGCAATTTTCAAAATTATAATCGCCGTAAAAGATACTTGATGATGCACGTTGATGATGCAAATAGGGTTTAGTACATTTTACGATTTGTGTAAATATGCACAATTATGCAGTAAGATGTTATTCTAAGTTATTCTCTAATTATAATATAAGTTCATTCTCAATCAGTTCCGTAAATTCTGTCGCAAAATCTACAATTATATTAGATTCTTTCCCAGATTTGCTTAACACTTGCGAATTTTTCTCCCTAGTTTTTAAGAGATTAAAACATCACAAACTCAATCTAATTTGTGTTTACTTCCACTTCTGTCATTGCTCTATTAATCGTTTCGTAGGCGAATCTATATAAACATTAAAAGCCGAGGTTTTTGTATGTTAATGTGAATAATGTGTTAGTTAGGTTTAGTAAGAATAAGTTATGGGTCACATTAATTTAAAAACGTTATTTGTACACTTAGGAACGTAAAAGTGAGAAGTCAAACGTTCATTCATTCTCTAACATTACTCACAGTTTGGTTTTCTCCGTATTTACTCGAAATTCTTCAAATTTAATAAGTTCCAAGGGAATACTGTTCGTAGGTTTTCGCAAATTCATTTTTAAAAATATGGTAATAATTCTTAAGGATAAAACTTAAAATGAAATATGCCGCGCGAATCACTTGTTGAAATTAATTTCACTTGTTCTCTTAAAGATGTCAACATCAGTGTTGCCAAGGTCGTGAAAGAAAATTATGGCGTTTTGACCGAAAAATGCCTTTGGGTACTTGAGTTTAATCTACGCCACCTACATAGATATATTTAGGTGGCGTTGATTTAATTTGCGGCACACTCGTTAAGATCGCAGCGCTAAAGCACGCAAAAACACATTTTTGAAAATTTTTCAATCTTCTGTCCGGTTCCAAAAACAAATTATCTGTTCCCCATCAGCAGATTGAGACGCGCCGAATGATACCTTATATCTCGATTGGTGCATGGGAAGTGGTCTGGCCGTGAGTGACGGAATCGCACTTCTGCACATACGCACACTCGAGGAGTTACTCAAATACTATATAGAGATTTTTTTTTTGAGAAAAACCTGTCGTATCCAATTATGAACCAGTTCAATCGTTACAAAAATATCAGCCAGATTGGCGACAATAAAAGAGATTCAATAAACTTTTCTACAGTTTTTAGATGCCCTAAACAGTCGTAACGAACCCAAATTGTAGTAAGTACTTTATATCGCAGAAACCTCTCTCCCTCTCTCTCTCTCTCTCTCTCTCTCTCTCTCTCCTCTCTCTCTCCCTCCCTCTCCCTCCTCTCTCTCTCCTCTCTTTCTCCCTCTCTCTCTCCCTCTCTCTCTCCCTCCTCTCTCCCTCCTCTCTCTCCTCCCTCTCTCTCTCGCTCTCTCTCCGGCGGCAAGCCTTCGCTGCCCTGTCGCGGCACGAACGCGGTTCCCATTCTCGCGCGCGATGTATGCCCGCTGCTTATTAACTATCCAGAATGCGCTGAAAACCATGCAATATGACAGTAATGAGATATACACTCTTTTTACGAGTGGTCCCTTCTGCACGTAGACTCCTTACATGACTGTGTTTATCTTTCAGATAAAGTAATTGCTATATTTGACAACGGAGAGGTTGTATAAGCAACAGCTGTCAAAATTAACTACGAACAGAAGTATATTTTGCCTACACCAGGTCAAAAATCATATCAGACCAACTATCCAACAACAATCGTTCCCCAACACTTGTGTATTGTAAACTTTTCGCCGTCTCCACAATCGCTGGCTAACTGTTCGACTTACACTCTTTCCCTTCCCCTATTAATCTCTCTCTCCCCTCTATCTTTCACACCATATATCTGTTGTTAGTTTGCTCTATTCGCAGCTTGCCAGTCGGCCCGTCTGCTGACTCATCACTCCGTAGCACTAGAGTTCCTACGTCCAATCTTCCTTTTAGACCGCCCTGGGCTCAGAGCGAGTCGTTGCTGGAAAGCTCTCTGACACTGCTCGGCGCGTTCCCGTCGCTAAGGGTTGGTGCACATTGCATCTACTGGGGCTGCGCCCAACGGAGCAGAGGGAAAATTCGCCATTTTGGGCAAGGCTCTTCGCGATGCTTCGTCGGAAGTCAGGCCCGCCCCTGATGATACCATAGATCACTGTCGTTCTAGAGCTCTGCACACGACGATTTCGCTCGAGCACCATTGCATTTAAGACAAACTCTTCAAGGTGGAGGCTCAGTGCGACAAGTTTTCACTCGTATTGACATCACGAGCGAAAATTGCTCAGCCGAGAATTCCGAATATTTGACGGTCGATAATTGTGCCACCGGGGGTTAAGTCACGATTTCAACTACAAAACGCGAAATAAAAGATGCTAAAAATTAAAACGTTTCAACCAGGAATATAAATTATGTAAAGATAGTGGAAATGTTTACTTTAGGCTTAGGAAAATGGCGAAAATATTATGTATTCCTGTTGTAAAATCAGAAAATGAAGAAAAAAGTAAGTGCAGCAGACCTTGTTTAAAGGAACAATATCGGTTCGGAAAGAATTAATATCATTCTTTGAACTATAGTTTCAAAAAGAAATCTGTACAACATTTACTAATGACATTTCCAAATATATTCAGTTCACTTATATGAAGTTAATTACATATAAAAAATGAAATATTCGAACCATCATGAAAGGTTCCTCGCAATTATTGCTTACACGTAGTTCTGCAACAGTGTCGCGTATGATATAACACATTCCTTCCTCAAGAGGCGAGGGGAAGCCGTGAGGGCCATTGCTTTGACCTCAGCCCCCCGCGAGCCAAAGCAGGCTGCTCGAACACATGATGCTCGAGGATGAAACGCTTGTAGAGCGGGAGAACGAGCAAATGAAACGCCTTGCAGTGCTCTAGTCGATACCATGCAGTCGACCGCCGTAATTGCACTCTGGGGATGAGCTTGGAGCGCTCGCTCAATTGCCGTGCAGAGGACCAAAACAATCGTCTCCTTTATTATTTCAGTTGTATATATACCTTTTGCAGCTCTCACACACAACCGATCTTTATAAATGAGGTATCTAAAGAAAGGGTTTGACGAATACATGACGAATTGCATTTCGATTTTAAAAAATGTGAAGGATTCGGTAAAAAAAAACGCATATAAATATTCATGCTAAATGCAACCCGCAACACTGGGCATCAATTTTTAAAATATAAACTCCTAAACGAAGAGTTCTAGGGTTTTCAACCTGGAATTTTGAGGTCAAAGGCTTTAAAGAAACATTATTCACACCGTAATCTACACAATAAAATACTTTTAGACATTCTCATACATTTTGCTAGTCAGGCGCTTCTTGACACTAGCACGTCTGGTCAGAGATGTGCAGAACCATGCAACTGTTTGCAAAATTAAACTAGTTACAGATATACAAGGCGATTGTAATGGACGGGCATCCCTCTCAGTTTGGTAATAAAGTTAAATAATATTCCGAAGTGTAGGATTGTACTTGTCCGATCCTATATTTTCATATGGAAAACTTTACGTAGTTTTCTCACGAACCAAAAGCTTTTCTAATATTTTTGTGACTATCAAGGAAAGCGAAATGCTAACTCTCAAGGAAAATTGTCTATTTACTGTAAATGCGTTTAAAGAAATGTTGTGAATTGTTGCCAAAACATCTGTCAAGAATACTGAATAATCCTTTTTTCACAATTTGTTGAATCAAACATCAATTTAATTGTGTTTTTATTTTTATTTGATATCCTATAAGTACATTGGAAGTTGCCTTTATACATTTTTTAAACAAATAAACATGTTGCGTTAAAAGCTTTCCCTCTTAATATCAAATAAAATGATAGGGAAGAGGGTGAAGTTAAACATACGAGAGTTCTTGCACGGGCACGCTAGTAGTCGACTTATCACTCACAGGAAGAATACAGATGGTAAGATCAGAGGATCTGAGAGCCCACAATTTGCCACTGATAATCCTGTCGCAGTTCATCACATGTTTCTCGTGAATTACTGTGGAGATTTGGCCAGAACTTGTTTTAATGTTGCCTTGAATATATTCGGCCATGAAGTATTAATGTCACCACTTCCTTAGGAGAAGTTAAAGCTATAGAAACGTATCGTGCATAAGAATAGAAGATGCGCTGCCGGACGTTTCTACGAGAACGACGGCAGCTTATGAAACTGGGAACGACGTGATGCACTTGAGCTTCCCAAATGAAAGGAGAACCCTTTCAAAATGTCTACTGACCTTTAATCCACAAAATAATCGGAACAAAAAAAAAAGTATCACATATGTACCGACATAAATTATTGGAATCTCATTACAAGGCTGTCAAAATTTATTAACATATGCATATTTCCATTTTATAAGTTAATTATCATACAAAATATAATTGATAAACATCTTATAATGAAGATCTATACTATCTTCATTACCTGATTATATTTGTAGAAACTGGATCTCAGTATCTTCATGAGTATATAAAAATGGAAAGAATTATGTGTATAATCTAAAGAAATGTGTATTGTATGAAGTAGTATATTAAAAAGTGTATAATAAATGTGATCGAAACCACCTTAAGATTTGATCCGAGTCTTAATCAAGCGTCTTTGTCACAACTCGCTACGTCGTTCTGTTGTCGAGTAATGATAATCCCTTGAAAATCATGTGACATCACACTACCAGTGAGTACCCCACATGTTTTGTCTATTACAACATGTAAGAAAGATTACAAGATTCGAAGGATTCTAAAATCTGCACGAAAAACTTCCAATATGTAATGTTCTTGTTCTAATGTCGTGCGGTGCCCGATTGCGATACTTAAACGACTTTTTTAGAAATTTTAAAATTGTGCATGCTTTCCTGAACGTAGAAAAACATCTCCCGATTTTTCACATCCACCATTAACAATGGCGTGAATAAATCGGACTTCGTGAACAAATATTTACTTCGCTCTACGAATTTTGTCTGTTTCTGTGGAGATGACCAGTTCCAGTTTTATTTCCCTGAATTTAATGTCCAATATGTTTTACACTCAATTATGGAATTCAAATAACTTATTTTTAAATTACTGAAACCATTTAGTTGATATATGGAAACTCATATGCCCATCGGCTTTAGGAAAAGTGCAGCGAATATCTCTTTCAAAGAATGAGGGAATTGTAAATCCAGTCGCTTCTTCCCATTTTATTTATTGCATTACATATTGCATGTTTCTAAGCATTAACCTAAGAGGTCAACTGCCGGCGATGTATCGACACATTCCGTTTGAAAGTTTTTGCACTAGCAAACCATGTTTAATACCTCGACTTTTTGGTTTCAAAAATAACTTATATTGCTTGAAATTTAGAACACCTGTATCCAAAACTGGTTTAGAAGAAATGCTTGAACATAATTCAAAAGAAACTGCTCTGTGAAGTATTTACCTCTTCAACAATAGAGCAGTGTACACATATATCCGTTGACATAATTCTGCAATTATCACAATTGTAACATGCACAGAATTTTTTTGTGTTCTTCGAAATGGTCATTCAATTATTACCCTGATTTCCTCGAACTCGCTCTCGTATTTATGTTTGAAATGGGTCATTAAAGATCATGATATCGCTCTAGCGCAAAAGCACAAATCACCAAGACGAAAACCAAAGTATGAAGTGAAAATAAAACATTTCCTTTACTAATATGTAGTTTCTACGGGCGAAGGCGCCACACACCAAAACAGATCTATGGTCTCGGCTGCGCGACTCGACAACGTGACACCTTTTTTGAGCTGAAAACGCTTTATTTCCACATACATGAAACATAGCCTGGTTCTTCCGTCAATCGTCTTCTGTCCTTTTGTTTTTTGTGGCAGGAAAAGTCAATTTTGTGTTTAATCCCCTTTAAGTAGTTCAGCCACAGACCATCACACTATTGAACGTATTTTCTCGGCATTTCTCATTATCCCTACGCAAAATAAACAATAAGATTTTTTCCTTAACTTTTATAATCCGACTACGGAAAAGGAAAAACAGGATAGTTTTACCGTGAACTCGGTGATCCTTATTGTCCTGATAACTTTCGAAGCAGTGAATTGATCTGATGATCGAAGACTCAAAGAATCAGCGAGGATGTAGGGTAGTGTGCAAAATATTACTTTACAACCAATATGGCGAATTCTAACGAGATAAAGAATTAACTAATTTCATTTCATTTATTTTACTGACATCTGGCTTCTATACTGGTCGATGGATTTTTATGATTTCCACAGAAGAAGGTCCTCATCTATTGGTGGAGAGCTACCGCGACAGTGACGATATGCAATAATCAATATGGGAAACATTCAACTTCATGGCGTCATTTTAGGCAATAAATCTTCTTATTCAATCGTATGGACTCTGTCGCGTGAGATACTTCATCTTTGACAAACTTATTGAATTATTGGACGGTTGTTAACATGACGTCCACGGTTTTCAGGCTTGATGTGACAATTAAGATTATTGAATTGTTATAGTAGTTGTTGGTGATGATGATAATGATGATGACGGCCTCCATTTTTTAGCTTCCTTCAAATTTGCGACAATTGGGAGACAAAACGAGTTTGAATGCGGAGAAGGATGTCCCAACATCTACTGATGTGACTGGCATATATTTTAGAAGTTCATTAGCAACACTGAAATCTTCTGTGAATTTACATTTATTTCCACTTCAAATTTCGGCGCCCTCAGTATATTGTCGACCATCTTCTCACAATATAGCTGGTATTTATGAAATAGGGACATGGAGAAAAAATCTGTTGGCATACTTTTAGGAATTCTCTCATATTTTAAAATACAAAGACGTAAATTAAAGATTTCGTAATGAATGGTCACTTGGGACAATGGCACAATTTTATATCTTAGAACTGTATATAAAAATAGTAAATAAAAGGCAAAAAAGAGTCCTAAAAATGCAAAAAAAGGCATTTATGCCAAAAAAGCAAATATAAAACTTCGTCATATGTCATCATTTGTCATGATTCTGCACAAAAATTAGTTAGTGCCTTATTTTACGGGGCGAGACGCGGGCCAACAGGCCCGCTCTTCCGTCTAACCACGGAAATTTCACTACGCTCCTTTCACCATCTAGCGGAGAAAGGGGTTATTATCTTGGGCGACGAAACAGGCGGAACTCAATTTTACTCAGAGGCTTCATTTAGGCTTGAGGATCTTTCACATGCAGTAAATCTACTACATGGGACAGTCGGCTTTACTTCCCTTCCGGAGAAAGACGTACGATTTTTCGCCCTTAAAAATCGACTGCTTCGATCGGGTTTGAACCCGCAAACCCGCACGCTAAGCGTTATACCACCGTATCCGCAAATTACCAGACTTTCAATAAGTTATCTAGAATAAAGTAAGCATTTCATTAAAATCCGCACCCTAGTGCTGAGCTTGTGCGTCGTGTGTTGCAGGCGGCGCGCCGCGAGCGGCCGCCGTCGCCGCCCATGGCCGCCACGGCGCTCACGGAGGCGCCGGCGGCCGCGCCGCCCAACGCCACGCCCCCGGGCGCCGCGCACGCCGGCGCCGCCGCCAGCACCGCCTCCCCGGGCGACGCCGCCGCCGCCGCCGCCGCGTGGGAGCTCGTGCTCGTCGTGGTGCTCAAGTCGTGCGCCATGGGCTTCATCATCGTGGCCGCGCTCTTCGGCAACCTGCTGGTCATCGTGAGCGTCATGCGCCACCGCAAGCTGCGCGTCATCACCAACTACTTCGTGGTGTCGCTTGCGCTGGCCGACATGCTAGTGGCGCTGTGCGCCATGTGCTTCAACGCCAGCGTCGAACTCACCGGCGGCGTGTGGTTGTTCGGGTACTTCATGTGCGACGTGTGGAACTCGCTGGACGTGTACTTCTCCACCGCCTCCATCCTCCACCTGTGTTGCACCGGTGGCCCTACACACCTCGACTACCCGCTCATCATGCGCCCGCGCGCCTCGCCGCCATGTTGGCCGTGGTGTGGTGCTCGCCCGCGCTCGTCTCCTTCCTGCCCATCTTCCTGGGCTGGTATACCACAGAGGAGCACCTGCGCTTCCGCCGACAGCACCAGGACGTGTGCGCGTTCACCGTCAACAAGCCGTATGCCGTCATCTCCTCCAGCGTCTCCTTCTGGGTGCCCGGCGTCATCATGATCTTCATGTACTACCGCATCTACGTGGAGGCCGACCGCCAAGAGCGAATGCTGTACAGGTAGGTGGAGAATGCACCAGAAAAAAAATATTATGTGTCAATAACACAATGTACGCACCGCACAGGACACCCTTTGATGATGATGATGATGATGATGATGATGATAATAATAATAATAATAATAATAATTTAAAATTAGACATTTCTGAAGTCCCTATTCAGGTATCAATGTAAAAAGTGCACATACATTTTATTATTATTATTATTATTATTATTATTATTATTATTATTATTATTATTATTATTATTATTATTATTATTATTATGAAAAATTGTGCACGCTATTTAGCGTGCAAGAAATTGAATGTCTATGTTTTATTTCCTGTTTTTCATTCTCTTCATCGGGCACATTTATTCAGAAGCATTTCCTTCATCAGTTATTCATTTCATTTACTTCTGCCCAGTAAAATTATGATAAGTGAATGCTTTATCAGTTACAAATGACAGTCGGTCAGAAATTTGCGAAAACACATTGAAAATACCGATTCTATAGAGCTAAAATCCTCAATGTTAATGATCTCAATGTCAAAATAACGTACACGAATATAAATATGAACCTTATTCGGTGCGCAAGAAAAGAAATCTTCGATTACTTGTACAATGAAAAAAGGATTCTAGTCTTCAACGGGAATTTTGAGAACTATAATTCCCTGAAACGTGTTTCTGTACCCCTATTCTTTAAATCAAAAATCTCTCATTACATCAGTTAATTGTAATACTTTATACTTTACTCCTGCCGCGTATGATTTCTTCGGATGTAAATGATAAAGTGTGTAATACGTAGTATGTGAAACCGTTACAGTGGCTTGCACTCCATCATTCAGATGATATCACCGCATAATTTAATTCTTCAAATATAGGAAACCATCAAAGATGTGTTACTTGTAAAAACTATCAAATGAACGTTTCAAACTCACAATATTAGAAAATCATCATTATGTGGGTATCTGGTTTTGAAATATCTTCTTTAAGACAACAAATTATGTTATATCTGCTGAATCAAGATATCATGGTAGAATTAATGTAACAACACACTTCTATTTTGAGAATGATCTAATATATTTCTAGATTTAAGTTCACAAATCTAATATCCAGAAAATTTATTTTTTGTTACGAGTATATATTGACTTTCTGACCCTTCCAATAAGCTATTATATCTTCCATCTTTGTGCTTGGAACATAATAAATGTTTTATTAGTCGTAAACTTTTGAGAAGAAAACCAATGTTTTCTTTCATGAAATTATTTAAATGTACTATTTATATCAGTCGGTTTTTAAAGCTATTTTCGGTTATTAGAAAAAAAAAATTGGAATAAACTGTGAACATTTCACTCAAGTTCCCTTAATTCTTGCATACAATTTGAGCAACACGCATTTCATGCTTAAGTGTTTCCCATCAAGGGAGCATCCGGAGACACGATGCTCGTAAAAGGAAGACGTCCTGCTTGTGATGACCGTTATATAGCTGCTGCCAGAGTCGTTTCCTTCCCTCTGACTCCTCGCTGCGCCCCTCCGGATGCGCGCGCCTCATTTCGCGGGGGCGCCGGCCATTCAACCGCTCGGCCACCCGCCCCGCCCCCTCCCCTTTTCCCCTCCTCTCACACCCTCCGGCCCGCGCGACTGCTGGCGCTCGTCTCGCCATTCTCTCCCCGCGGCGCTGCGGAAAGAGATTCCGAGGACGCGGCATGAAGGTCACAAATTACCTACGTCACTAAGATTTTTACCTGATGGGTTGAATATTCGTATTTATATTAGATAATATATGTCCCTTAAAGGGCAATTGGCCTCGACGCCGTTAGATTCCGGGATTCCTGGTCGTCACTTAAGCAGGAAACCGCGATGTCCGGAATTCACTTAAACTTCTTGAATTCACGTAGTTAACGAAATCGGCTAGCGATGCCGGTTTCGCGGTCGTGGACTTTCAGTAGAACCATCACAGCGTTCGCTTGGATGATCGAAGGAAACCATGAAAATCGCGGTCAAGATGGCCGGCACGGGGATAGAATCCAGGTCTCCCGAATGTGAAGACAGCGCGCTACGCCCTGAGCCACTTCGCTCGATGACGGGTTGAATATGTGGGGATGTAAAAGTTGCTTTGTAGAGGGGATTGACTACGCTTTATCCATATACCTTTTTCTGGGGCTTTTATGCAGCTGACAGCCGGTTACCCTTTACGTCCCGACAGGATGCATATGCGACCATACACTAGACATCAACACACTTTGCAGGCTCCTCTCAACTGGGGGTAGTAGAACGCGAGGCCCTCCGCGGCAATTCATACATACGAGACAAGGGAGAAACAACCCTGCCTAAGGCGGGCTCGAACCCCCGACCCTTCGGACCGAAGCGCTGAGTCGGTACTCGCTCTGAGCCACTTCGAACAACAGAAACTCACATACTAATAATTTATTTTAAACGACCATTGTATACATTTTATGTTTCAAAATGTATTTACTGTACAGGAACTTAGGATGTTAAAAGTCAAGGTTTCTTGTATCGGGTGCTTTTTAAGTTTGACAGACTTTTGTACCTAATACATGAGGCTCGCCTCTGGGACACAATCGCCCCATCTGTCAGATATCTTCGCGTTGAGTCATAAACGGTTTGGTTCACTTTATTCCGTAGTCATTTCAACTTCTTACTGTAAGAGAAATCATCACTAGAGGCGATCATTTTTCAGACTTTCTCTTGAAATAATCATGCCATTGCAGCTTTTCCGTATTAATCCTACCAACAATGACAGTTTTTTTATTGTATTTGATATTTAATAAGTCAATGTGGAATAAGTGACACATTTGGTATATGATAGCTTGAAGCATTTGTTATATAAGATTTTTTAAACAAACATATGTTTGAATACGGGAAAAGTGAAAGTGTAATTTTGCAGATCATATCTATTTCAAGACTGAGAAGATCGATATCTGCGATGCAAGACTACGGCGAGTTCAGCGATGTACTCGTAGAGGTAGTTTTGGCAAGACTATTCACAATTTAAAAAATGTGAATAGTCTTAACACCTATTTAGTACCGCAGAAATATTTTTTGTTTAATGCCACTATAAAATGTTATTTCTAGGTTTGTTTAAGGAATTTTTATTCAATTTGGATATTAGATATTCAGATATTTTGATGGAGTTCGTTAATTTGACATTCGATTAGATCATATTGGGCATAAAATGCAATTCCAAATTGCGATAAAACGATCTGCGGGAATGGGATGGATTCAGGAGGCAATTCCATGGCCAATGAATTTTAACGTATGTAGTTAGGAGGAAGAGCAGACCTAATTATATGAATCCCCTCACTTACATTCAAGGCCATTCCCTCTATAATACGATTTCGAAGTAGAACTTTGAATTGAGGACATCCAATTATGAAAATGAACCTCCACTTTCCCGTTATCAGCTATTACAGCAGAGAAGCATTGGGCTCTCAACACCACCTCCAAAAATACTTATTCCTGACCTCAAGGCCAACTTACAGAATATTATGTCCTTATATTTTACCATTTGCTGTCCCCGTTGTTAACAACGTGTTCAAAACACTCCCCAACCCAATTAGATTCGTTTATTCCCAGTTCTCTGATTTATAGTAAATACTTTAATGGGTTATTTGATATTTCAATCACAATGTAATAAATGAATCCAACAAAAATATCATATTTTAATTACCATTGTAATTATTTACAATAAAGATTCTACCTCCCACTCTACATGGTCCAGTCGCTTCCCCTCGTCCTCTCAAAACGTCCAGCTTACTAACTCACTTCGTATATCCATATAAATCACTTTACCTCTTTCTTCATTTATTATAATCCGTCTGCTTTTCCACCGCACCTCTGCAACATTCCGTTTCAAGTTGGTGATTAAATTCCACTTGGCTTTGTTGGCCACAATTTTCACACCGTCTTCCTAATACTTTGTCTTCATTTTCCTCTACAGTCCATTTCAGTTTTTCGAACTTACATTTCAATTTTCCGAGCCCGCATAAACTCCGATATCTTGCAAATTCGGTATGTAATTTTGCAAATAGTATTTTTTTCTTCTAATTTAATTTCTGTTTTAATAAGTTCTGAACATTGTTTATTCTTTCAGCAGATTTTCACACTACTCTTCATCTCCTACCCCATTCTATTGAACATTCGTGACCTTATCCTCCGAAGAACCTCACCTTATTCTCCCCATCTCATTTCCTTTTTAGTTAAATTTATTCCACTTTAGATTTTTCACCTTAAATTGTCTGCCACACTTTCTTTTTCATCCTCCTGCATTGGCCTACCCCTATATGATCAGCTTCGCTCCTTGAGATCCCTCGCATTCTAAGAACCGATTTCACCTTTACGCTTTCTCATTTCGCCTCACCGTCCACACGCTCACACTTCACAACATACTATCTCCCACCTTTAAACGAGTAGCAGTCGTTCTCCTTAATTTCCTTCCACGCCGCCCCCTCCCCCAACCGCACGGAACCTCCACTCGGCCAACGACATCACCTGCATTCCCTTCTTCCCGCGCGCCGAATCGCGGGCGCCGCCTGCCCGGGCCCTCATCCCCGCTTGCCCGGCCGGCGCGGCGCGGCGTCGTAACAGCCCCCGCGGGGAGGCGCTGCGGGGGCGGCGCCGGCGGCCCGGCGGCGCTCGTAACGACGCCGGCGGCACCGGGGCCGGGGGCGAGGGTTGGAGACGGCGGTGAGGGTTGCGGAGAAAGTGGAAGCTGGGCAGCCACGAGGGCTTCGACAGAAGCGGGAAAGTGGACTGAGCGAGGACGGGAGCCAACGATTGACTGTTGATTCGGACGCATCAACGACTAAGGTCGCTAGTTCCATAAGTCTAGTGTATTTTTTTTCCTCGGAAGGGGGCGGTGGTCTTCCCCCGCTAGATAGCGAGATCTGGTGCCGGCCTCCCGTCGACTAGTGGAGTTTTCCTCAATCTGGGATCTCACACAAGCGGGTCACCGCCCTAACCGGGGCAAGCTCTAAGCTTCCGACTGGTATCCTGATATGTGTGGTAGTGTAGTGCATGTAAGTGTGTGTGTGTGTGTGTGTGTGTAAGTAAGGAGTGAGATTAGGGCAAGGAAGAGGAAGGAAAGATCGCGTGTGATTCGTGGCCCGTTTTGTAGGGTAGTGCTCCGGCATTGGCCTGGTGTTGATCGGAGAATCCACGGGAAGCTATAGAGCAGGCGGTCGCTAGAATTCTCCTCTAGACCGGGCGCCAAGGTTGGGTCGTGAGGGGCGCGGAGGCGGAAATCAGCGGATAGGTGGAAGCGGAAGGGCGGGATGAATGGGTGGAGGGATAGTAGCTGCAGCGGGGGCTGCGTCGGGGCCGGATGATAGCAGAGCGAGGACGTGGTGGAAGTCGGACGAAGGACGAATGGCAGGGGAGGGAGGGGCGAGGTGGAGGACAGTAGCCAAGTGGGGATGATGATATAGGTGTAGGCGACGGCAACAGCCCCGGTAGTGTGTGCGACGGGCAGTGCAGAAGAGAGGTCGGGGGTGGCACGGGCACAGCAGCGAGGTGGAGCCGTGGCCTAGGCAAGGGGGAGGCCGCGGAGGCGGCGACGGCAACAGAGATGAGGGAGGCGGGGTTGAAGCGGGGGAGGGCCGGGGCCGGCGACGGCCCGTGCGGCGCGCCGTGAAATCAATGGGTTGTAACTCGAGCGAGCCGAGAAGCCACGGCGTTCCATTACCCTTATTTTGCCGGGGAACCGAGGGATTTATCCAAGCGGAGTGAATGAAACCCGCGGGCGACACGGCCGCCACAAAACGAACACAGCGTTTACACCTCTATAAGGCTGCATTCCTCAGGGGATTACGCTTCGCTGTAAACTGTGAAGACCGCGATATGGATGTGTTGCATTCCTTTTTGCATTCTGTGGTAGGAAATTACTGAAATGGAATACTAGACTTTTCCCTGGTACGCTCCTTCAAATTTCGAGGTGAAGGGTGAATATCGGGGACTCCATTTCTCTCTTCAAGATGAGTTGGAGGAAAAATCTTATTACGTAAGGAAGTCGCAGATAATATGACACTTTATAAAAATATACACATAACAGTCATATTTCTCATTTAAAATACATTCCTGAACATTAATGCGATTTGTTAAGGCCATACAAAGTAACCTGCGGGCATCTACTCAAGTTCCAAATAATATCAGAATGCCGCCTGAGAAATATTATAGGCAAGTACTTCTGTGACATTTTTTCAAAAGACAACAGAATTGAGGTGAAAATTCCATTAAGTGGCCAGTAGTCCATTTTTCAAATAAAAGTAAAGATTAATAAAATATGAACTAATACGAAATTAAATACATTGTCATCAAAAATCAAACCATTCTAGAGATATCAGAATATATCCTGTCAGTAAAGATAGATCTCGAGCGGGGAATCTGTTACTCACGGCTGACTTAACGGAAAACGGAGACGGCACCGCTGAATGCCATCTCAAAAACATCGATTTTCTAGGTTATCAACAGGCAGCCTAGACACAACAAAGTAAATTCAATTTCATGTAATAAAGAATACAATAACAATGAAACAAATTTCCACCGCAGTCAGTACAAATTTCTATGCCACAACAGAAATCCCTAACTCGTATTGAGCGACCTGATGTTTTCTGATCAGGGATTGTAATTAATAAGTACACTACGCATGCGCAATGTATCTCTTCTTGTGTGTCACTGGCGTGGTAACGAGTGGACAGATATCTCGTCTGAACTCTACTTATGAGAAACACATTTTAATCATTCGTAATATTCGTAACAACGCATGCAAACTTACTTTACTGTGCATCGATCACGCTCTTGAGAAGTTAAATACATCAGCATAATCTTGATTGAACTGAAATAATAATAACTTATTAGTATTATACCAATAATAAAATCACAGTAGTTATAGTTTATTATTTTCTAATAATTTTCCCGGATAAGAAATTGGACATCAACAATAGGCTAACATGCTATATCACTTGTTTATAAATAAGAGTTCACATTTTGTTCCACTGATTATGTTTCTAGGGTGCAAACAAACCGTGATGTTTTGAAAATAAGAAATCGTATTTTTTATTTAAATAACCTATAATGTTTAATATATAATTTATTAAACTGACCAAATATAGACACATACTATTACTTAGGATTCCTTATAAAAGTTAATCACTGATAAAATATTTTTGTTAAATATCAATTTTAACTTGTGGTTATTAATACATTCTGAAGTAAAGTGTTGATGAGATTACACGAATGATAAATATCTCTCACCTTTTAAAAATTCTATAAAATTTAATACTTAGTACGTAAGTATGGAATTTCAAAATAATCTAAAATATTATTTTTTAATGTATAAATTATAGTAAATTAAATTTTTATTCATTAACATTTCTTCGTGAGTGTGCACATTTTATATTAAGAAAAATATTACATATGTGTGCAGAAAAAATGTTGAGTTTCGTCTTTTGTAAGTTTATCACAGGACTTGCAAATATTAATTTTGTGTTTTGGAGTTACATAATACGCAACCCATTTAACACTTCAAAATTATTTCTTTTTCAAATATTTAACAAATGTTAAAAAATCGCTATTATGCCCTTTCGAAAATAATTAATTTGTTTATTTTATTAATGGCAATAATGACAGTCCAAGGTCCAACTGAAAAATGCCATTAAAAGAGGAAAGTTGTTATACGTCAATTGTTAAAACCTATTTTGATTTCTATAACGAATATATTTCTTGAACAAATTTGAAGAACTATTATAGTTAATAAGGCAATAAAATATTTGAATTAATGATTTTAAAGTAAAAGTATTGTAGTAATTCTTTCAATAATACGACGGTTTAATGAAGATAAATCGCACAAAATGAACCTCAGTCATCACAGTGAGTAATAGAATGGCAATACACTTCGCCTTTGAGAGCGTTAGCACGTAAAGTATGCAATAACTTTAGCAATAAACTGGGGTTTGCGCACATAGGCTAGTTAACAAACAATTTTCATTAATTACTTTAAGCTATTTCAAAACACCGTCAGAATTTCGTTCACAAGAAATTTGAGTAACGTGCAAAATAAAACGGGTGATTTTGTGGTTCCAGAACATACGTTCAAATGAAAATTACGTGGGGTTCAGCATAAATAAATAATGATTGAATAAAATTGATACTGGCAAAACTAAATTAAATAATTTCTGGTATTTCTACTTTGGTGGTTTTTTAAAGTCCAATATTATCTACAGCGGTTTTCATTACAGTGAACATAGTAAAAGGGTTTGGATGATGAAAACTAATGAAAAATCGTATTAGATAATTATTAATCTAATAATTTACAATCAAGAGTAGTGAGTACAATATAATGAATTAAAAATTTCGTCTTTTATTAAAAAGAAACTAACTCACGACTGAATACACCAATAAATTCCTGACTAAAAGTACAAACGAAAGAATTGATACAAAAATGTGTAAATGTTTACTCATACAAATCGATTATGATTTTCGAGGGTAATGTTATAAAGATACTTTTTTTACCAATGAGTTTAATTTATAAAAAAATGCAGAAAATTTGCAAGAAATAAAAACAAAAGAAATTAAATAGGAAATTGGAGCCGATACAGCAGCACATATTTTCTCGAAATATTTGACACTTATAATATGAATATCATACTAACTGAACACGTAAGAAAAATGTTTCCACCCGCAAAAATATTTGCCTGAGTTGGGATTCGAACCCAGGCAAGCAAGGCTTAATAATAAACTGACCTCTCGGATGGTTACATTCCAGCAACGCCTCGGACGCGTCAAAAATATTTTCAATGATCGACATTTCAAAGGTTTTAAATTGCCATATTACTGACCAAACATTTTACCCTATTCGAGTAAAATAAAAAGAGGGAAATTTGTAGACAAGAAAACTTTATTCGTGTATTTTTTTAAATTATCATATTTCTTTAAAAACACTCATATTTTCAATCAAATGAACATGACATTATTTAAATATATGAATTTCAAGAACGAATTTCACTCGGAAAATCTTCATTCTTATAGTTCTAGAAGAACGCCAAAAAATTATTAAGCATTTGCAATCCTCGAAAATTTAGAGGTGTAATGAAAACATAACCATCGCCATTTTTACATGAATTTTTCTTTAATTTTAAAAACTGAATAAAACAATTGGAGCCATTTAAAGAAAAATTCGAAAATTACTAAGGAGCTTGATGCAGAGCACATGCAAAAAACAACAATATCCATTTCAAATTTGACGGTTCGAGACATCAGCGAGTTGGATGGAGAAATATCCATTTTGGTGAAAATGTTATATATGGATGAGGTGCTACAATAATACGTTCGTATGTAGAATTCATCAACTTTTTGTTTAATTTTCCAGTTTTTGTCATCTCCGTTTTGGATTTGAAAATGGCAAGAGGGATTTTGGAAGAGTACCCAAGCCAGAGAAGCTCGTTTTTTATACCTTTGCACCAATAATTGCTATATTTAGAAAAACGTTTGCATACAATCGTTACAAAGTAGCTTTTAACACGTTTGATATTTTTTATCAATAAACGTATATTGAATTCCAGTAGATGATCAATGGAATATTTCACGAGAAAAAAGACACTTTTCTACAAAACAAATAACACATAACTTTTTAAAGAACATTACTAACTGATTTCGATCGTTTTGTGGTATTCCACGGATTTCATTAGAAAATTAATTATAATTAGAGACCGAAAAATATGTAGAATAAAACGTCAAAATATGTAACATAAGTATGTATTGAAAACAGCAAAGAATACGTAATAAATATGTAAAATCGGATACAATATGTAATATTAAAATACTCTAATTATAAAACGCATTTACATAATACGAAATTATATTATTCACAAATTTTCTAAACAAATTTTAAAAATAAGCGCCTTGAGCCAGACTAGACGCAAAAAACCATCCTACAGACTGGCGATATCTACGACCAGCAATCACTGCATTGTGCAACATTTTCATCAAAGTGTTACAAGTCGGTGATCGCCAACATTTCTGGAAATTAAGATTGAAGATCATGAAACGCAGCGACAATGCTTTGGCGAAATCACGCTTAGATTTCGCCAATAATGTAGGGTAAAATGCTGATTTTTAAAAAATACGTCTTTCATAACAAATATGTAAGAAATTAAAGAAAATCGATAGAATAAAAAAATATTTTGGGAAAACAGCAAAATATGTAAGTACTAAATATGTAAAAATATGTAACGAAGAAATGGATATTGTCTTAGGAGAGCGTCAATTTGCCAAGATTACAATTTTGAGAACCGTAAGTAGAAAGACAAAAAATGTAAGAACACAAAACTCCGGTCTCTAATTATAATAAATGTCTTGAACTTACATTTTTAATAGATTTTCGTACCACCATTCTTTCTGCCAAATCAAGAATAATTATAGTTTAAGATTATTTTTAAAATTAGCTTAAAATTAAGAATAGAGAACAAATGGGTAGGATTCACTCTAATACTGGCACGAATGCGCACATGAAGCATTCTGTATTCAGAAAAGAACCCTTACATCGACAATACTCTGGCAGAGTTTCTCAACAAGGAAGAAAAACTCCTTCACGAACGAGCCTTCTATAAAAAAAATGAACACGCACAAACAAATAAAATATATTTAGGCATTTGTGAGTTCTCCGAATAACGAGCGGCAAACTGTTCCTAAAGCAGCACTTTTGCGAAGTTCTTAAAACGACAAACCCTGCTCCACAAACGATTCGAATTCTTAGAGGCAAAACCCTTCTTCAAAGCTTCTCACTTTGCTCCGCACACGATTACTTAACAAGGCCCAGAACGCGTCTCTGGTAGAATACCAGGCGACCTCAAAGGATTCCAATGCTCTTACGAGTATCTCTGAAATACAAACGCGAGTCGTTACAGACCATCATCTCATGCGATCGCAAACAAGCGAGACGCTAAGTGCCGGCGACAAACCTGAAAGAAGACGCGGTGAAAGTATTCTATATGCGAACACACCGTGTATAGTTTGAATGTCAGAGTAAGAGACAGGAATATATTAGAGGAAACTTTGATGACAGATTTTAAAAGGTTTGCCAAATACAGGAAATGGAGGGACGGGTATATTCAAAGAATCGAAAGAGAAGACTAAGTACTGAAATTAGAATGCAGAGTAGGGAAACTGAAAATTTGGCACATATAGTACTCATTGCGTTCTAGAATATAAATATAAATTAATATTAAGAGTATAATAATGAATATATATATATATATATAATTAAAATATTAAACAATATAAATTATAGGGTTTGCATTGTAATGGGTAAGATAAAATGATCAATATAGAATGTAATGCGTTAAAAAGTACTCCCGGATTTGCTTGGGTGGGAGCGCTAATTCTCGCGTTAATAGGAACATATCTATACTTGATAATTTAAGTAATTAATTAATTTTGATTATAAGATGTAATAAATATAGAACGAAAATACTGGTGTTCAGAAAATGTAGAGATATACATAGTTACGAGTAATTTGGGGGATTGAACCGATTTCAAGACAAAAATCTCTATCTTAAACTTTTGCAATGTTAGTTATTTTGAATTTTCGAAAAAAAAATTTCCGGGGGAATTTTGTTTACCGTTTTTCACTACACGACGAAAAATTTAAAGAAACAATTGGTTTTTAAAATTATTTTTAAAAATTCCATTATTCATGCAAAATTAAGCGAAAATACTCATCTCAAAAACCTTTAAAGGACCTTATTCCAGGATATGTCTTTGAAGAAAGAATTTCATTTAAAGAAAAAACTCCTATCTTCAATACTGTAGTTGTTGCCAGCTGAAAAAAGTTTAATTTTTTCCTTTAAATGAATCCTGTTTGAATCACACGTTTAAGCGTCTTTTTCGCTATCTGAGAACACAGGCTAATAAAAAACTGGAGGTATTTTTGAAACAAAAATTGAAAAAGTTAAGGGTTCGTGTAATGCACCTCCAAAAACTAAAATATCCGTTAGAACCTGGGAGGGACGTGAGTTCGATCAAGTTGAAAATATGCATTTTGGAGAAAATCGTCTGAACTGTTTAAGTGCTAGCGTTGACCACAGTCAGACAGTCGGACAGATGGACGAACGGACGGACGGCGGACGGACGGACGGACGGACGGGACGGACGGACGGACGGACGGACGGACGGACGGACGGACGGACGGACGGACGGACGGACGGACGGACGGACGGAAAGACAGTCGTTTGGCCGTAAATCAATTTTTCAATTTTAAGGACTCACAAAACATGGATACCAACTATACAACGTCTTAGAGGAAGTAATTTTCTACGTACGAGAAAGATTCACTCGTACTCATTTTTTCATTACCAGCGTCTGGCAATAAAGAGTTTTTCTTTCAATAAGTCGTGGATTTTCGACGCACTATTTCAATAGTTTCTCTCTTACGAAGTAGAGAGATTAAAAATAACAAGAAAGAAAGGATGAGAGGTATTGAGATACATAAGGCACAAAATAGGGGAGTGCAGAATTGAAGATCCGACGATAATTCTTCGGAAATAGAGAAATTGATTGCGTGGTAAACAGGAAAGGGACAACACAGAAATAGAAACTAAAAGTGATGAATACTCATTAGAGTACGAAGAATATGGTAAATGATTGAAAGAATATTTTTTAGTTATAGAAGGAATATGAGTGAAGTCGAAAGAGTGAAGTGAAATAACAAAAAAGGAAGGGCGAGAGCGGAAGTCAGTGAAGGAGAGAAAAGAACCTCAGAAGAAGAAGAAGAAGAATCGTTGGGCGACCAAATTCACTCTAATATCGAGCGAGTGAGTGAGAGGCTATCGGTCGGCTACCGCCCACTCGCGGGCGACCTGCAACAAATTGGGGGCCGTGGGCGCCGCAAAGCGACCGCCACCCGGAAAGCGCGGGCCCAATGCAAACGTTCTGCGCTCCCCTCCACGCCCCGATCTCCCTCCTCCCACCCCCGCACCACACCGCTTACTTGGCAAAATGCCGCCGCTGCCGATCAGGCACCGCGTGATTTCACGCGCCGCATCACACAGATAATGAGGCGGGCGAAGCGGCCGGCAGCGGCAGCTAGAGTGGGGCGGGGGTGAGAGCGGGGATGGAGGGGGGGGGGCGGGGGTGGGGGGCCGGGGGGGGAAGGGGAAACCGGAGGGACGGAAGGAGACTGGGGAATGAGACGGGGGAGGGGGGGGACGCGGACGATGGTCAGGGAAGGAGATGCAGCTCTGCGCCGGCGACGGCGGAAGGAGAGGAAGTGCGAGGGGAGGGGGACGAACGGGGCAAGCAGGCCAGGGCACAGCTACGCGGCGGTCAAAGAGGGATCACAAAAGAAATGGAGTTAAGTGATGCGGGAAAAAATGTGAGCGCTAGAGAGATGGTTGTTGATGCAGTTCGTGAATTGATAGGTCAAAGGGCAGTCCCCAGCAAAGAGGTTGGCGAAAAGAGATTGAAGGTGGGTTAAGGAGTGGACAGGAGAGAATTTTCATTACAGTTTTTCTCTTTACCGTCTTTCAGAAATTACTTATATAACATTTCACCTTTGTGTTTAATTTATTTTACCGCATTCATTTATTATATTTCTAACTTATTATTTAATATCCTAAGCCGATTATAGTAAACCCTATCGTAATATCTGCTATCCAAAATATTTGCTAATCCGCTTGTTTCAAAACGTTCAGGTAAAGATTTCCAATAAGTACAACTTCCCTAAATGTTTGTAAACATTCATGATTTTCATCTTTTTATTAGATTTAAGGAAAAGGTGATGATGCAGCATCTCGTGTTCATCTTAGAAACAAACGTAGTATTTTGCAGCGCGGGCGCGACACGATTTGCTTTTATCTGGCCGTCGGGAGGGGCCGCTGGGCGCTCGCGGGCATAAAAAGGAAGATTGATGGGCCCGGGGCGCGAAAACAGGACCCGGCGGAGTGGGGGGTCTGGGCGTGAGCGGCGCCGGCGCTGCCCTCTGTCGACCCCCTGTCATCGGCGAAGGGCGGCGGCGGACGCCCGGCTGGCAGCCTAAAGCAGATATGGGGGCGGCCCACGTCGAACCGACGCACTGTGCCCAGGTGCCGCCATCCACTACGCAAGACGCTGGCTGACCGGGGACAGGAAAACGGAAAGACGAGAGAGGAAGGAGAAGAGTTGGCAGGTTGGAGAGAGGTGTACTGTATATTGCATGGCCACGAAGTTACCAGTGGAAGGAGAGTGCGGAAATAGAGGGAGCGAAGAGAGTGGACGGAGAGCAAGAGGATGGAGGGCGAGCGGATGGAGAACGAGCGAACGGAGTCCAAGCAGATGGAGAACGAGCGAACGGAGGCGAGCGGACGGAGAGCTACAGGGCGGATAGCGAGCGCCAGAGAGCGAGCGGGCGAGGGGGTGCAGAAAGCGAAAATAAAAAAAAAATCACATTATTTGTGAAGACTGCATCGAAATTGACAAGATAGCTGGTTAAAATCCACATAACATGAAACATTTCATGAACGTGATTACATACACGAATATTCTCTGGATGGAAATCAACACGAACGTGAAGGATAGGAGAATTCTGAAAAGACACCGCTTTGTTAGCAGGAATGATTACAAAATTTCCTCTACAAGGGATGCCAGAATGAAACTAGTGGTGCAACAGAAATGCGCCGACTTTCTCGCACTAGTTAGTTTTCTAATTTCTTTGGCCTTGACTAGATTTCTGAGCCTGCCTTATCCTCTTGCCAGCTGCCAAGTATCGCTGTCCGAAGTATATATTTTTGAAATTTTCAGATTTCATAATGGAAGAACCGAAACATTGTTTTAATTATATTATAGAAGAGTAAACCCTCGCCACGGAGGGATAAATGTTGAAAAATTAAAACCATTTTTAAGAAAATGTCGAACCGTTTTTAAGAAAAGATAAATGTTGAAAAAATTGGAATCGTTTTTAAGAAAATGTCGTTTAAACATTTCAGTAAAAGCGAAATATGAAGCTCTTTTTCACAGAAAACTTTAAAGTTTTTGAAAAACTTTATTGGGAATCATTTGAAGCACTTTCATTCACAAATGCAATAATGCATACAAATGGCTGAAAATGTGTACCTAATGGTCGGACAGATATAAAATACATTTGCGTAATTTTGAAAAACAAAATAATAGAGCAAAATGGATTTTATATCCTCTTAAACTGCGTTTAGCACTATCCGTACAAAAAGTTTGAATGTGTGGAGCCGTTTTAGAGAAAATAGTTTTTGGACGTACCTGAAAATGCCATAATGCTTATAAATGCAATAATACGTAAAATTGGCGTTAATGTGAATATTAACGACGAGAGAGAGAGAGAGAGAGAGAGGAGAGAGAGAGAGAGAGAGAGAGAGGAGAGAGAGAGGGGTGGTAAAAAATACAATTGTTTAATTTTTGAATAAAACAACAAAAGATAACAGCAAAATTGCGTAAATGTAATGGTATATAATGTAAATGTAATGTTATGTCATTTAGCACTATCCTTTCCAAACGTTAAAAGAAAAAATTTGGAGCCCTTTGAGAGAGTTTTGTTTTTGATATTTTTTAATATTGTACATATTTCAGTCAATATTGTGCAAAAACTACTAAAATTTTCAGGAAAATGTCCCGGACAATAATGAAAGAACAAATTATCGTAACAAATTTCATTTCAAGGAAAATTCTCTATTTTCAATTTTGTAATCGTAGGAAGACGCCGAAAAAATTCCAAACTTTTGCGCTGATCGAAAATTCAGTTAACCGTGAAAATCGGGCCTACGCCACCTTTATAAATGTATTTCACTCTATTCTTAGAAGAAATTTAAAGAAAAAATGTGTAGCCATTTTTTAGACAATTTTTGAAAATATCCCCGTGGCTCAATGTCAAGTACCTCTCAAAATGAAAGAATGTTAGAGCGGAGTGTATTCAGATTGGAAAAACTCCTAAGCACAGTTTAGGCGCTAGTGTTATTCACAGAAGACAGAAGGATGGATGTTTTGAGAAAAACGTTTTTGGTATCAGGGGACCCTAAAACGAATATTTCCGTGGAAATATCGAAATCGATTTTCGATAGCATTACATAATTTCCTATACATGACCTATTTTACTCTGTATATACGTACGTATCGAAGAAAGTAAAATACGCATATAACAGTAAAAGTGTAATTTTGCATTCTGTTTGCAGGGAGATACAAAACAGAAACCTTAAAATGGCTCTAATTCTATTGGGGTACGTGAAAAATTCGCAAGTTAAAAAGAAAGGAATTGATATATCAAATATCTGAAAGGTATTTATTCCTCCCAATTTACCCTAATTTTACTTTAATGAAAAAGAAAGCGCGCTTACAATTTGAAGTTTCTTCGGTTGGTGATTGTGTACAAGAAGTGAAAACTGACAAAAGGAAGCTGTTCCACGTTCCTGTGATGAAACACGAACAGTTTGCGTCGATTGAGGCCTCCCGAAATAGTGTAGAAAAAGAAAGGAAATCCGTAAAAAATTGTGAACTGGCTGGACATTAAGTGATTGCGATATGAGAAAGACAGTTTAATTAAATTTAGCATACAATTTAAAGAAAATCATAATTATGTCATTAAAATTTACTCGGTATATTTAAATCCAACGACGTCTTTTATTCTCTCTGGAAGCTGTTAAAGAAGAAAAACTCTATTCCAGTAGGAAGATCAATATTGGTTCAGTCCAACGGCGAGATAAATTTATTACCATTTATTTCGTCAAGTGAACAAGCTTATTTAAAAAAATTGTCTGCAATGGTAAATACTGGATCAGGAAAAAGGAAGGAAATGGACGTCACTGGTAAGACTGAGGAAAAGGTAAACATTATGATATATAATTTAGGACGCGAAACTTGTAAGGCACGTTGCATTTAACTCTCATTTCTTCTACTTTGATTGAAACCATTTTCTTAGTATCAGTTTTGCAACATATACAACTACTGTTAGGCACTCTCACATACATTTATATGATGTACATTTTCTCCTTCATTACATTTTTTACGGTTATAAACATTATCAATTATATTACTGCATTCTTTAATATAACTAAGCCATTTAAAATACTATTTGGGGACTTAAAATGGGGATAAAAGGAACATATATGTAAGTGGGAATTGTCCGTTAGGATTTTATCTCTTGACATTGACGGTGAATAACAGAATCATTTCGCAAATTATGTGCTTCAAATAACGCCCTGAGGAATATTATACTTAAGAAGTACGATTCTATATAAAACATGATTAACATATTTATTGATTTTTATTAGTCAATTTACATTTAAAATAGTGTTTTGTGGCGCTTTTCTCGCCAGGCTTTAATGTTCGGTAAATTTCAAACTTTCTCTGTCAGTGCTTTTAGAATGGAATAGTGAGCTAGGAAATCAACCTGCAAGGCACCCCTAAATAGGGCGGTTGTTGCTGCGAAATGAAGATCTGCCCAATATAGCTAAAAGATCGAAGAAACAGTCTATGTTCTGTATAAATATGTTCTGTATATCTATGTCTATGTTCTGTATAAATAAAAATATCTAAAAGTCTTTCAAAATAACTGCCCATTTTATGTCATAATTTTATTTACATGATGTAGAAACTAATCCATATGTTTATACAATTGTTGTCTCTCGGGATCACTGACTGTTTGGGAAAAATCTCTCAAACCGCTGAACCTGTTTTTTTGCGGAGTTCACTTAAGGGTAGTATTTTTTCTGGCATAATATAGGCTACTTTTTGAAATTACAAATATTATTTTCTCATAAATAAAGGAGAATATTGGTTTTTGACTCCAATCTACCGTTCTGGAAATTTACCTGGAAATATAGTCAAACAACAAAAATCGTCAAAACCATTCATCTTATTTTAAATCTAGATACGGGTATGCGATTATAAAAGGCAGGTATTTTGACATCGCAATCAGATTCTATTTGTAGATTTTTTCTACGAATGTAGAAAGTAGATTTGTAGATCCTTTTGTATTACTACAAAATATTCTCTACAAATAGAATACTTTTAATAATTTTGGCATTAGCAATAAGCAAACATTATTATTCACAAAATATCCTCAATTTATTTGTACTTGTTCATCGAGTCGTGAGAGGTAAAATGTAGAGTTTTAATTATAATTTGTTCCTTTTTCGGTGCTTTAATAGCTTCATCGTCAACATGCATAAAATATGAAAGATCTGTAAGAATATTGATGAATGTATATTGCCACATTCTTCAGTGTAAATGAAAACTTTACTTTTAAAACAAATCAAGTGATCTCTTACCAACGCGCAAGTCGACGATCGTATCAACAACGGAGTCAATTTGGAGACTATCCCAGTTATTTTCTCCCGCTAAACCAAACTACCTTCCAAGGAATTGATATAGACATATTCATATAGACTGGTGCGCCATTTTACCATCAACTCCTAAAATGGGAATCTTTCCAAAAAGGTATATCTGCAAAATCAGTTGAAAGATACACAGCTGTTAACGAACTAATGAACTACCATTTACATTACATTAGGTCCGTACAATTGAAAATAGCAATAGTACGTTCTTTGTGCTAGATGAAACAGTCAATAACTAAAAGAGTATGATCCAAATATTGAACTGACATGTCAAATTCGAGTTTTTTGTGTCAGCGTCTGATTGAATTTTTACTAGTTTGCAGTGGCATAGCGTGAGTTGCGCGATCAGGCATGCTCAACAATAAAGCGAACTGAAGACATTATGATATTTAATGCTCTCTAGAATCTAATGTTACAAACGCGCTTCAATAGATTAATGTCATGAGACTTAATTCTTCAAGCAAATTATGCAATGGCTTAGCTGTAAATCTCACGCGCGATTGTCAATGAGATCACTTGTGAATTTATACATTTCAGACCAAAATAATATTTAATGTACTTAAGTAAGAATTCAACTCCTTAGATATTAATTAGAATTAGTATGCAAGCACTATTTCTACTATTTGTGCACATGTCCAAGAAGACAATCACGAGTGAGAAAGAAACATTACTCGACTGACCTCAAGTGTGCTGCGCTTTAGTGCACTAGCCAGAAACTTGTTTACAAGCCTCTTCTCTCAGTCGTGTGCTAGCGTAAGTCATTCCGGAATATCTAGGAGAGGAGTGCAGAGGCGAGGGAGGAACATTTAAAATTATTATTATTATTATTATTATTATTATTATTATTATTACTATTATTACTATTGTTATTATTACATCGTTCAACTATTAATAGTTAAATTGTTGTGAAGGGAGTCTGAAACTCAAGAAAGCGTGCGCAGATGATATTCTCCCCCATACGTCACATACAGTTTTACTGTTTTTGACTAAATACATAAATACACGTTTCGTCAATGAACACATTACGATAAATTTACACTTTCCTCAATGAACCAAATATCAGAAGAATGGTTTTGGGCTCTGCCAAAAGAACGTGAAACTGATTTGGAAACACCATGGAAATAACAGAATATTTTGTAGTTCTTGTGATTTAAGAAAATACAAGATATAAACTTAATTTTAATGATCGAATTGGTTTAGTACATAATGAAAATAAATTAAGAAAGTTTGGTAAACCTTATAAAATTGTACGATATTGTAATTACATAACATGTAATTAGGTCAGTTTCATCTCACTTAGGTAATGTAACTAATGTAAAATAACAAATGTAATCGTGTTTTGATGAAATTTATGAAACAAAGAAAAAGTTAGATTTATTATCTCAGACATTTTTTTAAAGAGCGCTAATAAAGTAATTTCATGTCACGCCAAGATATCTTCTCTTTATCACATGCAGAGTCAGTCACATAACTTCAGCACCTCCTGCAGTTTTTGAACGGTTTAAGTTATTGCAATTCAGTTTTCACGGAAGAGCATGAGGGAATGAGACTAATTGATACATGTATGGATTACTATTTTATCACTTGTATTTTACGAGATAATGAGGTAACTTTTTTTAACGGAACTACACATATTTTTAGTCAATCGTGACGAGCGTAAAAAGACGAAATATTTTTTTGGCACTCGTGTTCAACGAATATTTTGAACTGATAACAGCCATGAATGAACTGAACGTCACTTTAAACAGTGCAATTAGCACTATCTATTGGAAAAAATTGAAGAAAAAATTTGGGGCCATTTTTGAGAAAATGGCGTTTGAGCGTTTCTGAAAGTGCGGAATTTTGAGTTCATTTTTACAGAAAACTGTTGAGTTTTCGAGAAACTTTATTTGACATTATTTAAAGCACATCTGTTCATAAATATAATAATGTGAAGAAATCGCATCTAATATAAATATTACCGAAATGAGAGACAAGTGCGGCGTCATTGAGAAAAACACAGACATTTGCAACTGTATACAAGTTTATTTGCACGTATGTACAATAATTAGATTTTGCTCCGAAACTACACACTTTTGAGTATTTCCCTGTGGATACCCCACATAGCTACGGAGGCCCCGCCTCCACTGGCCTTCTACCGTGCCACTACCGTGACCTCCGTCACCCGTGCAAGAGGCACGACACGCTCCAGCCTGGGCGTAAAGTTTTGCGCATCGCGCGAGGTTTCCAAAACAAAACCCGCGTGTGAGCTCGTCGTCTCGATTGTATACCTAGAGTGTAGCCGTCACGTGACCGTCCTTGATGTAGGAAGGAGGCTCGCGTCTACCACGTGACCTTCCAGGTCAAGCTGGCGTCCACTTGGTCTAAATATATCCCAACGCCGTGGCGTTGAGGCTATTCAGCCCGCAGGTATGCGATACTTCCACTCCTCCTCCCACCCACGGCCGCCAACGTGACACTACACAAGTCAAAAAAATTAAATTTTTATAATTTTCTATAATACAAAAGAATAGAGAAATATGTCATCGGTGCTACCCCTACCAAAACATTAAAGAAAATTTTAAAGTCGTTTATGGGAAAGTCTTGATTTTGATATTTTTTAAATTACAAATATTGCACGCGCTATTGCACGAAAACTAGTAAAATTTTCGAACAACTCTACATGACCTCAATGAAAGAACTATTTATGGATAACAAGTTTCATTTTAAGAAAAATCTCTCTCTTCAATTTTATAATTGTAGGAAGATGCCGAAAACATTCAAAATTTTGCAATTTCAAAAATTCTGAGTTAACCATAAAAATGGGACCTATGCCAACTTTACAAGTGCTTTTACTTTATTCTTACAAGAAATTGAGCCGTTTTTGAGAAAATTTTGAAAATATCCGGGGGGCATTATGTAAAGTACCTCCAAATGTGAAAGGATGTTTTTCAAAATCTCAATGCTTCAACAAGGGCCCGATCGAATTTGGAAAAGATCGTACGCACGGTTTAGACTTTAGGCACTAGTAGTGTTCACAGACAGACGGACGGACGGTCGGTTTTGCTTTCAATTGGTTTTTCGTCAAGGACCGACAAAACAGGGATTGTGACTACACCATGTGTTAGAGAATTTTTTCTTAATTTAGCAACTGTATTTATCCACTTTTTCGTTGTCAGGGCTCGTCAATTAATTATTTTGCGCCAAAAATCCGCCGTTTTTTCGTGTAGCATTACACAATTTTCTCTATACTACTCCGTATATACGTGCGTATACGAGAGTGTAAAAATGTACTTTAGGCGGCTTATGGCAGCTGGCTAGAGGTTGGCCCAAGATTGTAAAGCCAGTCTCCACCATGGAATTCTCCACTTATTGAAAGAACTAAGTATAGAGAACAATTTCATACGAAGGAAAAATTTTTATCTTCAATTTTGTAATTGTAGGAAGACACTGAAAAAATCAAACATTTGGCGTTTTCAGAAATCCAGAGTTAACAGTGAAAATGGATCTATGTTACCTTTATAATTTTATTTTACTCTATTCTTACAAGAATTTGGAGCCATTTTGAGAAAATTTTGAAAATGTCCGTGGGACTTCGTGCGAATTACCTCCAAATTAAAGAATGTTTTTCAAAATCGCAGAGCTACGAGTCAGGCCAGATGGACATGAGTTTCTTCGAATTGGAAAAAATCCAATGCACAGTTTAGACGCTAGTGTTGTTCACATACCCCAGACGGGCGGGCGGACAGACACTCAGACGAGGACGAGGCGGACGCACGACGGCGAGACGGACGGCGACGGACGGCGGACGGGCGGCAGACGGACGGGCGGACGGACGGGCGGACGGACGGCGGACGGCGGACGACGGCGGACGACGGGCGGACGGACGACGGGCGACGACGGCGACGGACGACGGCGACGGACGGAGCAGGCAGACGACGGGCGACAGACGGCGACAGACGAGCGACGACAGGACGACGGGCAGACGACGGCAGACGACGAGGCGACGACGAGGCGACGACAGGCGACGGACGGGCGACGAGACGGCGAGACAGGCGAGCGACAGACGAGGCAGACGGACGGCGACAGACGAGGCGACGACGGGCGACGGACGAGGCGAGACGAGACGAGGCAGACGACGGCAGACGACGGGCAGACGGACGAGGCGGAGCAGACGGGAGACGGCGGACGGACGGCGAACAGACGGCGGACGGTCAGGCAGACGACGGGCGACGGACGAGGCGACGGACGGATGGGCGACGGACGGACGGGCGGACGGGCGGACGGCGACGAGCGGACGGGCGGACGGCGGACGGACGGACGGACGGGCAGCTGTTTAAAAAAACCCTTTTTGGCATCAGGGGTCCCCAAAGCGTGTACTTCCGTTGAAATCTCGAAATCGATTTTCCGCAGCATTATATAACTTTCTATATACTACGTATATTACTTTGTATATATGTATGTATATGAGAAAGTAAAAATGTTCCTTCTAATAGTACATGGTTGAAAGCAAAGTTCTTTTTGTATTAAAGCTGGTATCATTTGCACTGTATATCAATGTTTTTACTTTCAAATTCAAAAGTGCTTTCTTTTTAAAACACCAATTCCCAAAATATGTATTCGATTTTCGAATTTGTTGGTTCTTAAAATGATACAAACTAAATTTTCTCCCCAAAAAATCAGGGTGTGACTCTAGAAGTTTCAAAAGTTACAGGTATTTAAATTCGAAAATGGGGTAACGGAATACGATAGGCAAAAGCGCCCCCAGGGAATATGCATTTTTGAAAAAATTCAATGAATAATTTAGACGATAGATTTGTTCACAGATAGTCGGACAGAGAGAAAGAGACAGATAGGCGGACGGATGAACGTTTGGAGAAAAACATTTTTTCGTAGCAGTGGATCCCAAAACAGTTATTTCCGTTGAAATCTCGAAAGCGATTTTCCGCAGCATTACATAATACGTACTCCGTATATACGTACATATACGAAAATGTAAAAATACGAAATGTCCAGTAAAATAATATCTAGAGAAAAAGAGTTGAGGTGCTTCAAAACACTTCTGTTATAGAACTTTGGATTCTCAGTCAGATAATGCTGAGGTGGGTGGCACCTGCAGGTAAGGAAACCAAACACTCACACACGTACACGAACACACACATACACGCACATGCAAGCACACACACCAGAGAAGTTTCCAAGCTCTGCTGTCGACAATATCAAATAACTTGCTTTGGAAGCGTAAGTTGACTTCAAGCCAGACAATCCCCTGAAGAACAGGTAACTTGCCTCAAGCTGCGTAAAGGCTGTACCTTCCACAAACGTCAAACTCACATTTTCCTCTCTTGTATCTCTCATTCATCCTATGTAGCGCATAAAGTTGTGTCAAGAACTTTTGTGAGGTACGGTTGTGGTTTTTGATACGACATGTTGAAGTTTGAAAAATAAATAAAATAATGATGCAGGGGAAAACGAGAAAAACCCATTACAATTTTATGCGAACCCATTTTCCCCACAAGTTCCGAATACAATGACTTGCATTTCAATTATGATGCTTTGAAATATAGGTAGAGCGTGTTGGACTCTAGGTTACAGGCCACATCACGAATAACACTGTAATTAAGATGACACCAGAGATAATTAAGACACTAGAGAATGACTGACGGAAAAAATAGAAAGAATAGGACGCAAACTCATCTGATCACACGAACTCTATCTAGTCGGCTACCCGAAGCCATTTACCCCGGAATTCAGATGAAGGACAAACGTGAAATGATCGTTGATAGGGAAACACATTCTAGAAAACTACGGAGCATGATGACGGATCACGATCTATTTTTATTGGTCGGGGAAGCGAAAGGACGAAATTTTAGTTTCAAATTCGCTGTCTAGGATTCGTCACTATCTTCCAATATTTTTTAGTTTATTTAGGGAGAATACATTTATCAGCAAACGCAAGCATACTGGCATGTGTTGTTTTAGCGTTAGATGGCCTTGATTGTTACGGGCCGTTGAGTAGGTGCGAGGCGTCGGCAGAACAAGCTGGAGATGCTGGTTTCTTTCTTTGATAACAATCATAATAATTCTCGGTGGTAATAATAATTATCTCGAAGGGAAGAAACGAAGGAAATATTCCGTGAATTCACTTCAAACTGGATCCTTTTGACCACGCTGAAACTATAAACAGCTTATCTAACTATAGCGCCTCGTGTTAACCTAGTGTTAAATGACAAGCGAACCTGAGCGAGGCACGAGCAGGCACCCGGGTGGTTACATTACTGGTGAGGATGTGAGGCAGCAGGGAACGGGGAAAGGTGGGGGGGCTCGTTGGTGTGTAGCGGGGACGGAGCGGTAGGTGCCAGGTAAGTAGGTGAGGAGGGCTAAAGAACTGGCAGTGGGGACGGTGCCGCCGAGGTTACAGAGTCTGGGGTTGAGGGCTACGGATGCAGGTGTGGAAGGCTGTACCGGGCCGGGACTGCTGCAGCGGGGCGGCAGGGCGAGGATGAGGGCGGGGCGAGAGCCGGCTGCAGTGGCGGGGCTGAGGGGCTACGGATGCAGGTGTGGGAGGCTGCACCGGCCGTGACGAGGAGCAGGGCAGCAGGGCGGGGAGGGGGGGAGGGCGGGGTGAGGGCGTGGTGAGGGCGGGGTGAGGGCGGGGTGAGGGCGGGGTGAGGGCGGGGTGAGGGCGGGGTGAGGGCGGGGTGAGAGCGCGGCTGCGGTGGCAGGGCGGGGGCGAGCGCTTTCGTCGGCCCACGCCGGTCAGCCGCCGGGCGGTCGGGCGGGGGCCGGTGCCCGCCGGAGCGGCGGGCCTCGGTCGGCTGGGTGCGGCCTCTTTGATGTAGCGAGGCCCAGGATGCGCCGCCTTGTGGCTTCGGAAGCCCCTCCGCGCGCGGCAGGCGCTCCGCCCGCGCGGCCTCACGGATGCCGCGCCTCCGCAGATGCCATTTCTCGAGCTGAATGCCGCGGACGGTGCGTTTCACAGGCCGACCGCAAACGTAACTAGCAGGAAGGTAAAGGGCCCCGCAACGACACACCGCTACTCAACGGTTCTGTAGTTACCAGTCCGTAATTAGTTTTCAGTTGTTTAGCACCAACAAGTTAAGCGAGTTGAAAACATTCCAATTAAGGAATTAGAAAAGACAATTAAGGTAAGCAAAATATTTGAGTAGAAGCGTACCAACAAATCTCTCAAATTCTCAACGTTTATTTTTATTTTATTACGTTACGACGTTTTATGTTATCTTTCTAATAATAGGCATATTAAAACAGAATACTAAATAAAAATTAAATAAATCGTGTAGAAAATATAAAATGTGTCAATATTATATTTCATTCTCATAATTTATCATTTTTTGCATTTACAAATGAACGACACGCATTCATTTGCACATAGAATGTTTATTTCTATAACACGAATAAAGTGATATTATTTTGATATAATACAGTAGTATCTAGTACTTCCAAATGAAATATTTCACAATAAATTCTCGCGGAATTCTCTCCTGACCTATCAAATGCCCCCTCTGTTACGCAATTTATAGTGCATGAGGTAGACAAAGTTGAAGAGATTTTGAGTTTCTAAGCCTCTCGAATGCGTTTAATCTCACTACTTCATATAACGGTATCACTTCAGTTGCTAATGCATAGCAACTAAGTCAATTAAATGGAAATAATTTTAGAATAAAAGAAGTCAAATTACTACCGTTGTTTTATACATGAGTTACACCGGACTCGTCTCTTCATGTAACGAATGGCACTAAAGGCTAAGAAAGTGAATGGAAAGCATGCATCAAAGGATTACGGGACTCCCCTACTTATCATTCTGTCTTTTGCTGTTAATTGAAATCTTTACATTCGCTTTGTAACAAAATAATACATTTAATTGACCCTTACACAGTTTATTTGCGTTGTAATGTTCACTCAAAGGGGGTCGTCACTTTTGTTTTGCGACAACTTGTGGACATTGTCCTGAAGGTAGGAGTTAATTTCGTACTGTTATTCAGCGCCAGGGTGTCCAGATCTTTCCAGACCCCTTTTACAATGGATGGGCAGTACGTAGATGGTGTTGGTCTCGCAGTTACAAGCGATGTTTTGCATAGTGCTAGGAGTCTTTAAGGAAATGGGGTTGTGCAAACAACCGAGACTCGATATGAGAGTATTGAAAGTCAAACCGGTGTGAATGCAACGGGAGAACCAATTCATTTGAGCATTCGTTTCATTCGTATTCAAACGAAACAAACAAATGGAGAGAATGCCGAAATTATTCTTGTAACGTATTAGTTTGTGAGTCTTATATTCTGCCTAGCAACAGCAGAAGTTGTTGGAGAAGTTAAAAATAATCGGAAAGCTTTCAGAGCTTGAAGTAAGTAGATCTGCTTAGCAGATCCACTAAGCTACAGTAGATAAGCTTTTGATAGTTTCTAAATATATCCATGCATGTGCTAGAACAGAAATAATATAAGTTTGTTGTTCAGACAAAATAATTTCGGAAGAAGAGCTGACTGGAGGTCAGGTGGCTCACGACTGACCCCAGCATTGCTGACGATTGCATTCTCGTTCCGTACTCATCTTTTGCTCTCCTAAATATTTACAAAATGTCGTTTTGCTGAACCCAATAGTATTCCAACTTCTGAGTATCAGTTATCAATGATATTCGAAGTATCTATATCAACATTACGAGAGCCTTTTTTGGTATATTTAACATCTTCGGGCATATTTAGGACCTGCGCTGGTCCGTGAACTCCGTCAGAGACGGAAAGACCCTTATACTTACGCAGGGCGTTTGTTTCTGCCATCAGGCGTTTCTCGAGACGGATAGTGTTGCATGCACGCAATCGATATTGTAGCTATTGGCCTCGTTCTCAGTCCTCAAAAAGACGGAAACGTAGTTTTTGTTTGGAATTTTTTTTTATTCTGGTGAGAAAATGTTTCACTTTCTGCCGACTTCTGTTGTGGCTATTGTGTTCTGTTGGACCCTGATGTAAGTATATTAGTCAAACTCTGTATCATGTCTGATATTTCTTACTTACTTCAAAATCACTAAACCATTATCCACTGAAATAACATTGAACTTTCACGTTATAAATATTTTTGGGGCATTTCATGTCGTCAGTGTGTTATTGTTTTGCCGTCAATCGATTATCCGCATTTTTGAAAGAAAATAAGTAATTTAAAAATAAAATATGAAAAAAAAATCACTCATCTCCATTTTATGGATGACCTGAAACATTCTGCTGAAACCATGAAGGAAATGAAGTGTAGTCCTTGATGAAAACCTTGAAGGAAATGAAGTGTGGTCCTATGAGAATCTTTTAATAAAGATATTAACATGTCATTTGGTACCGATAAATGCGTTATTTTAAATGTTCAAAACCGCACCAACATTCCTGGGTATTGAAAAATTGTAACTGGAAGCTCTGTACAAATATTTTGAAATATGGCAGAATTCCAAGACAGATCACCCCCTGCTAAAGAAAACCTCCACAGAAAAGAACTGGAGTAGTATTATTAAAATACTCAATTCAAAACTGTCGGGTGAGAATGTTACGACAGTCATCAACAATCGAGTCGTAGCCATATTAACCTGTACTTTTGAAATAATTGAGGGATCTGACCTGATTTAAATTTGTTGGACAGAATAACAAAACGATAGATAAGTTACGTGGTCTACAATTCGTCGTCCACACATTCTAGCTGCAACGTAAAATCGGAGGAAGAGGCTTTCTGAATGTACGTAGGCTACGTAGGAAGAAAGAAAAGAATGAGAAATAAACTGCTCAGCTCTCTGACCAAATAATGTACCATTTTATTTAAATTGACTTGGACCGCATTACACTGATTTTTTCTTGTAACACGAAAAATTTCAAATATAAAGGATCCTGCAAACGTTTCCCAATCTTCTGGAAGAACAATATATTATAAAGAAGCGTCTATGCATTGACTAATAGTGAATATTTATGAATGAACATTTTTGACAAATGTTCAAGATCAAACTTTGTAGAACAGATTACATGAAGAAATACATAACTTTCTCTTCTTACGAAGAACTTCGTAAGGCGAGAAGATAAAAAGTCTATCTGAACGGACGGACAAACGTTTTGTCATAAACCAGTTTTTGGATATCAAGGTATCAAGGACCCACAAAACATGGATTCTGACTACACAACGTGGAAGAGGAAGTACTAATTTACTAAACTGGAACAAGAAAACAACGCAAAAGCTTTTGTATATCAGGGCACTACACTACTCAGGGCATTATATCACTACACTACGTAAGTAGTATACGAGAAACTAATAAACATCTTTAAAATGTGCGAATTGCAAATCTCGAAATGCTTAGGTAGAAATGCAAATTTTCGTGTATTACACTCAACAGTGTTAAAAGTTCTTCTTTTGGAAGTTATTCAACGTTTTTGAAGCACTCACTATAGTTGTTCAAGAGGCAACGCTGTAATGTTTCCAAATCGATAATTGCGTATTCAGTACAATAAGACTTTTATTTGTCCACACAAAAACACAATATTTATTTAATTAAGATCAAAGTGCGAAGAGTACAAATTGATCACTGGGACGAAAACGAAGTTTGGAAAATATTAATTTTAGAATACCTTATTTGTTAGACTCCTTTAATTAATTATACCTAAACCTCCTCGCAAAATATCGGAAGATTTGTCTTCGTAAAATACCCCACGTGAACCATTTTATCTAGTTTTTGTTTTTCACAGAGATAATATTTTGCCATGTTTCCTAAAATTAATTTTTCATTTCTCCGTGCGGTCATCCGTTTAATCTAATTCTAAATACCACAAAATTAGTTCAGACATATACGTTAATTATAAAATATTAATTGTTCTAATTGTCTTATTGTTTATTTAAATTTATTTTCTATAGAACATTCCAACAAAAGTGTTAGATGAACAAAGCTGTACAGTGTGAATGACTCATTAGTTAACATTGTACGATGCTAATAAATGAAATAAATTGCAGAGATCGATAAAGGACGAATTTATATTTGCGAAAATAATTTGAACTTAATTAAGTTATTAACGAATGTTTGTAATATAGGACGCGTTTAATTGTCAAATCAAATTAATAAAGATATTTTATTTGTAAAGAGTGAACTATACTTTTTGAAATCCTTGATACACTTTAGTGAGCTGCTTTTTTTGGTTTTAATAAAACGTAACATCAAAGTAAGTTGTATCGAGAATATATGAGACTATGAACCTACGCAATCTTGAAAGCATTCAGATATACATAGAAGGTTAAATATTAAAAATAAAATAATGTATCAAGAAGAATAAAATGAGACTATATCTCATTTTATTCTTCTTGAAAAGAAGTTTCTCAGAAAATCATAGAAACAATAAAAATATACCTTAAACGGGGAATATCATACAAGAACAGCAGACAATAAATATATCTTACTGGTCCCTGGTCCATTTCATTAGAGTTCTGCTATTTGATAACATGCGTATTTGTTCAATGAATAAAAGAGTTAAAATTCTGAAACAATTGGTGCGAAAGCAATTCGTGGCCCATTGCAACCTACTAGCGTCCGCAATGGTGTTTAGGCATTCTCTTTTGATAAAATATGTAATATTCTTTAGTTAGAAATACGGTTGACGGACGTATGCAGAGCATGGGAAGACGAGAGGAAGTAGAGGAGAGGGAAAGAGTTAATGAGACGAGGGGTACCCTCGTAAGTCGTGCTTCCTGCGTTGCCGGGCGGGAGGTCCGCTGACACATCGCCTCGAGCGAAGCGCCTCCTAGGAAATTCATGGGAGCCTTTGCAGCTGCCAGCCACGGCGGCAGGTGAGATGGCGAAGCAACGCAGCTGGCGGAAGTGACGGTGAAAACTATAGAGGTGGGTGTTGGAGGAGCAACATTGATGAAGGATGGAGGTAGTGGAATTCAAGGTTTGGCAAGGTGTTGGTGAGGAACGTGGTGAAAGTCTGGAGGTAGAAATAGTGGGGTCAGAGGTGGCATGAAGGTGCAGTGGATGTGGAGAGATTGAGCAGAATAAGAGGAAGAGAAGAGTAGATAAAAGAAAACAACTATATTATTCAAAAATTTCAAAATCATAACTATATCATACAAACAATGGAGTTCCAGATTCATAAATCAACTAACCTAGTCTAAATACGCATTTGTTAATTCAAAAATCACAATCTCTCTTACTGTAATCTACCAATTCTGAATTATCCGAATAAAAAAAATTATCTTTCATTTTTTGCTCGTTTTGATGGTAAATAATAACAAATGATTTATCGTAACAAAAGAGAAAGCTTCGCTAATAGAGAGTTGAACACGGACTGTAACGAAAACTATCTAACAAAAATTATTGGTGAGCAGCAATATCCACAGAACAAAATTCTAGAAACTTCTTATTTTTTGATTTCTACTGTTGCAAATCTAAAATTCTAAAATATTTACACTATTAAAAAAATATAAAAATTAACATAAATCCGAATAAAATGTAAATTACTCAACACTACACACCATTGTAAATCCAATTACTGCCTTTACAGTAATGAAATATACTAACGCTAATGTTTGTGCTATTTGGAGTTTCTTTGTGAAATATAAACTGCTTCTGATAGCATGGGACCCCCAACAACCGTTATCATAAAGTGAACCGGTCTTGAAAGCTAAATTACTGAACAAACACTGATCTTCTTGTGCAACAGTTACATCAATAACTACTCTAATGAAATACTCCGAAACAGTTTTTGTGATAATAGAGTGGTTTGTAAATAAGAAATAAATCCTAGAGGCTTTTCTAAATCAATAGAAAATTCATCAATAAAACTAAACTATCCAACAAAACTCAATGAGCTTCTACAACATTTACTGCACCAATTTATACTCTAATGAAGTACACTAAACCATATTTTGTGCTCTTTCGGTTTTCCAGTGACACAATCATCGTTGCAAACTGAAAACAAATTTTAGCTAGATAGTTTGGCTTTCACAATGTATTTCCGTACTCACGGTGATGCGCAATCCTACGACCGTAAAATAAGTTTTTTTCAATTTTGAAAACGGTGCGAGCAAAAAACTCAAGAGGTAAGTATTTCATTGGTTTGTGATTGTAATAAAGTAAAATGCATATTGTTGCTTAGTTTAGATGTTATGTGGATTTGTTTGTCTCAATTGATTTTGAAAATAGTGTTATGATTTGGAATATTGTTGTTCAGTAATATCATAATTAAATGCGCCAACCAGTTGATTTGGTTGATTGGTTGGTTAGTGATTCCGGACGCGACAACAGCTTAGATCATTATTACCGCAAGTTTAGTGCATTCTTCTTTCCTCGGGAGATGGCAGTGATCTTCCCTCGCTGGATGGCGAGATCTGGCGCCGACCTACCGTCGGCTAGCAGGGTTCCCTCCTAACCAGGACTCTCTCACCAGCGGCGCACCGTCCCAGCCGGGACAAGCTCTAAGCTCCCGACCGGTCTCCGGAATATGTGGTGTGTGTGTGTGTGTGTAAGGAGAGATGATAAAACAAGGAAGAGGAAGGAAGGATCGCGCGCGGTCCGTGGCCCGTTTGTTAGGGTACTGCTCCGGCATTCGCCTGGTGTTGATCGGAGAAACCACGGAAAACTACTGATGAGAGCAGCCGGCCGCTAGGATTCTCCTCCAGACAGCGACTGGCTAGTGAAAAGCCAGTGTCGAAAATCCTGCCACCGTCTGGAATCGAACCTAGGACCTGCCGGTCAGAGGCGCTGCAGTGACATTAGTTGATGTACTGAGCCACCGCTCCCGGTTCGCCAGCCAGCAACGACGATTTTTTAATTTGGGAAAAACCGGTAAGAGCAAATAGTGAGTGTTAGTATAGTTGTGAGAGTATATTTGGTGGTGACAGTTTCTAAAGGAACGTACATATTGTGTAATAAGTTTAGGTTTTACGTGGACTTATGTATCTCGATCCGTGTGAATACTGACAATAATATAATGATTTTTGATTTTATGATGAGTAATGTTACAGATAAAATATATGTTGTGTGGAATAATGCATTGTGGTCATTGTTGGGAAAGAAGAACAAGTTTTACTTCCACAAAAGCGTTTCCTTACGCACTGGGAATGAAGAAGCTTGTGACAATGAAAATAAGCATTTCGTTTTAGAAAAAACCACAAGAGGAAAAAATGTGTATGAGGCAAGCACAAAAAAGCTCAATATTATGGTGGTAGAGAAAATGGATTTTCTGAAGTGGCTTTGCCAAGTGAACGGACGTGAGCAAGTTACGAACTTATAAGGTCAGGCGACGATGCTTCCCGTTAAGTAGAAATGTAACGTGGGGTTGCAGCTTAACCTGGAAGTAACATCTTGTGGAAATAATTATCGACAGTCTGATTCCTCACAATAGAACTCGCTTTTGTTTGTCACAATTACGCGCTCTCCAGGACTGGTTTTCGAATTATTTAGAGATAAATGACTTTGGAGAGGTTTCCATTCATCATGGTTAATGAAACATTGATGAACTGTCTCATTTACTAGTGTATCCCTGCCTGTAATCTATAATCTATACCTCAACAAAAAATGAAAGTAGTTACATCTCTAAAAATTGTCGCATATCGTTTCACCGCTACTATAATTACATGGAATGGAATTTATCTAAAAAAACAACATAAAAACAATGCCTCTCCAAAAATAACTAACGATTTTTACTTGATTATAAATTCAAGAATATTACAAACGCTGGTAAATTTCATTTAATTTCATTCGAGTACAACATACAATGCACTGATTTGTCTTCTGTTTCTTAATACAAGATAAATAAAATTATAAGAAATAGTTTTAAAAGGAAAAATTTTTTGTATATTACAAAAGGATATCAAATGGTTATCGAAAAGTTAAGCAAAATGAACAGGAGAAATGTTAAAATACACATTTTTTTCTTCAAGAGAGAAAAAAATCAATAATTTTATCTTAATTTCTCTTAAAAATAACGTACTCGACAGTAAAGTTTGATCGTTTCTTCTTGGAAGCGTAACCTAATAAAATATATTAAAAATCAATATAATTAATTAATAATTTAAATTGCCATTTCAGACGAATTTAAAATGTATCACTACCCATGAAGATGTGCTAAATAAATTATAGTACTTGCATTATAGCAACAAATAATATTCAAGTTAGAAAACCTGATATCTAAGGGCCGTATTATAAACCTTAGACAGGTGCCTGCCAGGCCTAGCAGGCTACCAGTGTTCGGTTTTGCGATTTATGAACGGCCCCCACGAATTCCAGTCGCCCCTTGTCCTCCTAGCAAGCCCCCAGATGGCAGGCCCCTAAGAGTTCTGCTAGCAGAGCTTCATAAATACGGCCCTAAATGTATTCTCCCTATTTATACCTGGAATATTTCTGGAGAGATAATTTGTATGAGTTCCTGACCTACGCGTCAACCAATAATTTAAACGACCCAACGTATGCCTCTTTAATTTTGACACGATTATTTCTGGTTTTCATTACCCATTTAATATATTTGTGTATTATGATTTTTTACATATACAAAAACACTATAATTTTTAGTATTTTGGATAGGTTTATTTGTTACATTTCAAAATTTGAGTTATTAGTTAATATTTATAAATTAATATCAAATGTTCTTTGGAACTGAACTCTACTTTATGAATAAAATAATAAAGAATAGAACTGTAACCATGTATCCATATGTATTTTTTAAATTTAATATCCAATACTTTTTGCCATTTTTAACGTGAATTGTCACTCCTCATTAAACTTAGATAATTTGCAGAAACATTTGAAGGAATGAGTGCCATTTTTCATTAATAGATATTAGAGATTCATTAATAGATTAATACACCATATTTATGCCCAAAAAGAAACACGACCTGAATGAATGAATTTGATTTTACCAACTCGAATAAGCAACGTTTTGAACCATGAAACTAATGACTTCTAGAGCATATTTACATTACACTAGTGGTAATAGATACTATTGGGATAGCAGCTCAATATTTTTATAGTAATTGAAACAATGAAATGAGACAAAATCCTTATTTTCAAAAAGAGTTCTAAATATTACCCTGATTTCAATAAAGATGCCAGAATTTGCAATAATAAATTACATTCCTATTTTCCCTATTACAATTTGTTTTCGTTGAATAAATGTTCATATGATGCAGAAGCGTACTCTCCTCGATTGTAGAATTCAAATATTGAAGTCAAAATATACAGTATTTAATATAAGAGCACTCCAATGACATTTCCATTTTTTCAGATTAAAGTATCTTATAATGAAGGTTTGCGACATTGCGTAATGATCACGTAAATTGATGTTCAGTCCCGTTAAGGAGCAAACGCAACAGCATAGCCATTTCGAGAGATCCACGAACAGCTTACGTAGTGAATCGCACTATCAAAATTTCCCGATCAACCGTTCATTACCCCGCCGATAATCCATTTTGAAATGAGATTATGGAGTTCCTAACTGGCCATTACGCGCTGGCCGCTCGGAATCAGGCACTTCATGGACCTTCGAGGCGAGGTGGACTCATCTGCCCACGCGCGCCAATCGACGCCGAATCCGTTCCCTGCCTTGTCGCGCCTAGTCTCCCAATTACCCCACACCAGGCCACGACTCACCTATTGCCTAGTCACTCCCCCACGGTTCTCCGTGCCTTTTCGCCAAACCGCTCCCCGTCAAGCCCCTCCACGTCTCCCCGCCAAGCCACTCCACGTCTCCCCGCCAAGCCACTCCAGCTCCCACCAAGCCCCTCCACGTCTCCCCACCAAGCCACCCCACACCTCCCACCATCCACCCCACACCTCCCAAGCCACTCCACCTCCCCGCCAAGCCCCTCCACGTCTCCCCGCCAATCCCCACCACGTCTCCCCGCCAAGCCACTCCACGTCTCCCGCCAAGCCACTCCACGTCTCCCCGCCAAGCCACTCCCCACCAAGCCCCTCCACGTCTCCCCGCCAAGCCACTCCACACCTCCCAAGCCACTCCACGTCTCCTCGCCAAGCCACTCCACGTCCACGCGGAGAAAAAGTTTCATTCCGTTTTCTAAAAATTGCTAAAAAGGAAAAGGAAAATATTAAAACTATCAGATCTGTAATATTCTAGATTTTACAAATTCAAAATTATGAAATGACGCTTAGGGTGCACTCCAGATAAGAACATACAATTATTACTTGTAAGTATAGCCCTGTAACGCTCTCGAAATTCCAATCAGAAGCTCCATATGGTAGGAATGCTTACCAAAACCAATGGCAACGTACACTACTGTATGATCATATCAGAAGTGATCGTACGTTAGCACCAAACACACCGGAAGTTGTTACTCGAGACATGGAGAAAAATTGTATCCGCTGGTTGATGTAGCAATATCGAGCGATCAGAATGCGGTATTTAAGGAGGCAGAGAAACGTCTTCAACACAAGATTTTGAAAACTGAGATCACCTAGAAGTGGGATATAAAACACAAATTGTACTGACAGTTAAGGAGGTTCTTAGTTTTTTTCCACAAAATTTATGTAAAAACGTGTCCCAATTCGCGGAGTCGAAAAACTAGCAAACGTAATATAACGCGTGATTTCAAACAGCCAATATCTTGCGCAAAGTATTATAGAGGAACCCACAGACATATCGGCTACTTAGGAAGCTGGTTGCAATGTTATATTTAACCGACACCTAACATCTTCAGTTGTGACTTTAGAGGATAAAATGATGAATAATAATAATAATAATATAATATAATAATAATATAATAAAATAATAATACCGTCTTGTATTACAGTTAATAATACCCTAAAACCAATATAATACATATGATATGACACGTTCATGATATACCAATGATAACACAAATTCACACTTTTGAAATAATTGACACCTTGATAAGAAATGAAACAACATCAAACGAGAACTTCTTTGCTTGTTTTCCATTAAAAGCCGCCAGAAGGGTAATTTGCACCTTTCATCCACTCGTGCACATCAAAGCTACCTAGCAATCGCACTTTGCCGCTCAATGAGAGGCACTATTTCTACAACTGCGCCGCGAATCCAAACGCGCACAACTTCCTGACTCCTGTTCAGCGTCATTCACAGCAGTTTGCAGAAAAGTCCGATAGGAGAATGAAAGCGCGCAGGGGGGGCGCCTTTTATGTGATACGGAGCGAACATCGCTCGACAAGTTTCCGACCCAAAGAACTTGCTCAGTTTCCAAGTTGTGCTTGGATAGAGTAGTGGCAACATTGGATTCGTATAAAAGGGGAGGAAGCTTTGGAAGCTACTAAAGGCAGCGAGTCAAGAAATAACACACAAGGCCATTTCTAGTCAAAACCGTGAAAGACCTGCTAGAGTGCTTTCTCCCCCTTCCCCCCGGCGCGTTCTCTAAATAGGCCTACGGCGGGCGAGTTGGTGCGTGCGTCACATGCGTGTTATTCACAGGTCGTGGAGCGGAGTCGTTCTTAACCCGCCTGCATAGAGGTCGCAGACTAAACAAAGTGTCGCTGGGTCATTGCAAGAAAAAATGCAAGACCTTCGGGTTTTCGTTTACTGGGAACGTTAGAAAAAAAGGTCACCGCGTGTTTAACATCGATCTGTTTTCTAGGTGACGCACTTGCAAAATTTATGATTTAGGGAGGGAAATGTTTTTTATGGCGAGCAAAAACAATGCACATACTGCGACGCCCCACCTACCTGTGCTGTAATTGCGGCTAGCTCAGGTGACGGGTAGAGCCTGAAAATTTGGTTGTGGACGGACGTGGCTACGTGACAGAGGTCAATTGAAAGAAAGTTTATAGACAAAAAATGTAAATTTAATGAGAAATTAAAAAAGGTAAATTGACATTATTATCTGAGCTCAGTTTTTTTAAACCCTTGTTTTTTTTTTTATGCAATCTTAAAACTAATACGATCAAATTACTTAAAACAAATAAAGCAAAAAAGAGATGCGCTAACAAAAAAAAGAAAAAGGGGCCAATGCGCGGCCTGCACCTTCTGAATGTGACAACAGTCCAGGTAAGCCTGAAGGGCGTAATGAATGTTTGTTTTGTCTGTCGGAGCTCGACAGATTATTAGAATCACCGCTGCGGCAGGAGGACGCTGGGGTGAACGGCCTCCAAACAGGCAACACAGCTGGGCTCCTTTCTTCTGACGCACGCCTTTAGGGCGGAGGTGGATTCCCTCGCAGCCTGCTCCATTCAAGAGAGTAGAGTTAACTACGACATCAGCTGGGACGTCGGCGGTAGCGGTGACGACAGATCGGTGACGACAGATCGTAATTTTCGTAATCGCGTAACTTGCGATACAGGCGCGGGCGTAAACGAGCAGAGAAACAAATAACATTACTAGATAAAGTTCTTTTTTTTCAATCTAATGACACGCGGTGCGATAATACCACAAATCGCACTCTAATCATGCTACTTCGCGCTATCCTAGCGCCTACACAACTCGGATGACCTCCGCGTCCCACACCGTACAACATGAGCGTCCCGCCTCTGTGTCCGCACGACTTGGGCGTCCCCGCGCCTCTCGTCCAAAGACCTCCCGCTTCTGTCTGCCCCTCAGCGTCTCAGCGCCCACGAACCTCTTTCCCCAATTTCCATGAATGTTCTAGAAGTTTCTCAGAAATTTTGGAAGACGTGTTGTTACTGGTCGAAGTTACTACGCGAAAATAATATTGCTCAATCAGATTACGCGTCTTGTCGGTATTTGATGGAATTTTCCAGAACGCTCTCTCCGCAACTTCCTGTAAACAAACACGGAGCGGTCGCCGCGCCCGCCCGCGTGGAGCCTGGTCGGTGGTCCCTGGGGGTTTTCGGAGGCGTTATCTAAACACTACACCCCCTTGCTCGGCGACGCTAGGAGCGGCGTAGATGGCCGTGCGAAGTGATTTGGTCGCACCCGGTTGGGGCACGCACGCTTCTGAACAGTAATAACAAAAATAAGTGTATTTATTTTTAATCCAATATTCGGTTACGTCATTGCCCTCTCCCTTCGGATAGAGATAAAATCGAGTTTTGAAGAATTTTAATTTTGAGAAATTAAGAGTTTTATCTCGTTGAAAAACAAAAAAACGTTACCGAATATTAGATTCATAACTGGTGAATAATTAAAGAAAAAATGAATCAAAACAACATTCAATATTCAAGAAAAAATTTGCGCAACCCTTTACTTAAATAAAAGCAAAAAGAACTATTAACTACTATTTAATCAGAATAAAATAATTAAATCAAAATTCTTTCCAATTTTTCTCAGCGACACGAGACCCAAACTGTGCGGGCCAAGGTACGAAGAATTATGTCAGAGATTGTCAATCAGTGGTTTAAATAAAATCTACAGAATAGTTTAACTTTTAAATGGTCGCAAATTATAAAATTGTACTTCCTGCTGGAGCCCATCCAAGTCTTTAAGAGGCATACATTTGGCACGGAATCGTTCAATAACAAATGGTCCGGTAAATAGAGGAAAAATTTATGGAATAATCCAGCAGGCTGATCACTAACTCTAGGGTCCTGACAAGTACTTTGTCACCTACATGTGAAAGTGGTAGGGGTTCTTTACGAGGGCTTCCTCTTCCTGGCATTCTTAGTGATATTATCTAATATAATCCTGCAACGGGTTTCGTAATTAGGGACCTGCTGTCCTGCCAATCGGGCCAACAAAGGAAAGAATGTTTAGGTTTTCTTCCGAAATGCGCCTCATACGGCGTCATACCAATAGAATCATGTTCTATAATATTAATCCAGTCATAATGTTACCCTTTAGTAGAGGCCATTCTTTATGATTTTGAGGGATGTAAGTCGGAATAAACGTGAGATTTCTCTCATGACCCTCTCACTCGGGTTAGATTGAGGATGTCTGATGGAGGAAAAATAACAGAGACTCCTTCATTTCTAGTGTTTGTTTCCAAAACGTTCCGGTAAATTGGGAGGCATGATCGCTTAAAATTTTCTGGTAAGACCCTGCAGTCTGAAAGAAATCCTGATCAATCGTTTTAAACAATTTTGTGCAGTAGGTCTCGTTATCGGATAGAGCGTGTAAATTTAGAAAAGGAATCAATGATTACGAGGATGTGTTTGTAACCGTACCTCGCAGGTAACGGTCCGTACAGATCAAGGCAAGCCAATTCATTTGGGGCTGATGCGATAACGTGTTGCATCGGGCCTTCATAATGCCTATTAGGATATTTAGTCTTCTGACAGGTGATACATTTCGAGACCGTGGCTCTGAGTTTGTCTCGCCATGCCTTTCCAGTATGCGAAAGTTAGAGTACTTTTAGGATCTTATTTCCACCGAAATGCCGTGCTTTTGGTGAACATGGGTATTAATTTGTCAGTAATTTCTGTAGGTATCCAAATACGATACTCATCTGGCTGTTTTTGGTTCGGAACATAACAAAATTACTAGAAAGTTTAACTAAGCCAGGATTTTGATTTAACTTTTCGAAAAGTGGGTCATTTTGATCTAAAGAATTCTGCAAAAATAGTTTTGCTTTGCAATAACGGCATCTTGTTCCTGTAACCTTTGAAGATTCCTAGGCTGCATTTCCGAATAGGGGTCACATTTAAATTAATGGCATTAATAAAATACACTGTTTCATTCTGAACTTTCTGATTTGATGCGTAGGGCAACTGACTTAAAAAATCTGCAATAGATTATTAATTCCTGACAATGCCGGATTTCAAAGTCGAATTGTTGTAGCCAGAGCACCCACCGTAACAATCTGGCGTTGGTGCAGTGGCAGCGTTTTAAGAAAATTAACGCTTATGGTCCGTGATAATATAAAATTTCCTACCAGCCAGGTACCCAAGCATTTTCTGTAAAGCCCATACAATTGATAAGCCTCTTCTCTGTAATTGAGATTGCAATTCACTAGACCTCAATACCCTGCTAGCGACCGCAACAATTTTATGACCTGGATCATCTTTATCAGGCTGTGATAAAACACATCCAATGCCTACGTTGGAGCTGTCAGTCTGTAAATAAAATGGCTGGGAAAAGTCGGTGGTTTACTGTAATGGCCTGGCGAAAAGCTACCTTAATTTTTTGAATGTCTGTTCATGCTCATCTGTCCAGTGCCATTTCGTTCCTTTTCTCAATAGGTTTACGAGAGGTGCCGTAAGAATCCTAACCTGGAATAAATCTAGATTGATAGACGCACATGCCTAAAAATCCTTTTAATTGCTTGGCATTTTGTGGGCGTGAAATCTGGTCTATGGCATTGACCTTCTCTGGGCAATTCGTACACCCTCTGTGCTAACGCGGTAACCCAAAAATGAAATTTCGACGTATAATTGTGATTTATTAAGATTCAATTTCATGTGGTGTACCGACAAACATTCCAATAACTGTTCTAAATGACCGAGATGTTCCTGAAATTTGTGATGAAATTACAATATCGTCGATATAAGGGGTGACGAATTGTTTGATTTCGTCGCCTAATTTCTCATCGAGACAACGAATAAAAGGCTGCTCCACTGTTTTTCAGACCAAAAGGCATTCTTTTCCAGACGTACGTCAACCCGTTGTACAAAAATCCCGTGAATTTTCTGTCGTCTGGGTGAATTGAAATTGCCAATACGAGCTTGAAAAATCTAAAGCCGAAAAATCTTTGTTTTATTAAATTTCCATAAAATTTCATCAGTGTTCTGAGGTGCCTCGTTTTCTGGGATAGTAACCTCGTTGATCCGTCGAGCATCTAAACAAATCCTACTCCCGTCTTTTTCTCTTACCACTACAATAGGTTCAAATAGCTGTTGCAGATCTTTCAATTATACCCTCCTAAGCATAGTTTTAACAGTTTGATCTACTTCCCCTCATCGACTGTGGAATGGGATAATTTTTCGTTTTAAAGGTGAATCATCGGTGACCTGAATTCGAAAGCAAAAGTCTTTAATAGGACGTACCAGGACGATCAAAACATTTACATATTTGAGAAGCATTCTTTGCAGCTGGGACCGTTCGTGGTCAGAAAAGTCATTATGCGGCACACGGCTTATGACCCCACTCACGTCATCCCCATACTCCAGGACGCGCATGAAATGCCGATTTCTATTTTGTCATCACCGTCGTCCTGATTACAATTTCCTATTCTCACCGAAGCTCACAAGATTCCTAGAAAAATCCACTACTCCATTATTTTCCCGTAAAAATCAACCCCAAGATACGTCGTAATTCAGATCCTCTATGATCAAACATGGCACATCAAATAAAATTTCCTGATTTTTAAAGAAAGCAAAGCCTGCATAGTAATTGGTTTACTTTTTTTCTTACTCCAATAACAAAACATTTAATAGTGGGCAGAGTTGGTATTGGAATGCGCTCGCTTAATAGTTTTAGTAGAACTCCTAGAAATTGCACTGATTTCACTGCCAGTGTCAATCAAAGCTGAACACTAAGATTTTCAATAAGAAACTCCACAACCGGACATTTTCTCGCTCGTTCTCTGACAGGTTCATTCAAGTCGTCGTTTAGGTCAAAAGGCATAATTGACTGACACAGTATTGAATATTGGTATCTCTGAGATAATTCGTTTGAACCCAGATACCCAGAAAGCCCAAACGGTTCTAGTTTGACGGACTCGGTCTTATGGAATCCTGATGTCCATTCCTACTAGTAGTGTTATTATTACGGTCATTTGAGTTTGGTGGCGGACGGAGTTGTTCCCCATTCCTCTGACCCTGATCATCACGGCGCCCTGACTGCCTGTTCCGATTATCTTCCTCGAGCGAAAACCTGTGATTTCGGTCCCAATTCTCTCAAGGGTTTGACCGCGTTCTATCAAATTGCGCCAGCAATTTTGAAAATGATCAAGATTGTCAAATCGTACACTTAATAAGGTTTTGCACGTAAGTAGGAAAGTGTGCGGTTAGGAGCCAGATAATCTTTTATCATCTGTCGTCGGATCACATAGTTTAATAGCCGAAATTTTTTCCATGGCGTAATCTAAATATGATTGGTTTCTTCGCTTATCCCATCTACTCGAGAATTTTTCTCTCGAACTCGTAACGTCGCTGCTCTCCCAGTAACGTGAAAGAAAACAGTTCGAATTCCTCGTAAGTCTGCGGAAAAGGTGTTAACGCAGTGAGCCAGTGTGCGGTTACCCCGTAAAAGTTCCTGCATAAATCTTGAGCCATGAGGCGGTACCGCCTTTGTCAAATTCATATAATTTTCGGCACGATCCAAAAAACTTTCGGATTTTCGTCCGATTTCCCAGAAAAGCAAAGATTCTGAGGAGGAGCCACGAAAATTTTAATCCAGAACCAGCAGACGCGTTCGTAATTGGATGATTTTCCATTTCTTTTTGTACTTCTTCCTTACCAGATTAATCACATTTTATCTATTTCTTTCTTTAGTTTAGTTTCCCTTTCCTGAAACTTTCCTCACTACTATCACCTATCTTTCAATTTTCTCTACCCTTTCGTGAATTTGACTAACTTCAGAGTGAAGTTTTGTTTCCAACTCGAGTGAATTTGCCGTTCATTTGGCCGTAACCCGGCAATGTTTCCATTTACTGACTCACAACACGCCTCTATTTTATTGTCGCATGCTCGTAATTTCTGGTGAATTTCAGACTGTAGGTTTTAAATTTTCTTTCGTTTCGGTCCTTGAATTCCCCATTCTTGACCTAGCTTCTCAACGGTGTTCTCATTCTCCGCACCTACCCTCGAGTTGATTTTTTCAGGATCCGATTCATGGTCGAACTTCTCTTCCAATTTCAAGTTTTGCGGATTGGTTATCTAAACAGTTATCTAATCTATCAAATCTTTCCTGACACTTTTTCTCGTGTTCTAAAATCGCAAATTAATTTTGTCGTCCATTTCCATACTTCCGAAATCTGGTTCTTAATTCGATTTTTAAATTTTCCAATTCTCTCTTGTTTCTGTTAGAACTCGCATGAGATCACTTAAGGTGATTTCATGCGCAGACTGGTCCCCTGAGCTGTCATCACTCCCACGTCTACACCCGATTCGTCAGCATTTTGAATAACATGCGATTTCACAGTTTTTCTTGAAACGCGCACACGATTTTTCCACAACACAAGACAAAAATAGTAACACTCACAACAGAATACAAATCAACTGATATCATTAACAGTCCACAAATAAATTAACCTCAGCAACGTCCTTCCATCCATTTCTGTTAATATTATAAAAAAATTCAAATTTAATTTGTCGCAGCAATCACAGTAATTCAAAAGTAACAATATTTATTTTAAGACAAATTAAATTTGAGGGTGTTTACTGGGGTATCAAAGATACTAATTCGAGCCCCACTTGGGAAAGCATTTACGACGCCCCACCTACCTGTGCTGTAATTGCCGGCTAGCTCAGGTGACGGGTAGAGCCTGAAATTTAGGTTGTGGACGGACGTGGCTACGTGACAGAGGTCAATTGAAAGAAAGTTTATAGACAAAAATGTAAATTTAATGAGAAATTAAAAATGGTAAATTGACATTATTATCTGAGCTCAGTTTTTTTAAACCCTTGTTTTTTTTTTTTATGCAATCTTAAACTAATACGATCAAATTACTTAAAACAAATAAAGCAAAAAAGAGATGCGCTAACAAATAAAAAGAAAAAAGGGGCCAATGCGCGGCCTGCACCTTCTGAATGTTGACAACAGTCCAGGTAAGCCTGAAGGGCGTAATGAATGTTTGTTTTGTCTGTCGGAGCTCGACAGATTATTAGAATCACCGCTGCGGCAGGAGGACGCACTTGGGTGAACGGCCTCCAAACAAGCAACACAACTAGGCACCTTTCTTCTGGACGGCACGCCCTTTAGGGCGGAGGGTGATTCCTCTCGCAGCCTGCTCCCATTCAAGAGAGTAGAGTTAACACGACATCAGCTGGGACGTCGGCGGTAGCGGTGACGACAGATCGGTGACGACAGATCGTAATTTCGTAATCGCGTAACTTGCGATACACGGCGCGGGCGTAAACGAGCAGAGAAACAAATAAATTACTAGATAAAGTTCTTTTTTTTTTCTCAATCTAATGACACGCGGTGCGCTATAATACCACAAAGCGCACGCTAATCATGCTACTTCGCGCCATCCTAGCGCCTACACAACTCGGATGACCTCCGCGTCCCACACCGTACAACATGAGCGTCCCCGCCTCTGTGTCCGCACGACTTGGCGTCCCCGCGCCTCTCTGTCAAAGACCTCCCGCTTCTGTCTGCCCTCAGCGCGTCTCAGCGCCACGAACCTCTTTTCCCCAATTTCCATGAATGTTCTAGAAGTTTCTCAGAAATTTTGGAAGACGTGCTGTTACTGGCCGAAAGTTACTACGCGAAAATAATATTGCTCCAATCAGATTACGCGTCTTGTCGGTAATTTTGATGGAATTTTCCACAACGCCCCATCTCGAACACTCCCTGTAAACAAACACGGAGCGGTCGCCGCGCCCGCCCGCGTGGAGCCTGGTCGGTGGTCCTGGGGTTTCGAGGCGTATCTAAAACACTACACCCCCTTGCTCGGCGACGCTAAGGAGCGGCGTAGATAGCCGTGCGAAGTGATTTAGGTCGCACCCGGTTGCATGCACGCTTCTGAACAGTAATAACAAAATAAGTGTATTTATTTTTAATCCAATATTCGGTTACGTCACAATACAAACTACTAATTGATTATGAATTTGAGATAAATAGTTGATTAATGGAATAAGAATAGCTAATCTGAAAGGCTCTTCAATCTCTGTTCTTAAAAATTAAATACTATTTTATGTATTTGAAAATTTTTTTTCGTGATATTTTGTTTTGAAAAGTTGAGATTAAATAAGGTTTTAATCCGTAAAAGAAGCATAAGCTGCGAGTGTTCGTTTGCTAAGAACGTTAATAAAATAACGGTTCCCGCGTGTTTAATGTTTTTTCTGGTGACACAAAGCAAAATTTATTATTCAAGAAGGTAAAGAATGTATTTTCACAGTGACTAAAAGCATCGAAAATATCGATAAGAGAATGTTCACGAATTCTAGCTAAATTCACCAAGATCATTAAAATGAGTACAAGATTGCTCGGTGTTTGAATGCATTCCTCATTCTCCAATGATTGCGTTTTATTTTTGTCAAGATAAAAGCAAGATTTGACAAGTTACTTCTATATAAGTTACAACTTCATATTATTTTAACACATGCCAAAAATTAATACATAAAACATTTTATATATTTTCCAGTTGATATTTAACATTTCTCAACTACAATTTCCAAATAACTAGTTAAAGATAATTAATGAATTTTTCTAAAATTATCGTGAATTAATTTTTACACATCAAAATTGTTAATGCATTTCCAGAAATTTTCGTATGTATGACGTTAATTAGTGGAATTACCGCTCATAATTTATTACGAGTTTTGCAATTTATTCTGAAATATTAATATGCTTAATGTTTTCATTAGGATAAGTCGAAATGCTAACACTTAATCCACTTTCTTAATAAAATATTCCCGTCTAAATTTTACATTACTTGTTACTCGCGTACTCAATGTGTGGGAGAGAGTCGAGTAAAAACTCTGGAAAGTTTTCAATGCGATTTACTGTCTGACAGTTTTCTGTTTATAGATGTTCTTATTTTATGACTTTTTCAATAAAAGAGATTTATTTGTCCAAGTAAACCGATAATAAATTTCCAGAGAAACCATTAATCGGAGTTTTTATTAGTGATCGAATAGCAATGAAATTACATAACATGATGGGCGACGAACAAGGCAGAAGGTGAAAGTCACTATCAGAATATCACTTAAAGTTGTGTTAGTAAAGAACAAAAAGTTGTCTAAAATTCTAAAGACTTTTGAAAGAACGAAAAAATGTTTCTCGAAAAATATTTTTAGAATTTGTAAATAGTTTTCTTCTTCTAAAATGAAGGAGCTACAAGAAATTCCTATACAGATATTTTAAGAAAATTCGACCCGTACCGGCAAAGGTGTCTCTGAGCATCAATTGATATCACTTCAGTGCCTCTGCCCGAGAGGTCATAGGGTTCGAATCCCCACAATGCACACTGGGCCAGGAAGCGCCGAAACCTGGCAAAAACTCCCCTGTCCAAATTCCCGCATTTCCAGGTAAAGAAATGGGTGGAAATTGAAATAATGGTTAATGGAATGCACATAAATATGTAATATCATCTGTTATTCAGCACAAATAGATATTAGTTTTTTATACAGGGGGATATTTTGTGCAATTTTTCCCTGCTATTTCATCTTCGATGCTTGAAGTAATTTCACTTCTGTTTTTATAGACAAGGAAAGTAAATACATCCTTATCAACGACTCATATAAATCATTCATTTCCTTTGGAGTTGCTTTACAGATAAAACATTTCTGTATGGAAGTTGTTGTCATAGCGGTTCATACCTTTCCGTCCAGCATAATCAGAAGCATGTCGTAGAAACAATATTACACAGAAGGCTGTCAATCGAAACAAGAGTGGACTTAAGTTATTTAATTTGATTTTGCATAAATTATTCATTTTTAATTAGCTGAGCTCTTGCTATTTTGGAAATGAAGCTTAATCGTCGAATACGAATTTATGGAGGTTAGATTTACAGACCAGTTTTTTTTTTGTAGGACAAAGTTGTGATCGAACAACATCGTAACAAACCTGCCTGTACCACTGAAATAGTCTCTTGTTTGTATTACTTTGTGTATTACTCAGTGTTGCCATCAAAACCCCTCTTGCTTATAAAATTTGAACTGAGCGCTGAAATAAATTTAGTGCGGGGAAATTATTCGAAAAGCAATATGGTCAAGTAGACTACAGATTTATTTCGGTAGCAGTTCTGTACGAAAAGTGAAGTGAAGTGATGCTAACATCGTAAAGTAAAGTGATGCTAACATCGTTCTTTAGCAGTTCCTACTTCGTTATATGTGGGAGGTACTAAGGTTCCCCTTTTCTTGAACCAATTTCAGGCAAACTGGAATTGGTGTTTATTGATCAGCGTGTTGACCATTAAAGATAACGCTTCGTCAGCAGTAGCAGACTGAATGAAACCTCTGTTCTTTGATTGTCACACTCACCTTAAATTTTTGTATCCCTGGTTGAAATTCTCAAAGCGTCCTTCATCAGCTAAGCTGCGTCTTCGTCATCATGCAATCAGCAAAGGTGAAGAATGGGTCTCACAAATTGTTTATTATATTCCTTCCTTTTCTCCTTTCACTGTTTGATTCATATGATGTCGATAATTTCCTAGGTTCTTCGGCATCTTGTGGTGTAGGAATTTCAATGGGAAAATAAATCTTTCATTCAACCCAACTAAATTTTCTTCTAACTTTTTAAACCTTTATTACAAACTGTATAGTTTGCCGTTATCTTGTAAATAGCTCATTTGATATTTTCGAAGCATCAGTAAATTGACATAGACAACTTATTGCGATATTTTAGCGTCGCGACTGCCGGCATTTTCCCGTAGTATTTCACATACCTCATTTTTCAACATTTTGTAGAAATTCGTCTAAAAAGAAGAAATGTTTGTTTTGTAATACAAATCGTTTTAGAATTCTTAAAAATGTTATTTACTCTTTTACGGTAATCCAGGAATTGCCTAATGCGAGGAAGATCCAATGCACCGTACCCAGTGCAAGCAACGCAGCAAATAAATTCAAACGCGTGTATCTCACAAAACGCTGTAATGAGGTGTAGGCTTTTTCTTATAAAAACTTGTTTCAACCAGCAGTAAGGGAAAATAATGACTAAAAGTCTACAAGAAAATTACGATATCTCTATTGTACGATCCATATGCACAAATTTATATTTATAACAAAAACTTTAAAATTTCTTCACAAAAATAGAAATAGTCTTTACTAGAAAATAAGAAAATATCCCTCCACAAACTGAGATGGGAAGATTGATATCTTGCAAAGTCATTGAGTACTGATTGTGCCAATATATGCTTTCTGTATCAAATTTGATACGACAGAAATCAGAAGCAAACTGATCCCTACTTTGCAGCTCAGTTCCGAAGGTTTAGAACGGTGAATCGAATTTCTGGTTATGTTTATGTTAAGGGTAGACATTTGTCTCGCGATAGGCGAATGGCCATTGGTGTATTTTTGAACTTTTGGCCAGCTTTGAGGCATTTCTGGCCCAGGGTGCAGAGACAGGTTTATCAGCACTAGCTACTAGAAAGCTAGGCCGAGTTGAGTCGCTGGCTGAAGGAGAATTTTAGCGACCGGTAACCTCTTTTCAGTAATTTTCCGTGTTTTTTTCTGATCAACACCAGGCGAATGTTGGAGCAGTATTCTAACAAATGGGCCACGGACCGCGCGCGGACTTTCCTTCCTCTTCCTTGTTCCCTCCTCACCCCTTACTTACACACACACGCATGCACTATACTGCCATAGTTGTCGGGAGGTTCGTCGGGAGCTTGGAGCTTGTCCCGAGTGGGACGGTGGCCCGTTGATGGAAGTTGGTAGATTGAAGAGAATCCCCGCAAACCGACTTGGGTCGGTGCCGGATCTAGCCATTCAGTGGGAGAGAGCCGCCGCCACCGCCAACGATGAAAAACACGCACTACACTTACGGGACTAATGACCTTAACAGGTGATGCATCATCAATCAAACGAAATGTTGTTTGTATTATTGGTTTAACACTCTGAAGCTATTCTGCAAAGAAAGGATAGATGAAATGACCTAACAAATTTATACACGTATACTTAAGCCATGAGTATACTATTTAGATATTAAGATAGTCTATTAAAAACTGATTTTTACATTTTTTAGTACATTACCAATGCACATGTACGAAAATATTATCGTTCAAATGGGGCAAACATATTTTTCATTATTTGCTTAACTTTTCCGGTGAACTGGAAGAAAAAAGTTACTATAATGGAATTAATTAAATAAAATTATATAATTATATCTCAGTTTAACGGAATGGCATGACAAAAGAATCAGTAGAGAAAGTAGCACTTGAAAAGTGTGGATACTATCAAGGGGACTAATAAGTCGTCTTGTAGAGATGTTGTTATTCCTTATCCAAATTGGATCTCCTCGCATACAAACAAATAAATACCTCCAACATTTCATAAAACTCTAACAAAACATTCTCGAGGCTCGCCGTTCACAAACCGCGTGAATTCGTCAATCTCTTTTCTCGACAAAACGAAAGGTTAAAGTAGTATTTGTTCTGCCGTAATCTTTCAGACAGTTCTCGAGAAGTTAAAACAACATGGTTCCATTTCCGCGACTTAAAAATATACCGCGGCCTCTCCATTGTCTGCTTGGCTTCTCCGTGAAATTGCGTTGGAGAGACGACGCGGGCTGATTGGATGAGTCGTATTCCAAATCGTCAGAAGCGGATCGTCAGGATCGCTGAGCGCCGCAGCGAAAAGTGTAATAAAGAGTTCTGAAGAGGCGGGGACTTGGAGTTGGAGATCACGAAAGCTGCGAAATTGCATTCCCTGGAAATTAAGTAAATGTTTCATCCTCTGCGCGCGCGGAGTGACGGAGGCGTTCGATAAATAGAAGCGGCGGCGGTTGCGAGAGCGGAGGCTGTGCAGGTGGCGTAGCGAGGCGGGGCGGTGGCGGTGGCGGTGGCGGTGGCGGTGGAGGCGGCGGTGGCGGCGATGGTCGTGGCGGTGGCGGTGGCGGGGCTGCGACGGCGGCGGTGGCGGGGCTGCGGCGGCGGCGGTGGCGGTGGCGGTGGAAGGGTGGAGGCCGTGACGGTGGCGGTGGCGGTGGCGGCGGAGGAGGTGGCGTGTGGGACGGGAGGAATAAGTTAGTGCCAAGAGGAAGCTGACGTTCTGAATGTCTTGGCTGTGGAGATGGTGGCGAAGGTAGCGGGGGGGAGTGAGATGGGCATGGTGATGCCGGATCACTTGAGGAGGAGATGGTGTTGATGGCGGAGCCGACGGTAATTATGGTTTATTGGCAATGATGTATGATGGCGATTGTGGAAATGGTGGAGTGGTGGCGATGGTGATATGGTAGCGATGGAGGTAAGGTGGTGATGGTGTTGGTGGCAACAGTATCGGTGCTGAATGAAATCGAAGAATGGATGAACAAGGGATATAAATTACATGAAAGTGGAAGAAGAAAAAATGAACTTGAATGAGATATTGCAAGACGGAATAATTCTTGAGAGATTGTAGAACAGAGAGGTCTGGTCTTCGAGAAAAATAAAATGATTTTGCGGTGATAAATTAAGGCATTACTCCGAAGTTTGGAAGAAGGGGTACCGTTCTGAAGGATACCGGAGAACGTATGTGAAATGAAGAGGCGAAGAGAATATTGGAATTTAATGCTACAGTACAAGCAATGAATGTTAAAACGTTAAATAATTTGTTCAGAGAGATTTGTAAAGTATTTTGGAAGAAGTAAAATATTAATTGTGGGAATTCTGATGTGGTGTTGTTGTTGACGTTCTTACAAGAAATAAAAGAGGTCGACTGACATGTCATAATATGTTGACGAAGATGACCTCTTATTTCTTCTCAGTAAAATATTAACTAAGTAACAAAATATAAAGGGGAGCAACCTTGTTGAAGACACACGAAACGTCACAGACAGAGTATATAAATGGGGAAATAGTGATCAGATGAAAAAGAGGAAAAAGAAAAGAAGTGTAGATGAATGTGGTAACTGATGTAACAATTTCATTTGATTTTACGTGGAAAATAAAGGAGTTGACTTCACAACCGGCACGAAAAGAAAATTACGATTGAGGATAGAAATCTAGAGAATATATTATAGATAGAGATTGCTAGTCTGCGAGATAGCAACAATAGACGTTGGAGCTGCATTTAATTTGTCTAGGGTCATTTGGCTGGGTACACTGATGGAAAACTAGTCGGGCATTAGGGTGAGAAACAGAGCAGAGAACGAAAGCGAGGAACAGGCGAAACGCAAGGGAGGGAACAGTACAGGCAATGAGCCAATCTGATAAAATGTGGTTCCGAACAAAGGGAACGTTAGAGGGAAGGGATGGAAAACGGGAAAGAGACGCACGGCATTGTGAGGATGGAGGGAGGAACGGGGAGGAAAGGGGGAGGGGTTTGAACCAGACGGGGGAAAACATGGATAGGGGGAGAGGTGCTGTGTTTCATGGCAGGAAAAAGAGTGTGGAACAGGTCGGGGACAGAACAAGGCGAGGAATAGGAAACACGGCAATTGTTGACACATGGCGCAGCAAGTGGAAGAAAAATGAGAAGAGGTCAGGTCGAGGAAGTGTGGCAGGAAACCACGCGAGGCAGCAAATAAGCAACAGTGCGGGTCATGAGTCGAGCGGGTTGCGAGACGGGGCATGTAGGGGACGGCCAACGGGGAGAGGACATAACGTTGATAGGGGAAAATTGAGGGATTGATTGATTTTTTCGTGTTTCTGGACACGTCAACTTCTTTCGTCATCAGTCCCGTTAGTGTAGTGCATGTTTTTCTCGGGAGATGGCGGTGATCTTCTCCCGCTGGATGGCTAGATCCAGCACCGACCTACCATCGGCTAATGGGGTTTTCCCATAACCAGAACTCTCCCACCAGCGGGGCACCGCCTCAGCTGGGAGAAGCTCTAAATTCCCGACCGGTCTCCCGAAATATGTGGTAGTGTAGTGCATGTTAGTGTAAGTGTGAGTGTAAGGGAGATGATAGGACAAGGAAGAAGGACAGAACTCGCGCGGTCCGTGGCCCGATCATTAGGGTACTGCTCCGGCATTCGCCTGGTGTTGATCGGAGAAACCACGGAAAACTACCGATGAGAGCGGCCGGCCCCTAGATAAGCTCTCCTCCAGACAGCGACTGAATTCAACTTAGCTGAAAAGCCAGTGTGGAAAATCCTGCCGCCGTCAGGACTCGAACATAGGATCTCCCGATCAGAGGCTCTGCAGTGACATCAGTTGATGCACTGAGCTACCGCTCCCGGTGTTAGGGGAAGAGGTGCGAGGCCTCGTAGCAGAGAGATTGCGGAACAGATGGGGAACGAAATAAGGTGAAGTATGGGAAACGAGGTGAGGATTGAGAATTGGCGGAGCAAGCGATGAACAGGTCCGGAGAACAGGAGTCGTCGGTTGAGCGGGTTGCGGGGCGCGGCGTGAAGGGGACCACTCATGGGGACAGGACATAAAGTTGAGTGGTGCAGGACCTCGTAGCAGAGGGAGTGAGGAACAGATGGGGAACCAAACAACGCGAGGAATGAAAAACGAGGTGAGGAATGAGAATTGGCGGAGCAAGTGATGTAACGGAGAGGGAACTGTGGCTCGAAACCACGTGAGGTGGAGTCGTGAGTCGAGCGGGTTGCGGGGCGGGAATGATGGGGCGGCTAACGGAAGAGGACAACATTGATGGGGAGTGATGCGGAGCCTCGTAGCAGAGGGAGTGTGGATCATGATTGATTGATTGTTAGTAATAACGAGCGCGTCAACTACTATGGTCATTAGTCCCGTACGTGTAGTGCGTGTTTTTGCTCGGGAGGTGGCGAGTGGTCTTCCCGGTGGACGACCAGATACGGCACCGACCTACCGTCGGGGATTCCCCAACCAGGTATCTTCCACAATCGGTACACCGCCCCAACCGGGACAAGTTCTAAGTCCCTGGCCGGTTTCCCAACATGCGTGATAATATAGTGGATGTCAGTGTAGGTGTTTGTGTAAGGGGAGAGGATAGGACAAGGAAAAGGAAGAAAAGATATCTCACGGTCCGTGGCCCATTTGTTAGGATATTACTCCGGCATTCACCTGGTATTGATTGGAGACACAACGGAAAATACCGATCAACAGCCGGCCGCTAGAAGAGTGCGGAGCAGAAGGGGAACGAAACAAAATGCGGAATGGGAAACGAGGCGAGGATTGAGAATTTGGCGGAGCAAGTGACGGAACGTCAAGGAGAACAGGTCAAGGAAGTGTGACAGGCAACCACGCGGGGCGTAAGGAACAGCGCGGATGGTGCGTCGAGCGGGTTGCGGGTCGACAGGCGGCTGCGCTCCCGGGCGCAACGCGGGCCGGGGCGACGCGAGGCGTAAGGGGGGACGCAGCGCGCGAGGTAATTTTAGGAGCGCACTCATCGGCCTCCCACGCGCCGGCGCCGCCAAGCGCCCTCGGCAGCGTCCTCCCGCCCCCCCCCCCCCCTCTCTGTAGCCATAGGCGCCGGCCCCCGCTGCGGCTCCGCGCGCGGCGCTCTCTCGCCTCCGCAATCTCGCGGCAGCCCGAACCGCGCCCGCCGCCCTGCCGGCCGCTAAACTCCACTGAGCAACCGCCGACCGCCGGGCCGCAAACATGTTGCTGCTACACTTCCACGTCTCGCTTACCGTGTTTACAGAAACAGATAATCATGAGGAAATTGGCGGTCTGTTTGCGATATAAATACATCAATTTGCTGGATAATTTCTCGATGAAATTATAATTTACTGCTCATGGGCGAATATGTTTCATGTAAGATAACTAGGAAAACAACAAAAGAACTTGAAACATAGTACATTTGATTACTGATTTGAAACTCAACAACAGTTTATTCATCGTTTGTGTTTTTGTCCATATTGAGAAATTCTTTGGTTTTCGCTAACATTCTTCAGCCATCGCCAGTGATCATAGCTTTTCATATAATCAGAGAGATATCTCGATTCTATGAGCACTTTTAAATTACTTGTAACTAACTTTCTATCACAGACCGCTCACGATTAGAGAATTGTGAAAAAAAATAAGTTTTCCCTGGAGTTATAACACTCGTTTGGTAGCTTTATTAATTTAGAAAGATCTTAAAAGAACTGCTCCTCTTAAAACGTTGCACAGGATCAATCCAGACTTTTGGTCAAACTCTAATGTACTACTTCAATTTTTACCTTCAATTAGGCACTCTTGTTATTCCGGACACTATTTCAGCTGGTCTTTTGTAAATTTGGAAACTGTTTCTGAAGGCTCCCATAACCAACATTTCTTAGTTGGAAATTTTTCCTCCACATTCTGCCATTAATATTTCAAATCCTGAGATACGAACTCAAAGATATAGTAGATTCTTTGCTCTAAAAAGCTGGAAAAGGATCCTCTATTTACCCTTCGCATTCGCAAAAGTATATCTGCCAATACATTTTCATACCCAAATGCTCTTCTTTAGTCCTTTACAGAGATATATAATCAAGTATAAACCGATCTGAAGTTCCCGGTAGCAATACTTGCTTTCCAGGGCTTACTGCTTTCAAAATCGATGGCTCTTAAAATTGCAACCGTCTCTCCTGCAAGCCGACGCGTTCTCTCCCACTTGCACAGGTTGTGGCAATCCGCAGAGTACCTCGACGATATTGCGCGCTCTAAGCTCCACAAAGCAACTTCGTTCATCTTACGGGCTTGTTATAATGTTTCTACTTAAACTTCTCTTATTTTTTCGTGTTTACGCAGTACAAGCAGAGTTGGGTTTTACTGAGAAATGAAAAAAAATCGAAATTTCGAATGAAAAAGAAGTGCAAATGTTTTTTTAAGGATTCAAAAGTTAAGATTGTGAATGTTGAAATTTTGTCGGCCTCTCGACCCTTTCCTCTCTTTAAAATTTTTTTCTGTCGTCAATCGTTCTCTTTAGAAATAAATCATCGAAGATTGCGTGTTAAGAAGGACGAAGGTCAATGATTTTAACACTGATCCATTTTCGTTGAAAACGCAACATTTATGTCCTTTATACTCACAGGTTTGCTATAAATGCATTTTTCTTTTCTTTTTTACTAGAAAATTCTAACGAGTCAAGTATTAAAAAAAATACGTATTCATCTGTTCAAATTTGACAAATGAAAAGTTATACAAAATTTGAATTTCAATGTCAATCGCAACCTAGGGTGAAGGAACAGTACCCGTCAACTTCGACTTCATGAGAAAATGTTCAAAATTCATGTCGTAAATTTTTCTGTCTTATTACTTTTATTATTATGCAACATGTTCATAATTCAAATCAATGTAATTTTAGTTTATATTTTTAAAGTATTATATGTCAAAAAATGGGCAAACGGTCAGTCTGTCAGTTTACGAAAGGTATTTAGTGACACAAGCGTATGAAAGGTTTAGTGACACAAGCGTATGTCGGCTATCAACAATTCCACATGCTTAGATTGTAGGACCTAAACTTGTTAGATTAAAAGAAAACTTTTTTGTATTCAATTGGGTGGCTTAGGTCTCTCCCTTTTTACATTTTTTGACTTATGCTCTTTTAACCAAACACACTATTCTACAAATTGTTGGAGAGCGATCGTTTTCGTGCACCATTACCACTTTGCGTTTACGCAAACAGATTACTACAACTACTCCGACCGTTTGCTTTTGCGGGATTTATCATTGCCCACAGCTCCACAGCGACTGCGTTAATGCTTTGAGAGCCAGCTGCCATCGATTTTCATTGTTTCTACATAGACCACTACCCACCTGCAGCCACTTGCACTGATGACTTCGTCTGTTCAGGGGATTTGCTGCGCAGTTTCTGACAGTTGCTAGAGCTCTTGCGATACATACATACAGCTCGAGAACGATGAAGGCACAGACCCGATGAAAAAGCTAGGATAAGGAACGCAGCACATCTGTGTTTTGTTAATAATCTACAAGGTTGTGAATATTTTTTTGTATTTTGGGGACGTGCGTTTTCCTTTGTGCATCAAAAACGTAGTTCGTACAGTAAAATCTGCCTAAACCGGAACCCGTAAAGGCCTTAGGCGAAAAATTTCTCCGGCTCGTGAAGTTAAATGGCATTTTACACAGCATAAAACGAAACCTCTCCGACGCGGACACGAAACGGTTTTTCATGTCCTGCAGCAAAAAATATCTTTATAAAACGGAATTCCTGTGAACTTAATGCAAGTGGCAGAGATACGCGAAATGGTCTTAATGAAACGAATGTATCTGCAAGTTCTTTATCTCTGCGTCACGCGACTGAGTCGTGGCAACCAAACATTGAAAGAGAGGGGCTTCAGCTGTCAGCGTCGAATTCGATCTTGGGATCGCTTGGCTCTCAAGGCGTAGGCCGTAGGGGAATTCCCTGTCTCCCAAATCTGAGCGTGGGAAGATGTATGGGACATGCTTCTAATCACGTGTCTCCCTGCCTCGCGTTGAAAATCATAACCCCTCGTCCAGATACGCATTGCTCAAGGCCATGCGAGTGTGTCAGAAAGTCATAGTACTGGGTTGTGACGCATTGGTCATTGAAAGCGTCAGCAGGCAGTCCGAATATAACTGTAAGATATGTATTTTTCAACTCAGAAGCTGTCAATGAATAATGTTTAATATTCATTTATTTGTGATTTCCTCCGTAAATACTTTATATGTCAATGTATTTTGATAATTATAATAAAGACATGTTATTTACTACTTCCAGGACAGAAACGTCAAAACCACGTGTCACAAATGGACAACCTTGCATAAAACGGAAACTTCTCTATCCGGAACTTTTTTGAGTCCCGATCGATTCCGGTTTACACAGATTTTTCTGTACTTGTTTATAATAGTTTCACAAAGATTTATAGAAGTGGAAATGTTTTAATTACTTTCTTTGTGGCTGCCAATAACCTTTATGACACAACTTCCAGTCGAAGCACGCATGAATAACCCTCGGGTACGAGTAATTGCGCGATGACAATAAAGGTCTCTCCACCAACAAGCCTGGCGTCATGACTTTGTTTAATAACTGAAGTTTCAAGAGTACTTTTATTGTGTTTTCTCTTCATTTCAATAAAACTTCCTACAAATTTTCAGAAAATTATAACCAACTGACGTACCTCTTGAATAACTTTTGCATGTAAATATCCGCGCCCCGCCCCGAACACTATATTAAGAGAAAATATTTTAGTAATGCATGTTTTAAAAGTATTAGAAATGCTGTGCGTCTCTGAATTCGAGATACTGCATGGGGTGGGGGTACCCAGAAAGAACGAAACCCAGAAAAGGTAAAATAATTCTACGAGTTTTAGTTTTGTAGATTACTGTTTGAAGAGTCTCGAAGACAAAAACTCGATTATACGGTTTAAGGCTCTAGGGCACACAGTTTTCGTGTTATGCTCGGTCGATACAGACCGCTGATTGGGTCGTGTACGAAATTGAGTTTGCGTCTGAGAAATTTAGATGAGCTTTTTTCGACATTTATCAAATTATAAAAAGTGAAGTGCAATTCGTCACCTCTCTATAACATCTTATTTCTAGTGGCACCTCACTTATTAAATCTGGTTGGGTGTAAGGTGTAAAACTCGTACACCACATAGAGAATACAGGTGATTACTACTCATACTGATACAAAACTATTTCAGCAAAAACGGTTTGGCAGTATAGGACATGCTCGGCAAAGTTATGTAATGAATATACAATACGATTGAGGAAAGCCATGCCTTATGTAGACCAAAATACAGTAAACCCTCGTTAGCACGAACTCGCTTAACACGTATTTCGCCGCAAATTAAACAAAACATCGGTCCCGGCAAGGGATTACGGTAATATATGCATTTAGAATTCCTCGGATAACACGATTTTATAACACGATCTCTGATTATTTCGGCCTCTTCGAATTCCTGTTACTGAGGGTTTACTGCATATAAATAAAGCAAAAATAGTGAAATAAACAAAATTTATAAATATAAGATGTTGAAGCAATAACTTTCCAGGTTGTGGGAATGTTATTATTATGGAACGGATATTCATGTAAATACATCTTTTTACAGGGACAAGATACCTGCATTCACTAATATTTTTTACACTTAACACGACATTCTGAACGAATTGGAACCATTTTTATTTTACATATTTTTACATGTTTTGGTATAATTACATATTTTTACATACTTTATCTATAGCTACATTTTTCGTTACATTTTAATATATTTATAAGTCGAAAATGAACATTTCACTTGTGATTTTCGAAATATATGTTACTTGAAAACTAACTTAGTTACTGAAATACTTAAAAAATACGCAATGCACTTGTATTAACGCCGGACAATCGCTATTAAATTGCCAAACTTATCTCCCCCCGCCCCACTGCTTCTCCTAGAAACAGCGTAGTCGGGATCAACGATGAGCGGATGTAGTATGTGAAGCAGAAGGAACTTCAACCACGTGCTTACACGTGTTTCATATACCCCATGCGTAACTCAAAAAAAATCAGATCATTGTCTTATACCTTTTCTGGAGTTCGCGTGGGAGTATGCTCCCTTTACCCCCCTTCTACCACAGGCTACACGGTACTATTCACTTGAGCTCCGACTCCTCGTAAACAACATTGTATATAATACGAAAGTATTATGTTTCGAAAAAAACTAGCGAATAATTGCTTCTGTAGATGTAAAACTTTCATTCAGCCTCTCTGAATCCATGTAAAGTTCTGATCGGTAACGTACTCTGCTCGGAAAACGCTTGAAGAATGGAATTGTAAACATTATAACGAATATTTATTTCACATATTTTTCTTACATATTTTTGAAAAAATAAGTACATATATATGTACATATTTTGCTCTTTTTTTATTACAATAAAGTCCGTTCCCTGTTGTTGGCAAATATGGCTTCATTTATCTCATCCACTTTTCTCATTTCCAGTTCCCCCCTCCCTGAGCTCCCTAACGCATCTAGAGCTCGCCGGGGTGTCCTGCCTTTCGAAGTAACTTCCACGCTATCCGCGGCGGATGCGCTTCTCCGCTTCGTAATCAGCGCCGTTACGCTATCGGCGAAGGGGCCGGCGCGTCCTCGTCTCGTCTCATCTCGTCCCCGCCCCTTCGGCCTCATCGGCGGCGGCGCCGCGCCGTCCGTCTCCCGGGCGCTATCGCCCGCTCACGGCGCCCGCGCACGCACCGCCGCCACGAGGAGGTCGCTTCGAGGGTCGTCGCCCTCCCCAATAGGCGACCACCTTCACGGGCGGGCCTTCCTCTTGGGGTCAACGCCCGTTTCCCCGTTCGCCCATCGCTATTGACCTCTTCACGTCGTGGTATTGAGGGGCGAGGACGATCCGTGATGGGGTTGTGAGGCAAGTGGCATTGTGGTTCTTCTGGTACTGAGTTCGAAAGAGATCGGTTTACACGGAATTTGCGAAGAACAAAGCGCTCGCCAGGCAAGCGTGCAAAGCGCCGTCAGGATGTCACTTTGCGGGTCATCGTCGTGGTCTATGAGTTAAGACCTACGACCTCCTCGACGTTACCTTTCTTTGGTCAACGCCCCTTTCGTCGCTCGGCAGCCGCTATTGATCTCCTTGTCGTGCTGACACTCACGACTAGGAGCGACATGGTTAGAGTTATAAATAAAGTAGTAAATTTATCATGAGATCAAGTGCGTGTCAAAGTAATTACTTGTAATCCAAGCGAGTTGGTAACATTTCTTTCGTTGTTTTCCGTCTTTCTTGCCTAGTCGTAAGGTCGACAATGATTTACTTTCTCTATTATTAAGTATAGAGAAGGTATCGACGACCCTAAGCGCTTTGCAATTTAGAGTTTACTATTTAATATACATCAACCAGTACGACTTTGTTTCGATTCTCGTCCGAGGTGAATTTTGGTCACGATCTACGTAGCCGATACCCTAAGTATTATTAAACGTTATAATTACGGCTTAGATTTCGGTCAACCTGTTCTGAATTTACATCGAACAATGAAGAATACGCACTAATTAAATGGTATTTTGATGTTCTACCATCGCTCAGTAATTGAAGGTAAAAATAACACAAGAATGGGAATTTCTGTGACAATGTCTACTGACTGGGCATTTCGAAGTAAAGAAGATAAGCCCAAAAGCACCTCTGGAAATTTAAAAGAAAACAATTTCAATTCAACAAAAAACCCAGTTCAACTTTATTTCATCATAAATATTCCAGAAACATTTTACTCTTACCATATTTATTATAATTGCTTTCCTCATCAAAATAATAGTTGCAGTGAAAAGAAGACTTCGATATAGTTTTCATCCATTAAGTAAAGGAAATAATTCATTCGCAGTGAGAAATAGTGTCAAGCAAATCAACTGTTGACGTTTGAGAACAAAGTTCAACTAACAAATACTATTGTAATACATCTTATGAATTATTTAAAGCCAAATTGTAGTCACTCCTATAATTGGTCTATGGCGCCATCTTTCCTTAAATGTTATATTCCTATGCTACCATTGACGTTATCTTTCCGATACATGCGTTATCACAATTACGTATCTCTCTTTGTCCTCTTAACACTCGAAATACCTTCCTTTTTACGAAAAACTTCTTACTTCTCGAATATTTTCCACAGTCTTCTTTCGTCTCATTTACATTACATTCATCTTGCGCTTTCTGCCGTTGACGCTCCCTCCTGTCGCGATCTTCTTGGTCATTAGTCGTTCATCCCTCGCCCTCTTCACCAAGGGGTTCAAGTGCTTTCCTCCGCTTCCACTTTTGCAAAATGCCACTCCACTCTTCTCTCGCAGCGAGCCAAAGTCGCTCTCCCGGAGTCACTTCTTGTTCTTAGCGACTTATCTTCCACATCTGTCTTTTCCATTGCCATTCCTTTCTTCCTCTTAGACAATCAAAAAGCTGTTCTCTCGTATTAAAGTAGTTCGTCAATACATTTTTTGTCATCAGATTGTTGTCTGCAATCGGGTCTGTATTTCAAGTAGACCGTTCATCTAATATAAATTACATCACTGTTTGCCTTATTCGTAACAATCATGTTTGCCATTGTTGCTATTCTTATTACCACTGTATACTTTCCTCTCGATCTGAGTCTGTTTCGGTAACTCATTCGGCAACCATTTTATTCTACTAAGATTCTACGCCCATTATTATTGTCTAGTTCTAGAATCAGAAGCGATTTTTCCCGAAATTAATTTCTGCTCGTTATAATTTATTTGGTTTTATTTTACAATTTTTAATGAACACAATTTACATTTACATTCAGTATGCAATCGTTAAGAAATATAACTAAATTATCAAACAATTCCATGATGGAGTTGAGGTAGTTTCGACATTTTCTTTTTTCTGTTCCTGCACTATACGTAAATCAGGGTATTGTTATCTTTCCAATCGAGAGACACTGCATGTTCAAGTGCCACTTGTCCTTTTACTATCTACCTCCCTTTCATCTCGTTCCTACGTCCTTTAAAAATACTCTGATACAGCCTTCTTCCTTGTTTCTTCATTCTCTAATACTTTTATCTTCCTTTAATAGTCTTTGTTTGAAATTTAGAAAATGTCGCACTTCGTTTTTTCGATGTTCCTTCCTCTCTTTTCTTTTATCATTAATAGTCTTCTCCCTTTCGCACTGGCATTCGTTGAGGCTCCCGTCTCTCTATTGCTTTGCTTCTCTCCCTGTTAAATATCCCTCCCGTGGCCCGCGCCGCGACTGTCTTTGCCACTCGAGCGCGTCGCCGCGGGCGCCGAGCACCTGGAGAGAGAGGCCTGCTGCGGGGCGGGGCGACTTCCAGGCGCGCCGGGGAGAGCGCGCGGTCTCTGCGGGAACGGCGCGTCGCGGGCGGCCGGGCGGGGCTGTGAGGGAAGAGAAGGGGGAAAAAAGCGCCGGGCGAGAAGGCAGGCGGGACGAGAAGAGAAGAGCGGGAGGAGCAGCCGAGGCGCTGGAGGTAGGCAGGAGTGGGGGTGGGCGGGAGGACATGGCGACAGCCTCTCGCGCGAGTGCTCTTGGGCGCCGCGACGCCACAAAGCGGCGAAGTCGACCGGAAAACGCACCTGCGCTCGGGTGGGCGAGCGCCGACCGCCCGCCCGGCCCCGCCCCCCGCCCCCCCTCGCCCGCTCCGCTCGGCTCTCCTCCGCCAGCGTCCGCTCCGCAGGGCCCTTTCTGCCCCGCAGTAACCCGACGCGCCTCACCTCGCCCGGCTACAGGCTCACATTCCCCGCCGCGACGCGCCCCGGAGGCTCACCCGGACCTCGCCGGATCTCCGTTGCGTCTACGCCGTACCGGCGCCGCGCCGCTTCTAGACCTTGCTCAAGCCGTTCGTACTCTGTACCGGGAGCGGTAGCTTAGTGCCGCAACTGATGTCACTGCAGCGCCTCTGGTCCCAGGTTCGAGTCCTGACGGCGGCAGGATTTTCGACACTAGCTTTTCAGCTAGGTCGAATTCCGTCGCTGTCTGGAGAAGAATTCTAGCCGCCGGCTGCTCTGATCGGTAGTGGTTTCTCCGATCAACACCAGGCGAATGCCGCTTCTAGGGCGGTGCCCCATTAGTGGGAGAGTCCTGGTTAGGGGGAAACCGGCCGGACAGTACCCTAACAAACGGGCCACGGATCGTGCGCGATCCTTCCTTTCTCTTCCTTGTCCTATCCTTTTCCCTTACACACACACACTTATATTAACAACCACTACTCTACCACATATTTCGGGAGACCGGTCAGGAGCTTAGAACTTGTCCCGTCTAGGGCGGTGCCCCATTAGTGGGAGAGTCCTGGTTAGGGGGAAACCGCACTAGCCGACGGTAGATCGGCGCCGGATCTCACCATTCAGCGGGGCAGGGAAGATCACAGCCATCTTCCGAGGAAAAACATGCACTACACTTACAAGACTAATGACCTAAACAGTTGACACGCCCGGAACCACCAACTAACCAACCAACCAATCGTGCTCTGTCATGGTGCAAGCGGTCGCGCTTATGTTCTGCCAAAGCTGTGACTCTGCCGGACTGTTGCCTTTCCTTGTCTAACGCGTTTTATCTCAGGTCGCATGGCGTCGTACCGACCCCGTGGTGTTGCAACGTGCCAAAGTCCTTCCGTGCACTGCTTATGTTGTGAATACGCCGTGCGTAAGTATCACCTATGTTGAGCACAGAAAGTCTATGTGGTACCTAATAAGTACCTCTGACGTGCGTTTTAACCGTTCGGTTGGCCATGTCTCATCCAAAACAACACCTATGTCATCGTTATGACTATGCTATATCGTTGCTCTCCTTTCACGAAAAAACTTTCCTAGACAAAAAGCTCACTCATATTATCATTGCGTCGGTACGAGGGTAATAATAATGTTCTTATTATTCAGTTGCTCCTACAGTTTGCGGTATTTTCCATTCATTCATACATGTATTTAGGCTGCTTCTCTTTTTCTTTCGTTCTCCCATAACTGCCTTGCGTCACTGACTATTGCTTGTTGTTTTGCAATCGAATTCATATTTGAATCAATATTTCTGCGCTAACCTAAACATTTATGTATGTATGTATGTATATACATACATATATATATATATATATATATATATATATATAATCTTCTAATCGTGTATATATGAACAAATATGCATTGTATATTTCAAAATATATGGAACGTTTTTGTATTGTATCCTTATTTGATATCAAAATGCAAGCATCTCCTTACAAAGTTACGCAGAGAAAGAAAATTCTCGCCCTGACAAGACATTTTTATTTAAAAATAACTGTGTGGTGGAGTGTTTATACTCGTCTAGCTCCCGGTTTGTAACGCCGATGGTCTGACAATTCCTTAAATCAATGTCTTTCAAGCTTCAATATTTTCAGCCTGTCGTAATCCATCCTCGTCTGCCGGTCTTCCATTCATTTCATATTGATTTTGTATGATATTCCCGCTTTCCAATATTCTACCTTCCCCTTTTCATGTCTCCTTCACCTTGCAAACTCTATTTTCTTTTGTTTCCATTCCACTGCTCGAAAGCGTGCTCTTCTTTCAATGTGACGACCGCCTTTACAGATTTCCATCTACTCTCTGCAGTTTGCACAGCGTTTCTCAAATTGTTCCTTTCGCATCTTTATTAATTGTATCCAGCCTGATAAACTCTCAATACAGTCTCTTTTCACACACAAGCTCCCTTGTTCTTGTTTTCTTTTGCTATAATAGTTTGCTTTCAAATTTTGTACATATCCCATATACCTATCTGCATGCGCATTCTCCAGTCTTTACTTACAACAAAACAACTTGGCGGCTCTCACAGTTTTCATTGTTCTGTGACACAAATTGTATCATCGTGCTTCTGCCTACTTTAATTATCTCTGGAGAGATTAGATTTAATTTTACTCTCTACTTAATTATTTTTGTTTTAATAAGGGTGAGTCTTGTAAAACTAAATCTTTTTAATGTTTTTTGCAGAAATTGAATTGTTTCAATAGACTTATAGTCGTTTCAACTAATTTAAATTCATTGGAGAGAGAAAGCTCTTTTTTCAAATCAATATTTCATGGCTGATATCATTGGGCATTTGTAACCATTACCGTTACTTTTACTCAAAAGGACTGACATGAGGAATTTCATTACCATTGGGGTCGAAGCTATAAGGTAGTATCGATGCATCAAGTCACTGTCACTTCTACTTCCCACGTATTACGTCCCATTAAACTTCGCCCAATTACTTTACAGAAACACATTTTATCATATTTAACACCGTTATGGTTATGTCTTGACGGTACGCTATTAGCAAGGACAATATCTCTTTACAATATAATAAAGAAACTATTGTGAAATAAATCCATCAAAAAAACTGTTATAATTTGTTTCTCAATCAAATTATAATGCAAAGTCGGACAGCCCAAAACGCTCTTTCTTACAGAATCCGTACCTACCGGTTTTCTTCTCTGAATGATTTCCCTGAGAGGCCCCAGGCTCTCCATACAGGCGCAAAGAGCTTAACCGAATAAAATGATAAAAATCGTTCTCAAGAGAAATGTCTCTAATAATATGTTTTGACATTAAAGAAATTTTCAGTCTAGGCCCTTCGCTTCTGACAAACTATTTGCGGCGTCCAGATACCACACACGTGAGCATATATTCTTCTCCCCCATTCGTCATATATAGATTTTATTGCTTTTTTTACCAAATAAATCAAATTAAATCGAATTCTGGGAATGAGTTAGTACGTGTTTCCGGTGTCAACTACTTTGGCCATTATTTCCATGTATATAGCGGCAGGTGACCATGTTTCTCCCTCGCCGATATACACGTTGGCGCATAGGCTTTCCCCGTCCAAGATTCTTCGCCAGTCGGGTTAAACTCTCAACTCAACGTGTTTCTACCCTACTACATGAACATGAAGACAATTAAAATTTACATTTGAATTGTCTTCAAAGTGATTATTTGATTCATGTGCGTTATACGCATCCTCGCCCAGTCAGCGGCTGAGTATTCCTCACCGCATCAGTCCAACCCCTCTTCCCTGCAGGTGTGCACGGCGCGTCTCAGATTGAACGCCCACTCGAACGAGCACGCGCCTCGCGGCTGTTTCCCAACCCTCGTCCTCCCCGCCCTCGCCCACGATCGCCCCTCCCCGGCAAGCGCTTCCCCTTGGCCCCGGAGGCGCCGACGCCCCCGCCCCCGTCCCACTCTCCGCTCTCATTGGCCTTTGGGCCCAGAGGTGGATGTTACTCTACGACAGGGGTCGACAATTTTTTTAAAGTGTCAATTAGAAAATGGTTTCTTTGCGGCAGGGAGACAGATTTAAACATTAATTTGTAGATGTGTCAACTTATAAGAAAAAACAGGTTTTTCAAATACAATGTTGGACAAATATTACGAAATAATCAAAATTATAAAAAATATAAATGATAAAAAGACAAAAATAATTTGATACATGAGAACACTATTAAAGAAAACTTACAGAATATTGTAGTTATACATATGTGATATTTCTTTAACGCGAGTTCGAAGTTAGAAGCTACTTCATGCCTTTGCATCGTCATACGTCATTTCTAATATTGCGGAAATATGCATCTGTTAGTGCAGGGATATATTGAGATTTGGATAGTACATTCTTGAACTATCGTGATTCGTTCTTTAATATGTCTTTGTCAGAATCAAACAGTGCGAAAATTCAGACACGAATCTCCTACGATTTTCCGAAATTCATCTTCACATATTATTATTTTGTCTTAAGCACTTTAAAATTATACACTAATGTAAAATCGTTTCTTAATTCGGAGAAAATACGAGAAAAGGAAACGACCAGTGGAACCAGATAGAGCACAATGTCAAAACCCTAACAGTCCCCATGTCTCCCAAAGCGCTCAGTGTGCAACGACGAAATTATATTCTTCGTAAATAATAGATTTTAGAATAAAAATTGTCAACAAATTTAATTTATTATATGATTATAAATTGATAAAATTAATCATCTGTTATAGAGGATTTCAAAAATTATTTTTGAAATGAGTGACTGCAACATTTGAGCCATTAGGTTTTTAATTGAATGCAATTTGTTTGCATGAGTTGGTATCTTCTTCAGTAAAATTTATATTTTAATTATTATTCCGCTATTAAATGGTCACGTTTCAGAGAAAATTTTGCAAATTTGAAGATAAACCAAACATTCAAAACGTACTGCAAAAAAGGAAATAAATCAAAATTGAATACAAATTATTTCTGAACAAAATTTCTGGAAACTGATCATCTGTAAATAAATGCCGAAGATCCTGGATTTATATTCAACAACTCCTTAGTAATTCGTTAGCAACTGCGTAACAGCATCTCAGCGAGATCTCGCCCACCTAACAATTTCTGCAAAACATTATCTGTAGGTCCTCTATTATTCACAATGTCTTTGTTGTGATCACTGTACAAGCCGTTATGTATAATTTAGGGGAAAGAATAGAGAAAATAGCAATAAATGTGTTAGTGAATGGCTGGAGGAGACAATTCGAAGTTGATCGTAAAAATATTACTCGGAATGTTCATTACGTTTCTCTTATTTTTCATCGCAGAAATTAACATCTTCAACGTTTTTGCAATCACACACTTCATCAATATTTCGTTAATGGTGACAATAATGAAAAGGATACTGCAAGAAAGACTACATGATTTGTTGTAATTTTTTGTTATCACAATGATATATTCGAAACTTCTGAAACTTCAAATATGTGTGTAGAATGGAACGAATAAACAAACGACGACTCTCAAAACATGTCATTTATTTCAATTTTAGGAGTTCGATTTTTAATATAATTACTTTCTCTCCTCTGTCTCCCTCCCCCTTCTATCTCTCTTTCTCTCTCTTCCTCTCTCCTGTCTCCCTCCCCTTCTATCTTTGTCTCTCTCCCCCTCTCTCTCTATCTCGCTCTCCCTCTCCCTGTAAGTGTTTTATCGGCCCTCCGAAAAATGAAATGTAAAGTACTAGACGAATAGAGCATACAGTTCTAAGTACATACAAGTTGTATTGTACCAGTATACTACACAAAAGAATACGCTTGGGTGTTCCGTAACACATTGGCCACTTTTCTTGAATCGTGGCTTCAACGACTGGCGATCGACCATCTTGTGGATTGAGAGGCTTCGCTGACTTGGCGACGACTGTACCTCTGGCTTCCTCCAGGGGCCCCTCCTTCCTCCATTGCCTCGCCCGCCGCCGCCACCTCGGTGCCCCGGGCGCATATTTACGGACGCCTCGCCAGAGGCGCCGTCGACCTCTGAAAGAAACGAGCTCCTGAAAGGTGTCTTTCATCTCAACCCCCTCCCAACCAGTGAATAGCGACTTATTTGCGAAGTGTATTTAAGGTGTCCAGGCAATCGTAGATAGAAGAGCACGTGTTTCAAGGCAAAGAAAAAAGTGTAGCACACTATTCCTTTTGTTTTTTATATTCCTTAAGCGTAACTTACCAGGCTTTAAATTGGAACATTTCATATATATATATATATATATATATATATATATATATATATATATATATGTGTGTGTGTGTGTGTGTGTGTATGTATGTGTGTATGTGTATGTGTGTGTGTGTGTGTGTGTGTGTGTGCGCGCGCGCGTGCTTAGCACAGTTATATTATTATGGTTTTACTAGATTTTTTTATTGAAAATTTTCCAAGAACAATAAGAATAATTTTCAGATAAGAACATCATTACGACCTATAAAAACTCAAGTATATTATCGTCTACGAAAATGCAAATCACGATTTATTCTATAAAAAACTAGTTTGAACTTACTGCACTTTGCACGCTTGATATAGTTTAACATTTCCTTATTACGATGACAACACAGTTTTTTTATGGGATTTATTGGTATGCTCTTTTATCAAAAAATACAATTACAAATGTAAACAAGGTATTAGTCATTCCGAGACCAATATTTGAATTTTTTTTCTAATTTATCTAAAGAAGTTATGCGTTCTTCTTTTTGCCCCATAGTACACATGCTGTCACTTATATATGCTACTGCTCTTGATGTTATCAAATAAATTAATTTAATCGGCATTCTATATTTGTTTCAATGCCCATCCTAATTATATCAATATCAGTATATCCTTTATAATTGAATTATGTTCTTCACATTACAAATAATTCCGCGGTGATGCAGAGTTAATTAATTGTTTATAAATTTGTAGAGGTGAGTTGTGTATTTTAGATGTAAATTAAACCGAGGGAAGAACAGAGAACTCCGATGAAGTTGCATAGAACGAGGATGTTGTTCATAGTTAATCGATGGATGTTTATAAGCGTCCTTAAATTCACAGTTTGTATTCCAGACTCTTCATCGGTCGTCTCTCGACTCGTCAAATTCGGATAATTGAGTAACACGTAACACATCATAAAATGTGTTTATCTGTTTGATTGGAGTTATTGGAAAAGTGTCACCCTCCAATGCTAAATTTTGTGCATAATACCGCCACCACGAATGAAAGCAAATAAAACTCCACGCCTTTAATACTGACGATTTGACAATAAAATCAGATAAAATTACTTGTCATTAAGCGTTTTTATTTTTTGTTATACAGAGGAAGTTTGATATCAGAAGACAATTACAAAGCCATGACTTTACCTTTACATTTAATCACATGTATGTCAACTATTATGAAATAAATTATTTAGTACAGCACTAGACGGATGATACAGTACCACAGAAGTACATATTACAGTGTTATTAGTGCTACTAGAGATCCTTTACAAAAAATAAGTAATGGTTGCTTCAACTCAAAGTTTCGGCTAAATTTTCGGTGTACACATTACATTCATATCTATTTTTCTGAAACCAACTCTTTTTTCACGACTAAGTGATTCAAAACTCGGGTAATCGCGATCTCGAAAAATGCAATTATTTTTACTATTACCACGGTCTCTAAACGGAACTCAGAGCAGACAACGACGATGGAAATTAATGGAATTATGAATCCGTACCATGAAAGCTTTGTGAAGCATTCGAAGAGAGCTCCCAATTTTCTCTGGCGTTCTCTCCCCACTTTTGAATTGTGATTTGCGTCCATCACAATTTGACGGAGCCCTCAACTTGATGGCCGTCCAAACATGGAGTCGTGGACAGTGGAACGGCACAAAGAAACCAAATGGGCTAATTAAACATCATTCCCAACGACGAGTGGCGTGCTCGGTCGAGCGGGAGGCATGTTATTTTAGGACTGCATTCATTGGGGGAAATCATTATCCTACACTTTATGTCAATCAGCTTTCGCGAATGCACATTTTAATCATTTACTCACCGATGTAAAAGCGCCATTTAGAGGGGAAAAGAGCAGAAGGGAAGATGCGTACTGATTCATTCGGAATAACACCACGGTCATAGCACTTCATTGTAATCCTATGATACTCCGCTGCCCTTGATGCCACATTGAAATTAATTCGCAGAAAAAGATCAACGTACTAATGTCAGCGTTCTAGAATTAATATGCATGAAAAAAATTAACACGCATAAACTAAATTGAACAGACGTATCATTAACGATCTGGGAAAAAATTAACATATGTTTTTAAATTTACAAATGCAGAATTGAACAACAAAATGCAAAATGGTTAACTTCGTTTATTCGGAACATTAATTCATATTAAGGCGAAAAACTATCCGAAAAGCTATCAAATTGATTGCACATTTCTCAATTATTTCAGTGATCCTCAAGTCAAAATATAAGCGAGCTAAAAACCAATTCTATTCGGAAGACTCCAGTCTTTCAGCGAAATTAAAGAGGAATCTCACTGTAGCAAGCTAATGCACTCTGGTCTCAGAATTGTGCGAGTAGCATTGAAATGTTTCAAGTAAACAGCGAGGCAAACCAGACATGTGAGCAGCAATGGGTTTACACGTTCGCACATGCATTTGGATGTTTGACGGTTTCGTGCCGTATTCTCTTTTCCGGAACAAAGGATTCTTTTGAAACTTTAGATGAAATGGCGGCCGCAGCGCGGCAGCGAGCATCCTGGCGAATCGGAGGGCAAAAACATCATACGGCAAGAATTTCGTGTGATGTTTCCGCTCTCTTTTTGACTGAGCTCTTTCCGCTGCCATTTTACACCAACTGTTGAAGGGAATTTTTTTTTCCGTTCGGAAAGGGAAACTCGCCTGAGGACGCCTGGCAGCTGACGACTGACAGCTGACGAGTGACGACTGTCAGGGGTGAACGGTCACTTCCAATAAGCTCCCGTTCCCTCTCAGAGCTTCGATGTCAATAGTATCAAGAGAATAATGCAATATTTCAATTGTCAAACAATGCTACTAACAAAATACTAGATTTCCATGCAATGCCTCATGCGAGAATTCTTCTCAAAATAGATCATTTTATGACGATTTAATAGTTTTGTCGCAATATTCTCAAGTTTATTTGATTCACAATGCGAAACACACACTAGTAATATTTGGTTTAAAATTTTATTAATGTAAGCAGAAAAAATTGCCTACAGGACAAGGAACATATTTTCACTGTATTACTTTTAGTGTATCATTAAATCAAAAGATAATGGATTTATAGATGTTTGAACATTGCTAATTGGATTTAATATTATTAAATGAAAAATAAATGCACTCAATCATGCTTATTCACGCTCATATTCAAACAAGAGGCTTAATAAAATAGATTATACATTCTAAATACATTTGTGTGCGGAAATAATGTATCAGAAAAAATACTTCTTTCGCATGCGGATAAAAAAATTACTTAACGAATGGAGTAAAACCATGGTATATGAATAGAGTAGAACCTTGGGGTACATTTAGTCGCAAAGGTGAATTATATATTGAAGCACGAACTGATAATGCAGCGCCTCTGACCGGGAGGTCCTAGGTTCGAGTCCTGATGGCGGCAGGATTTTCGACACTAGCTTTTCAGCTAGGTCGAATTCAGTCGCTGTCTGGATGAGAATTCTAGCGGCCGGCTGCTCTGATCGGTAGTTTTCCGTGGTTTCTCCGATCAACACCAGGCGAATGCCGGAGAGTACCCTACAAACGGGCCACGGACCGCGCGCGATCTATCCTTCTTCTTCCTTTTTTATGTTCAAAGACTCAACTACTTTCATACCAATAAAATAATATCTATTTGATGCCTTCCTCCAGGTCAAGTGTCTGAACTATCCACAATAATGTATAATACTATGTAAAAGAACCTACTGTATTTGTCATATTGTAACTTGTAACATACTTTGTAAAGACTCAACATACAGAAATACTTTGTAAATATATCTGACTGTATTACAACCTTGTGGTCACTCGAGACCTAGTTGTTTATGCGACCTTTATAAATAAATTAGATTAAAAAAATAACTTACGTTTTACTTACTGTAAGCATTTAATTTTCTTCTACGATTTTTTGGGGGGACGGAAAGATAGCGCTAACGTGTCGCGCAAACTACGTACGAAAATTATCATTTATTATAAATTTTAATATAGCTGAGCTAACTTGTGCTGAAAGTAGCTCATATCTGTAATATGCAAAATCTTTCAAGAAATCATGCGTAAATTCGTGACAGAAATGTTAGCGTGACGTAAAATCAGTCGGATCTAAATAATTCAAACAATATATTTCAGTGGTTTACATTTGCGCAGATATACGTAAAAATATTACTTAACCCGTATTTCTGAATGGATACGAGCAAAAATATTCCAAGTAAAAAGGATAAGAATATCAGCAGTTACGTTTTCCACTCTTCTATATTTATAACAACGCCTCGCATTCACAACAGAAGTAGATATTCTGAATTTGAAAACACCTTACTGTTCGTCCCTGTACTTTAGTATAGAGAGGAAAAGCATTGGAATCACGTCAGTACTTCAAATATTTGGTCATAAAATCCGTGTTTAATTTTCTTTTGAGATCTAACTTTGCACACACGTAGCAATTAAGATACATTCGAGGTGTTCAAAAGAAGCTTAGGATTTGAGTAGGTGGTGGGAAAATACAGGCAATTTTGAACACAAAAATGGGAGTGTCTGACCGTTTGTCTGCCTGTATGTATATTATGAATGTATGTAGGTTTGAATTCATGTATGTAGTTATGTATGCATGTTGTTGTGTGCAAGTATGCATGCATGTAGTAATATTAAAAGGATGAAAGTGTCGATATGCTGCGCATTGCCGCTAGTTGCAAATTAGTTCTGAACGAAAACAATGGACAGTTTAATAAACTTGTGTACTTACAAGATATCACACTAGGGTCTTCCTTAGAATATTAACCGAAAATAATTCCTTCAAGGCTTTCAGTCTGAAAATTATAGATTGTATTGTTGTAAATGTTTGTGGTAATTTTCCCATTGCCGCAGAATGCACCATCGGAACGCGTGTATTTTCGACTCGAGTCGTCAGTGCACACTCGAGAGGTTTATTTTTGTATTACACAACTACGGAAGGTGTAGAATTGATGGAAATGCGTCACGCACTAATTTTTTAAAATAATAAGGAAGAAATCCCATTTTTCGTACTAACTAGCACGACCTTATTTTCTGAATTTCTAAACTTCCGTACTTGGAAAGTCATTGTTTAAAAAGAGAAAATTGATTCAATATGGATCTTAACTTCGAACAGCCAGCCCCTGACCTGTATATTTAAGCATAATGTACCCGGTATTGTGAGTCAGTAAACGTTCTAGTAAATGGGTAAGCGTTAAGTAAACATAATGGAGTAAGTGTTACGTAAACGTTTTAATAAGGCGGGTAACCACTAAGCGTTTTAATAATCTGGTACACGTTAAGATCAATTTTTTTAAGATCAATTTTTACAAAAAAATAAAATAGCTCCTTCAATTTTATTGTGAATTGTTATTTCGATCTGTTACTTGAATTTCATTTTACATACATTCCGAGTTACTGCTAACATTTTTAATTTGTAGTGCTACAACAGCAAATGCTTCCTTTCAGGCAACTTTTTGGCAAATTTTGAAATTTTAAAGAGTTTACCGAAAATAACCCCTACACCATTTTTAAACGTTTATATCGCAGTATCCGAGAAAAAAAGACTGTAGCTGTTTGAGAAAATCTTGTTTTTGAAACTGCCTTAATTTTGCGTGAAAAGTTACGTGAAAAAACTCATATTTCGAAAAACATTGTTCATGTCAGCATTTAAAAATCTAATTTTAAAGAACAGATTTCATTAAAAAAATATATTTGTATCGTCAATATTGTAGTTATAAGAAGAACATTTTTTAAACGTTTGCAATGTTCAAAAATTTGAATAAATCAAGGAATATCAGATCTGAGCCACTTTGAAGGGTATTAGCTCGACATGAATAAACATTTTTAAAAAAATGCCATCCAGTTTTTGAGAAAATGTTTCTGGACTTTTACTCACAACTCGAACCTACGACCTGCCACTCTACCGAACTTCAGTTGCACGCTCGCAATTACATACGCCAACGCATCCGGTAATTTTTGGGAGACTGGCAACTTTTTTGAAACACCGTGTGTAGATTTCCAATTATGGTTCGCGTGTTTGTTTCCACGACCACTAATGAACGTAGAACAGCAACCGAGCAAACAGGGAATATTTTTATTTTTCGTCGGATGTAAAGGGAAATAATACGCCCTTTCCCTTTCAATTATGCATTTACAATGATAATGTTGCATATACAATGGTATTATGGTTATATGAACACTAAAGTGCACATTCGTAAGATGTGTAGGGAACGAAACAAGTATTTAAAAATACCGTGGGGAATAGATCAGAGAAAAATTAATCCCTTTTTGGTATGTGGAATTAGAATACAAGTATATACAATTTTGATTTGATGTGCTCTTTCGCTGGAGAATGGATAATTGCTGATAATTAAATGAACAGCCCAATTTAATGTTAAGTCTACCGCTAGGTCAGAACTAATCCTTCCTAGCGCACGTCAATATTTAATATTAGGTATAACCAGTCAAAATTGACGGGATAAAATGAAACTCATTTATTAATATTTATAAACATGAATAGTAAAAACAATTCAATTTTTTAATACAAAGATTTCTTACATTCAATTATTTTACATATCAACATGTTTCGTATTGTCAGTAACAGATATTCAAACGGAGATCCTCCTGCGGTGAGCGAAACAATTTTCGGGAGGTTATGAAAGATCCACCACGTGAAATGTGTTATTTGCAATTGTTGCCACGTCCTACGAAGGATTCGAATTTAGTTCATCTGGTATTTGCTGTAGCCATTTACACAAACTGCTCTCTCGAAATCCAACAGCCTGTGTATCGAAGATTAGGTCCACTTTGGTCCCAGAAATAGCACGTACGAGTGCACAGCAAACCCATACGAGCATTTTCCTTCTGGTTCGGCAGTAGAGAGCTTGGTCAAATCACTTCAGGGTTGTCCTTCCCCATCTTTTTATAACAATTTATATACTTTCCTCATTTATTTGTTTTTACAAAATAATTTTGTTCTTGACACGTGTTTTCGTTATGAATCAATACGTTTTTGTTTGCTTTTCTAATTGACAGTGGATTTGGTTGAAAACAGTGAAATCACTGTTTCCTTAAAATGGAGCTCATTTATCTTTTCCCTTCGTCTCTATTGTTCAAGAGCGATTGCAACCCCTCTCCGGCCACTCAAACTGCGAAACCGAATTGCGTGTTCTGGAAACTAAGAAATTGTACCACAAGATGTCGTTCCAATACCACCACATTTTATAGCCACCCAGTCACGTTTTAATATCTCGTACATATTCCGTAAGAAGAGAAGGTCTTGTAATTGTGTACCCGAAAACTGAAACATTGTAAAAAACTGGACCTGTATATATTACTTTTAATTTCTGTAAATATTTTTTCGTTTTCAGGGCAACTTTTTTCTCGAACAGGGTGTGTAGTCATAATCCCAGTTTTGTGGGTCCTTGATACAGAAAAATCGAGTGACAGCCAAACATCTATCTCTCCGTCCGTCTGCGGTCAATGCTAACGTTCAGCTGATTTTCTCCTACACTTATATTCTCTGATCGATTTAAATGAACTCGAGATCCTGAATTTGAAATGGATATTTTGATTTTGGAGGTAATCTATCTAACGCCACAACAAAATTTTCTTAAAAATAGCTCCACATTTTTTTATTAAACTATGCTCTAGGATAGAGTAAAGGACACTTAAGAGAATGGTGCAGGTGTCATATTCGTTAAAATCGCTGATTTTTCGAAAATTGCAAAAGTTCCATTTTTGGCGTCTTCCAGCAATACTGGAGACAGATATTTCTTAATTAGATTTTTCTTTAAAGACCAATCTTCAAATAAATTCATGTACAATTTTTCAAAAATATTAGTACAGTTTTTGCGTAATTTTGCGTGAAATATGGACAATTTTTAATTTTTTAAACATTGTTTTCTCACAAAAGGCGCCAATTTTACTTTAAACTTGCCTCCCGCATCCATCAAAAGATGGTAAAAAAATTGTGCTAATCTCATTTCCGGTGAACTCACTGTAATTTCGAAAATTGCAAAAATTTAACAATTTAATACCATACAATTTAAGACAGATTTTTGCCTTAAACACAGTCTGTTTAGGCAAATTTAGGACAACAGTTTTTCAATTCTTTCTTCCTCTAAATTTGCATTTTAGCAAATTAAATCGTACTATCAAAGAAATACACAACTATTTTTCAAGATGGTTTTGTGTTGAGAAGAAATTTATGGCAATGAGTTTTACTTTGAAATATTTGAATTCAATACACCTTGCTGCACATTATTAAAATCATTTTGTATACTTTCTCGTATACGTACATATATACGTAATATGGCGAAAGTTATATAATGCTGCGCGAAAAATAAATACTGCGGAATAAAATTAATTGTCGAGCTCTGGTGGAGAAAAAGTACAAAAAACCAGTTGCTAAATTAAGAGAAAAAATACTCTAAATAAATAAATAAAAATAAATAATTGTCTTTATTGGTGGCGAGGCTCAAGCCATTTAGCCTGCTCTGCCGCCTGACCACTTTCAGAATTTATATTACAATAGTACGTAATGAAGGAAGTCATTCAATGAAAAATACGCTCGCAATTTGGATGAAGATTTTCATATGGATGATAGGAGTGAAAGCGAGGGAGGACGAGCTTGATAGGAAATCGGGAAAGAATCGGGATGAAAGGAACGGTAGAAAGAAAGGAAAGAGAAAAAAGGATAAAAAAAGTGAAATGTTAATAAGTTCTGCTAATTGGTTCATGGAGGGTTTGAAGAAGCTCTAACACGTCATGTAGCCAGAATTCCTGTTTTGTAGGTCCTTGATGCCGAAAAACCAATTGGAAGCAAAATGTCCGTCCGCCTGTGACCACTCCTAGCGCTTAAACCATTCGTACGATCTTCTCCAAATTGAATAATCCCCTGTATATCGAGCTCTAGTTGAAGCTTTGAAACTTTTAAAAACATTCTTTAAAATTTGGGGGAACTTTCTATGAAGCCCACCGGACATTTTCAAAATTTTCTCACAAAACGGCTCCAAATTTTTTCTTTAAAGTTATTGTAAGATAAGAGCAAAATACACTTATAAAGGTGGCATAGGTCAGAATATCAGAATTAACTCTGAATTTTTGAAAATTGCAGAAGTTTGAATTTTCTCCGGCGTCCTCCTACAACTACAAAATTGAAAGTATGGATTTTTCCTTCAAATGAAATTTGATGTACATAAATATTTTTTTCAATTGGGTCATGTAGATTTTTTTGGAAATGTTAATAGTTTTCGTGCAATATTTGCAATTTTAAAAAGTTACAAAAACAAGATTTTCTCAAAAACGGCTCCAAATTTTGTCTTTAAATTTTTGGAATTTCAAATAATTACGAAAAAATTTTAAAAAAAAATTTTATCTTTAAATTTTTGTTAAGTTTCCAAACAAACCATATGCCGTGACAATAACTCCATATTGCTGTATTCTTTTGTTTGTTTGTTTGTTTTTTCAAAAAATTCAAAAATGAAATGTTTTTGACTAGTCTTTCACGTCTGTAAAACTTACATTAAAGGCGATTTCTTTACATTATTATATTTATAAGCACATGTGCTCTAAATAATGTCAAATAAAGTTTCTCGAAAACTCAACAGTTTTCTGTAAAAATGAGCACAAAACTCGGCATTTTCAGAAACGCTCAAACGCTATTTTTTCAAAAATGGATCGACATTTTTTCTTCAACTTTTTCCAATATATAGTGCTAATTACACTATTTGTTATGACCTAAAGTTCGTTTTGGTGGATTCATTTGTTTTTTCAAAAATTACACAAATGTAATTTTCTTGAAATACCTCTCACGCCGTTAATATGGGCAGTTCCATCAATTTGTATGCATTATTACATTTTTAAGTGAAACCTCTTTAAATGACTTCAAATAAAGTTTTTTCTAAAACTCAATAGATTCCTGCGAAAAAGAGCTTAAATTTCGCATTTATAGTAATGCTTATTCGCCGTTTTCTTAAAAACTACTACACATTTTTCAATGAAAACTTCTATTTAGGACGAGTTTTTACTCTCCTTTAATATTCTTGAAGTAATGATCCAGTTGTACTACTAGGAAAGCAAAAAGTTGAGAAATTGTCAAAAAAGTACTTTGGGCGACGATAGATGGCAGCTGGTCAGAGGATGGAGCACGACCTTAAAGTCAGACCACACCAAGGAAAGTAGAAAAAAATTGGTACGAAAAAGTCTATGTCATTCTATAGCACCTCTAGTTTCTTTTAATATCCCTTTACTAATCTAGGATTTATTTTGCAGAATATAAAATACGCGAAATACTGTTACTCTGTATTTGGATATGACGAAGAAAGAACTCTTACACTATCGACTCGAGTGACCTGACAACGAGTGGCGAAACTAATAACAATTATGGTACTTCTCACACAGCATTACTTACACGGGACAAAATATAATTTGTGAACAAAATTTATTGCTTATTTATGAAAATAGATTTTATTACATGGGAGTTTTTTGTTTGTTTTTTCTCCCTTTCAAAATTCAAAATTTATTGCTTGTTTATCCTTGAAAATAGATTTTATTACATGGGAGTTTTTGTTTTTTCTCCTTTTAAAAATTCAAAACTTAAGTAGTATATGACTTAGTGTAGGGATCACAGAATTTTGAAAATGTGCACACAATTCACTTTTCCCATAGCACGTCATACGCAGTTTTTAACTGTTTTTGACGTAAAAAATTAAACTGAAACCAACATCTGAAAATTTTATGTAGTAAACAACTATCACAGTGAAAGATGAAGGTGTAAAGATTGTTGTATGCACAGTTTTTCGGCTTGGTTTGTCATTAAACAGCTCTGGTAAAAAATTACAAATACATCTTGATAATAATAACTATTATAAGACTGTACACAGAGATAGTCTATTTGTAAAATAAAAATTAAGGTAAATATTTGTTTTAATTCTTTCAATGAGAAAAATAATTAAAATTTTAATTTTGAAAGCATTATAGATTATGACATAATATTATTTACCTGTAATAAATAATGTCAGAACAGAATCATAACAACTGACTGGAAGAAACATCTCTTGTTAGAGACTACGAGTTTCCAGCAGCTCGGCAGTGTGGACTGCTATATGAAGCTGAAAAGAGGGTTGGAATTCGTTCATTTGTATGGTGATCGCGTCAAGTTGCATTTACATTCAAAATTCCAGCCTCTATTGTTCACGACACGGCTGAAAAACATTGCGGATATTTCATTATTTTCGCGAATACAATTCCTGAAGTCCAAAATTAAATTTTGTCCGGAAGTCTCTCCCGGAAACACGTCAGTGATACGTATTTCAAACGCATTACAGATACACTGCTTTCATTTTTAGGGAAAGTGGAATACGGATTTTGTGAAAAAGTGGGAAACGTAGATTGAACTACGGAATATAACATTTTTCATAAAACGTTAGGTAACTTTAGTCCTAATCAGGATTCAATTTTATAAGTAGTCTTGTAATACAGTGTAATATGGTCGAGATATCTGTTGTCATAACATACTATGCCAAAATTTTCAAATGGAAATAACGACCACATTTATTTTCCTATGATTTACGTTCTCTCATCAACGCTTCCTTTGATTTTGATCTTCCTTCAAACCAGGAACACACTGTGAAAATATACTCACACATGTAAATGCGAAAGAAATACATATATAATAACTTATTGAGAATGCAAAATCTACAAATGCTAAATCTTTTATTTACGATTGCCTGTTGACTGATTTAATTTGAACAATACATGTTCTTTTAAGAGAGATGCATTTAGACTGATGTTTTCAAATCATTATCAACACTAGAATGCAGCCTCGAAGCAGTCTTCTCAGTCTCATTCTAAAAATCCTCTCTCAAGTCTTTCAAAGAAATTATAACATTGAAAATATTAATTATTTAATAAATTTTGATTCATATGTCGCTTTGATAAACTTTATAATATCAAGGAATTCATCATTCATATTGTCATTTTCGCTACTTTAACAAGGAGTAGTGTGGTTTGATAAGGTCTTTCATAATTGAAATTGACCATCATCACATATTTATTTGAACAGACATGAGATTACCACACAGCTTCAAAATCACCTCTTACTTGGATTCTGGGATAATGTCTGCACAATTTTATATTTATCATAATCGTGTCTACAGCTGACAGCGCATGTTAACAATCTCCATGTTCCATTCACATTATTCGTGTAGAATCGATAATTAAGGGCGTCTCGGTCGTTGGCGCTTACGAATTGCCAGACGCTTCACGTCCCGAAAACTGATAAATGTTTGCAAGTCATCGACATATAAACGCTTGTCTTCGCCACCGCAAAGAACATTAGAAGTGAAAGACAACTTTACGTACTCTGTCAAATATCTTGGAAACCACTAACTGGAAGCGAAACTTTTTGGAATGCCAAGAGACCTCGGCAGTGCACATTTCTCTCTTAAAAGAGGTCGAATGGGATTTGTTAGACTCCGAGCCACAGTATATTTTACGAGGTGATTTTGAGTTACAAATTCTCAAGGTAGAAGTCTTTTCTGAGAATTCGGTACCGTATAAACCAGGGTAATGAAATAGCAGCAGTCGAAGTACGGCGCTGACACTTCAGGCAAATGGGAATTTGCTTGCTCCTCATGCACCCGCTTGCATCCTCGCCTGACTAAATTTCACCCTCCCTCGGGAACAGGTACTTTAGAACTGATAATTACAAGATGCGAACCAAGAAGCCGGAAATGAAAACGTCTCGAGGACTGTTGATAGTCTACATCAGGGACACAGCGTCAGCCCTCCCAAGCGAGGAAGGAAGTCACGACCTGCCACCCAGTAAGGCGTCAAGGTACAGGGAGAAGGGTACAATATCTCCCAGAAATGCAACCAAGCACAACGCACGAATCGCAGAATACGGCCTATGCTCTGAGTGGGTGGCAATTCAATAATAGTCAATATCTCTCTCCCTCTCTCTCTCTCTCTCTCTATATATATATATATATGTGTGTGTGTGTGTGTGTGTGTGTATTGAATATGAATGTGTGTGTATACGCACCCATATATATATATATATATATATATATATATATATATATATATATGGGTGTGTACACACACACATACACACACAATGATAAGAAAAATCTCGGGAGATGTGAACAACTCCGTTGGTTATATTCCAAATTGATATTTCTAATTCGCTATAAAACATTCAACTCACTTGGCAATAATCCTGTTTGTCTTTCAAACATTTTTGGAACCCACTCGGGAAAGGTTAGATATGGTTTTCTCTGGCTTCATGAATTTATTCACCGCACCCAAGAAAAAAAAATTCCGTTTTGTCCCTGGAGTTGGTCATGCACAGCGCCCTAGCTTTCCGTTGAGCGATCCCAGGTTCGATTCCCGATCAAAGAATAAACAGAGCTGTCAAAAGCGGCAAACGGCAAGGCTCGTAAGAGCTGCAAATATTAAACTTCCATTCTGGCAATGGCCACCTTCTGCCAAAATCCGTGTAAGGATTTCTCGCATTGCTTGGAAGTAAACGGCGCGTTTCTTATGCCACATATTGTAAGGGTTCCCGGTTATCCTCCCTGCTATCCTTGCCCCGCGTTGGGCAGCCAAATGTAATGGTTCCTTTTCCCCTTTCCTTTTTCGACTATCTAATATTTCCCCCGGCTACCCTGGAACTCGCGTTGGGCAGCCAAAATGTAATGATTCTAATACCGTGGATAAGATGGTGGTCCTATACAAGAATCCAAGCGAGGTGACTGGATTGTGCGTGCTAGGTAAATGACGACGCATGTTCTCAATTGATAAAACGAACCATATTTTTCTTCGTTCGTTTATTATTGCTTTCTGGCTTTTCCTCTTTCGTCATACACGGCAACAACTTACCGTCTTTCCTCTACACTGATACACAGTACCCTATAACATAGACATTCCAAGAAACAAAACACAACAAGGAAACTCATTCACGCACAATAATACAAAACAATATGAAATCCCACTAGTACATTGAATGCGCATTCCTGATTTTCCTTTGACCATTTCTTAATTTAATTTTATTAACAAAACTTGGTCTTCAATAAATCCCTTCAGTTACGGAACGCGTCTTCAAATGAAGTGCCTGCAAAGAAATCAGAGACACACACACACACACACACACATACATACACACGTGTCACTTCCGTATTTTGCGGCTCAGCGCTCGTGGCAATGATGTCTGGTGGCCGCCGTCCAGTGCCTTTCGATGCGCGGTCGCCGTCCACTCCTGCTCGCGGTCACCTTCGGAAACCAATTCTCGCGAACCGCTATTGTCCGCATAAATGATATTATTCAGTTGCTAGTCCGTCACCGCTTAATAAAATTGTATGTATTCGTTGCGTACTGTTCAGCAAAACCAACAAAACAAAAACCAACTATTTTTCGCGTGTCATCAAACACGTCACTTCTTGAAATTACGATCGTTTACATCCATTTACATTCAAAATGAACGTCCAATTGTGCTGATTCCGGCATCTATTCTTTTATATTTTATAACGAGATGTCCGTAGCGTTGAATTTTCTTACAATAAAAAAATAACATCTGATTGTCCGTAATCACAAAAAAAATCCTACTTGAAAAAATAAATTAAAATTACTCCCGAATTTTGTTCCTTTTACTAATACTTCAAAGTTCCAACAAACATCACAACTTTACTCTATTTGAATTGCTACACTTTCAAAAGAATCTTAACAACGCGCCAATTTCGCGCACACGAAGCGGTCATCCGGTACCCACGACACATTGATTTTTTACAACGGATTTTTAGCAACTTACATTATTACAGAAGGCTTCTGGAACAAAATAGTTACCACTCGCTTGCTTTTAATCTGTGTTAATTCCAAATGACTTTCTTCTCTTCGTAACATGGCGTCATTTGTTTATACTTTTAGTTCATTGCAAACTTCCAAATATTATATTATTATTTTGCTTCCGAACATGCGACAAAGTTGACACTAATTCTGTCGTCTTCTCCGTGTTTTAGTCTATTGTTTCCCAATGTTTCAGCCAAATCGGTTTGTGCGTTTTGTTATAATTCTTAAAAACCCTGTTTACAATCTTTCTTTCCAGCTCAACAATGGACATATTCTGTTCATGTTATATTAAAAATTCCAATTCTATTTCAATTTATATCTTCCGAATGCGTTGACCGAATTTGATGCCGTTTGTTTTGTTTAATTTCATAATTGCTGTTCTACGGGACGATTATGTTCAATTTTCACAAATTTCACGCGCTAGAATTCTATATTTTAAATTTGGACTTGTAAAATGTTTTCTGTCGGCACCGTTGTAATCAATACACAAGTTTATTCTTTGTCACTTTTGTAAAGTTGCATCTGGGGTTTTGGTCTCGAAATGATAGATCATTACAATATTCTCAGACCTTAATCCTCTGCGATCGTTTTAATTCGTCAAATACGACCATACACTTAGAAGGAGTCGGATCATTTGTATTAAACGCGAAGTTGAAAACTCTCTCAACATACATTTCCGTACAGTTTGTTTTTGCACGAGTATGGTAACACTTGACATTATCTGTAGCCCCGGCCCCGCCCACTGGCGTATTTTCGTTTCGCAGTGCGGCCAATGCGACGGCATTTCCATTCGCTAGCAGAGCCGGGACCTCAGTGCCCTCTTTAGTCTCGCCCGCACTACCTGACTGCGGCCGCGCCATGAAGATCGAGGGAATTCCTGGAGCGGAGGAATCCAATAAGAGCAAAGGCAGCTGCGGCGTCCCGCGCCCGCGTGGCGGGCACAAAAGTGCTGAGCGCGCAACGCGACCCCGCGCAGGGCACAGGGTGGGAGGGGCAGAGAGGGAGTCTGATTGCTGGCGGCAGATTGCGAGACTGCGCTGGCCGAAGTGCGGGGAACGGGGCACGGGAAGGCTGTGTCGTGAATGCTCATGTGAATCGGGTGGGGTATTAGTCCAGACCGACTATCTTTTGCTCTTCCTGAAAGTCGTACCAAGCGAGATCTGTGTTACAGTGTTCTGGATTCTGTGCGGCATGTCTTTCAGAGAGACCAAGGTGAAAGCCGTCGCGGTCGTAATTTTCAAGCCAAACTGTGGAGTTTGGGTGACATTATTACTTTAAGAAGATACGGGCTTTCAAACATGACAAATTTAAAGGTTCACGTAGATTCTTATGAAGAAATATCTGCTTATTTTGAAACTTAAAAGGATAATTTGAAATTGGAACCCTTAAAAACAAGAATAAGAAAACTTCTGATAAAGGATGATTGATACGCAAAATACAACTGTTTAAGATGAGACATATTTCAATAGTAAAAGAAAAAAATAATCTTAGCCACTTTTGGGTATCATTGAGTGTAGAAAACTTTGTGAATAAAGAAAATGATGATAGTATTTCCAAGCAAGTATCTTACCTAAGTACACTGCCGACGATGCGTAGAAACAGTTGCTGTAGGAAATATATTAAAATGAGTATATTAATGTATATTATATTGTTTATTTTATTGTAATGGTTTCTTGACCTTAATACACAAACCCAGTATTTTTTCCACGCAAACTTCTTTATAAATTGTTATAAACCTAGTCTGTTTAGTAAAGTCAAGAAATATTTACAATAAAATAAATTATATTAATTTCAGTTGAAATAAACTTTAAACTTCTTTAAAGAAAGGTCACGGGAACTTCACTCATCTTAAAAAATAAATGCTATGATTGTGTTGTTATAATAACAAAATAATAGTCGGGATCAGTGATTGGTTGAAGGAAATCGTATAATTCTATAATTTTACAACGAGGGTCTTTCCAATAGCCGCGATAAATACACGTTTTTACGACCCGGACCACTGTGAAATTTTCCAACCTGGCTACCCAGGCACATGCGGATCTGCAACAACCGACAGAAGAACGCACAAGTACGTTACGATCACTGATTGGTCACTGCCAAACTTATCGCTCAGGTTGGAGCCTTTGTCTCTAGAGGTCCTTTTTCGAAGATAGCAACTCTCTCAGGGATTATGTCGAATAGGAAGTGTCCTGCTTTCGGATCTACAGGCTGGGAGAGGATTTACGTCGGTTTGAAATGACATTTCCGCGAAGTGACCTTCAGATATTTTCTTTCTTTGCTACCTGCCAGCGTTACTAAGATCTCCTTTTGGGGGAGGAAGCAGTCACAAGACAGCTTGTTTCCCCGACTGGCCCCGCGTGGAGATTTTATCTCCTCACAATCCCAAAGGCCTATGTGAAGACCGTAACTATTTGTGGAAAAAGCGCTGCAGTGAATGACATCACTTGAATTGGCACTCTGCCTTTTCTTTTTACCACTTTTTCTCTATAATTTTTTAATCTTATTATCCAATATACAACCACTTTCTACTCAAAACTATTACCTTGTGTGAAGAGAATTCGATTTTGGATAATTCGCACTATGTGATATTTGTTAATTCCGGAATGAAAATGTGTTAATCTTAAAATTAATATTTAACTTAATTTTTAATACCGTTTGATTAGAATGTTTGAAGGCTAGTTTTCGATCATTCACAGTAAGAACATATTCCGCATCCTAAATTTGACAGAAATTCCAAACAGTTACTGGCTTTTCGAGATTACAATTTGTTATGAAGGTGCGAGTTGCAAGGGAACAAAAAGGTTCTTATTTTAACAATCAGAAATGATCTTAAGAATCTTCACTTGTTTTGTAACAGGCTATCAAAATGTAAAACTTCCAAATTATTCAACTTATAGAAGGTATGAGACATATTTTCTCCCTTAAGTGCTTGAGAGGCCCGCCGCGAGTGGTAGCGATGGGATGATAGGAAGGCAGGGGTAGGAGGGAGAAGTGGATGAGGAACTGTTGTTGTACGTTCCTACAGGATGGACAGAAACAAATATCTGTGTTACAGACAACAATTAAGATACTTTTTCAATTTATATCATAAAAGAAATGCGTCTATACTTGTGTAATTTTTTCGATTCATTGTTTGATTGATGCTTTCGGCGAAGTCAACTGCTCTGGTCATTAGTCACGTAAGTGAACTCAATGTGTATCTCGAAACCTGGCGATAATCTCCTCCCCCACTGAATTGTGAGATTCAGCGTCGATATAGACATTGGCTTGGTAGGGGTTTCCTTCTCCAGGTATCTCCCCAGCCGAGGACAGCCCTAGAGGAAGCTGTAAGCTCCCGACTGGTCTCCTGACCTGTGAAGTAGTGTAGTGCATGTAAATGTTAGTGTAAGGGGAGAGGGGAGGACAAAGATAAAGAAGGAAATATCGCGCGCGCTCCTTATCCCGTTTGTTAGGGTATTCGCCGGAAATTGATCGGAGAAGCGGTGGATAACTTCCGATCAGAGCAGCTGACCGCTGGAAGTCTGCTCCCGACAGCGCGATTGAATTCGACTTAAATAATCTACCATTAGGATTCAAATCCTAGGACTTTCCGGTAAGAGCCACTGCAGAGTCCGTAGCAATGCTGGCCTTAAGCTAAACACCGCCCGTATTTTTTTTTTTATTTTTTTAATCGCTCGCGCACCGATCGTATTTATATTGCCGATGTATTTCATAATTGAATGCATTTTTGAGCAAAAATGTTTCAAACAATCTCTTCTGAAATTTCTCGAAATCTAAATGTCTTCGGAGTGCAAATAAACTCGAAATAAAGTATTTTTCAAAAATTATGAAAGGATATTTTCGCAAAATCCGCTGTTTTTTCCAATATACCCTCATTAAAAAAAGTTTTTCTCATTTATGATATGTAGCTTTTCAGCTAGGTCGAATTCCAATGATACGTAGTCGGAACCCTCAAAACCTAAATAATGTAATGTAATTATATTGGGTTTCGAAGTTTCATTATTCAAGTTCAGGATCATTTTCATGTTTACATAAATTACAAAGCAACATTTGCAAGGCAACTGAATGAGCAACAAAATCAAAAATCACTTAATCAATTATTGCCATCGAAGTTACTCACGGCTTAAATGTTTTGTGAGTATAAATCAAATATACAAATAATAACATTTGTTATTATAATATTACGTTATTATTGTATTGATATTGTATGGGAGGTGTATAGGAAAGTATGGAGTGTCCGAGATGCGGTAGTAACTTTTGATTCACAGGAATTGATAATCGAACAACTATTTAGATGTTTGCGCCCTGTATAATAATAATAATAATAATAATAATAATAATAATAATAATAATAATCCTACAACTAAGTGTTGTTCTGCATATTTTCGATGCCAATCTATTTCATTTTTATATTTCCAAGCGTTACTTTTCTTAACATTTTCAAACGATTTTTTTTATCCATGATATTCTCTATCCAACTTACAAACCAAATTATTCTTCAACAGCAAGCAAAATCCTTGAAAATCGACTGCAATGGACGGCGACAGACACCAGCGGGGCCCCTGGGGCACAGGAACAAAAGGGCACTACACAGCAGTTTACGGAGTGCGCAGCGACACGCCTCCGGCTCTCCCAGCCTGTTGCGGCGTTATGGTTCCAGCAACGGTTCCCCCCCCGGGTTCGTCGTACCTCCCCCGCCCGCGCCAACGCTCGCGCCCGCGCCCGCGCCCGCCTCGCCTCGCCCGCCGGCCGCCCCCGTAGGCGCAACACTTCCGGCAGGGCTAACGGCCCCCAGAGACGGGAAATTCCCCTGACCGCCTCTGCAAGCGCGGCACGCCACCGCCCTGCCCCGCGCCGCGCCGCGGACCGAGCACAGTGACGGATTTGCAGGATCGAAACGGGCGAAATCTCCTTTGGGCGACTCTCGTTCTCAGACCCAGTACAAACAAGACGAGAAGGAAATAAGCATCATTTAACATCAAGTGTCATCATTCACTGGGCATCGATTATTTTTCAATAGATAATTCACCCGCCGTTCTTTCATTTTTCAATATACTCTTGCTTTTTTTTTACGTAAAATGCACTAAAAACTGTGTTATATTTTTCAGAAAAGATATATTCAGTGTTCATTTATTCATAGCATCATTTATCATCAAACATCGTCATTCATTTTGCATCATTTATTCATGGGTAATTTGCTCACGTTCTTTCCATTCCTCAATTACCCTTTTGTTTATTTACGTGCAAAACACTAAAAAGTGTCTTATATTTTTCAGAAAAGATGTAGTCAATGAGCAGTCACAAAGTAGGAAAACGTCACTGCATTACTTCAAGGAACAAAAAAATGAGCAGAAAACGTATGGACACATTCGGAATAGGAGTACTTAGCCCAATAAAAGGGAGTTCTTTTCCTTTCAAGTAAAGCAATCGAGAAAACGAGTTTGTTTCATATTTAATTTTCGCGTCATGATTGTACAAATCGTGTTCATCCTTTTGACGCACAATTTTGATACATATTGATTGTGCTGACATTTTCAAGTGTAATCGTCTGAACATGTTTCATTCATTCATTCATTCATTCATTCATTGCGATAAATAATGTTTGTCTCGCAGGCTCAATAGTTATTTCGGTTCCGTCTTATATAGTACATATGTGCATTTCTTACCTTTAATTTCGTCTGCAACGTTCTGAATGTACGTGACAGTGCAATTAGTTCCTGCCTTTTTGTTCAATATTGCGAAATTATCGAACCTTCTCGACAAGGAGGAAAAAAAGGATAAATCACACAATCTTGCGGTCATAATCACAATGTAAAGAAATCATAGATGTGATTACTTGCCTCATGTTCCGTGTTGCAAAGAAAAAAAAAAGATTTTCTTTTAAAATCCTGTTTATTAATCAGTTTAAGGATCATCCATAATTGCAACAGTCACCATAATTCTTCTAATTAATCAATATTATAAGTTCCATTTCAATACATCACTAAAATCTTATTACATAAAATGACTTCGGTCATATCTTTCTGTCCTTACATACACTTGGCCTCTCCTGAGCTTATTCAGACATTCAAAGCTTTGAAACATAGTTCTGGTAAGGATGTAATTAAGTTTAAGAATTCCAATTTCAGAAATGTCAATTACATTATCATTTTTTGCACCTGTCCATTAATGAAAATCATTCGAGTCACTGACACTCCTCAGCGTAGTCGCCAATAAAATCCATTTCATTCTTAAATGAAATGAATTTATATTGCCTGTGATCCCTTCCTAACATCTTGCTCCATTTATAATTTTTATACTTACAACAACAATTAAACAAAGAATAACTGGACTTAACAGTAGTAATTTATGGTACAAGAGAGAGAAATAATTTATTCGCGAGTGAAATGTTTGGCCCTAGAGGCAACGTTAGGGACCGACGGGGTTACTTTTCAAGAGAGAATAAAACATTTTACTCTCGAGTGCGGTAGATGATTTTATTCATTATTCAATTTTTTTGAGATGCCATCACATACTCAGGTGTCATAGTTCTCATCGTAATCGCCATTCCATTGGTTACTGATTTTGTTGTCACAGCTACATAAATGTCCTAGTTGTGTACTTTTATGGACAAATGTTTTAAAAGTAGCGAATTACAACTCCTAATAGTGAAATTAAAATATTTTTTCGTTTAGTTAACTAAATATGCTCATTAATTCCATGAAAAATCGTTAATTATCTCTATGTTAATAGCATGCGTGCAATTAAAATTCCACCGTGCTATTAAAAACTCACACCTACCAATCAGAATTCAGAAAATGAGCGAAATCGTGTAATTAAGAAACTATAACACACACGAAGCAACGGTATCTGCAGTCGGCCATGAAACGAACAAAAATATTAACAACGAATGAATAAAACTAAATTGGGTAAGTAAACGTTAAGATAGCTGACTTATAGTTAAACAAAATATTTAACCTAAATGTATTAAATAAGACATAAGAAATTTTACATGTAAAACGTTTGGTTTTAGAATGTCGAATGTAAAAAATGTAAACGTCAGTTGTGTTTACCAGTTCTAAAAGGTATGCTCTACCAAAACTGTGTCAGAAGTGACTAGTTTTTCCCCCCAATATTTATACATGTCGTATTCTCTCTCTTACCTGTCTTTACTTTTCGTGGGAAGTAATGTCTTCATGACTTTGTCGGCTTCTTATATTTTATCAGAAATATGTCCAGCTTCTTCCATTTGCAAATATTTCGTGGCAACATAAACAATGCAAAGCCCATTAAAATAGATCTTATTCAAAAGCAATACTACGTCATGAAATGCACGCCATGGGTGGAAAAGATGCGTTGAATTTTATTTAATCTGAATTATTTGTCAATGGAAACGAAAAAATATTGAACGTAACATGTGTATAAAAGGGGATAATTGCATTCATGGTATATAAGAAAACTCGCTCCTATCGTCGCGAGTTTTTTTTAACATACCATTCATGCAATTATCCCCCTCTTTATACACTCGTTTCGTTAATTTCTATAATTCACAAGTGAATAAAAGTATTGCTTATCTTGCTCAGAGCAACGAGATAAATGACGGGTTAGACGGCTGTAAAGGATAAAATATTTACTTAAAAGTGAGCATTTAGTTTCTTTTTTTCTTTCGATCGTGAGAAGTTATGTTTCTAAAGCATGAACATTAAGATTTGTATTATTTTAAATACATGTATTTACTGTCATGAATTTTATTGGTTTTTGACTCAAGTACATTGACAAATGACTAATATAAATATAGCACAAACAATAAAGAATTATGGACAATCAACCTAAACAATGTCCCGTTGAAATCGTTCTAAATTAATAATGTAAACGCGATAAAACGCTTTGGTTATAATTATAATTGCGCAAATTGTAGATCTAATAAAGTCACAAGATAACAAACCACTATTAATCATGTGGATTTATCAGATGAACAATTAAACTTTAAGGCAACTTCACACGCTACATCTTATCGTACGTATAAAAAGATTGAAGCGATGCATTGACAATTTCCCTGCTGATGCATATCAACAGCTTCGCACTCCATCCGAAGAGAGTGACAATAACATTGTTTAAAAACAAAAGTACATCCATCACCGCTCTTTTTAAAAAAAAGATGTTTTTTCACGATGCGTTATTTCAGACCCCATTTAACATAATATTTGGAAAGAAATACCAAGAAGATTCTAAAATTGGAAATTTGGTGGCTCAAGAAGACTTTAGCACACAACTCTGCCGGCGATAATGACGGCGACGCCACTGAGAAGCACCAAATAAGATAGTGGAGCCAGCAGTGTGATGAACAAAATAATGGAAACGAGTATTTTCAGAAAGAGTTTACAGGAGTTTAGGCTGTAAAAGGTCCAACTTATTTATCAGTGAACGTTACAACCTATTTTTTTAAGTACTCTAGCTATGCTTGAAACACGTGAAACGCATTTGAAACATTTTGGTCAGAGTTTTAGAATTCGCTACATAAAAACGAAACACACACATCTATTCGTGAGTAAAATGTCAATTGTGTTTAAAGACCCTCTACAAAATAAAATTGAAAAATCAGTTCAACAGTGGGTTGAAGTGATAAATGCTCTACCTACTTTTTCATGACACCTTTAAACATTTATAATTTGCAACCCTGTTTTGCACCTATCTGTTTGAATAGCCCGTAGATATTTGTGATAGAATTTATAATAAGAAGTGTAGTATATTATTGTAAAGCCAATTGTATTAGGAAATTTATTGCATTACATAAACCGATATCTACATAAGATCTTAATAAACTTTTTGTGGTACAATTTCTATTACTAATTCGTAATTTAATATTTTAATATGAAATGTTGACAGATGTGAATCTGCCATTTTACCACGTATATCATAGTATATTGAGATATAATTTTAATATCTGCGAACCAAAACCTGATTTAACGTAAATAAGGTTCTAAGTTAACCGAGTTCTTGAAGATTCTTAGACGATAAATATTTTTGGAATTTTAAAATTTCAAAATCAATAATTATAAGTTTGAAGAAGTTATCTTGTACAACCACCTTTACGTGTGGCACTGTCTGTGGTCGAAGGATTCAATGTGTTAGTACCTGCTAATTTATAGAAATGAAAGATTATTCCGAAATAAATCCGCCCAAAATTATTAACAGACGCACAAACTGTACTGTGATTCCTCCAAAATATGGATTCACTTGTGAGAAAACTTGGTTTTTACGCAATACGAGGTATAAATCAAGATCTAAGGATTTAAGCGAATAACAAAAATACATTCGAGTGACAGAATACAGCAATTTAAGCAAATGTCAGTGAAAATTATATCAAGTTTGAACACCTATTTTAGTATACTAAAATGCGTAAAAATAAATGCGAAAAGTGGTATATTCGTAAGTTACGCTTTTTCTTCGATGTAAAATTTTAAGGCCCATAGACTTATTTTGTTATTTATTTGGTTCCTTGCTATAATACGAATTACGTGTTTATGTAAAACGTGAATAACAAAACCAGAGGTGCTACAGAATGGAACAGACTTACTGCAAATTTTAGCAAATTTTTCTAATTTCCTTGGTGTGCTCTGGCTTTAAGGTATTGCTCCATTCTCTGGCCAGCTGCCATCAATCGGCGCCAAAGTACTTTTTTAAAAAACATTTTTTCAATTTTTCGCTTTCCTAATAGTAGAACGAAAACTTACTTTAAGAAGAGTAAAGAGGAGTAAAACCTCGTTCTACATATAAATTTTCATTGAAAAATTTGAAGCGGTATTTAAGAAAATAGCGATTAAGCATTATTGTAAATGCGAAATTTGAAGCTCTTTTTCACAGGAGTCTATTGAGTTTTCGAAAAACTTAATTTAAAGTCATTTGAAGCACTTCTACTCACAAATGGAATAATGTATACAAATTGATGGAAATTCGCATATTAACGGCGTGAAACATTAACAAAAAAATACATTTGTGAAATGTTTGAAAAAACGAAAGAATTCCCCAACATTCCTCCCAATTACGTCATATTAAATAGTGCAATTAGCACTATCCATTGAAAAGATTTTAAGAAAAAAAATGAGCCATTTGTGAGAAAATGGCGTTTGAGCATTTCCGAAAATGCAGTATTTTGAGGTAATTTTCACAGAAAACGTGGAGTTTTCGAGAAACTTTATTTGCAATATTTAAAGCACATGCACTTGTAAATACAATAATGTGAAAAAAATCGTCTCTATTGTAATTATTACCGACGTGAGAGACAAGTCAAAGAAGTTTTATTTTCCGTTGGTTCAAGAGAGGGAAGAGGTAAAAGGTACCACTGTCACCGCCGACGCCACCACCACTACTACTACAGTGCTCCAGGAAAGTCTCTTAGCACTGAGTCGAATCAGGACCCCTATTAACAACTGCATGTATGTTGGTAGCAACCAGATTAGGGAACAAGTGAAGGGGGACAACACTTCCAGCATCTATTATGGCTGTGGTGAGTATACAAATTGTGCTTTAAAGATGCAGACCGTGCTACTAATAATTTCTGTTGCAAGCACTCTCACCAGAAAGATGCCAGTACGGAGACACTTTCCTGGCGCGCTATACCACGAGTACATTACTCCGTTAGCCTTGAGCGCCGCCGCCACTCACGCTCTAATCAGCTGTTTCTCATAGCGCGTTAACCCACCCCGAATGCACGTTTTGCAGCCACAACCAAACATTATTTCATCCATCGTGGAGCCCTCTGCTGGCTTCCACTTCCCTGAAATCGCCGAGGCCCAAGAAACCCACCGGAGCGCAGCTGCCGCACATCCAACACAATTCTGGGAGCTTCATGGCCAATAAGTCTACAGGAAAAATGTCTAACTGTATTAAGGTCTAACAGAAAATTTGGTTTACAGCCACTTTAAGTCTAATGATCCACAGCCAATATGTCTATGAAAATGACTACAAAGTGTATCAGCTAAATGGGTTGGAAGCGTATGAAAAAGTGTTTTATATACTAGCATTGTAAATTGTGCAAATGATGATGTTTAGCATTTTACGGCACGAATGATTGCCATCACACGTCCAGCCAATCACCGCGAGAGAATCGCGGGAATCAAGGTTAATGGAACAGTCAACCACTGTTTTCTCGTATAGATGTCACATACCCGAGGCGTCACAAGAGAGTTGTTTCGCAAAATTAAGCTTGATTGTCTTATAAATTGATAATGCTGTTATACAAAAAATAGCGCAGGCAACTCGTTCATAATGTTGCTTTATTGCATTCGTACAAATTTGAAAACTCACTCCTAACGTCGCTCGTTTTCAAAACATGTACTCATATTATTATACTTACTACTACACGTATCACTTACTATTATAAACTAATTGCATAAACTACTATTATCGCGAACACCACACGTCAAAAGCCCCGTTTTCTGCTCTCTTCGCAGAAGGGGGAAACTTACCGTGTTAAGTCTCTAAATAAATGGTCCTCCTCGCAATATTCGCGAGTAATCACTAACCTCGCTTAAACGAATTTTCTCCCCCACCCATACTGTCTCATCAGTTAATACGTTGAACGCATGGGTAAGAATGGGATACTTCCCTACAACCTGACAGGATGCCATCAACATTCCAATTACAAAACCTTCCTTTCAGAAAACTATCGGTCCATTAGTTCGCCCAAATTTTTGAAAAAATCTTAACGAGTCTGAAAACATTTCTACATGCAACTAATACCATCCCATGAATTTGGATTTACGATATATATATTATGCGAAGCTATTGATATATATTTCTAAAAATTAAAAAAAAAAAAATAGCAGTCTACATAGATATCACTTATAATATGCAAAACTATCATAAAGCCCTTAACTACTACTGTAAACCCTCATTAACACGAATTCCAAGGGACCGAAATTTTCGGTGTTCGTGATATAAAAATCCCTGTTATCCGAGTATTATAAATGTCCGTATCACCGCAATCCCTTGCCGGGATCGAAGTTTTGTTCGTGTTACAGCGAAATTCATGTTAAGGGAGTTCCTGTTAACGAGAGTTTACTGCTTATGCGAGCCCAATCAGGATCAATACTGCCAACCCAAACATCAACAAACCTCAAATTATCCAAAATAACTTCCTTAGAACAAAATATCAGTTATACTCTCCGGTTCATCACAAATGCCCAAATCCACAAATAATGTAATTTAGATTCCATAGAGCACCAAATAAGATATCGCAGCAACACTTTCAATCACATCCTTCCTCAGATCCCCCTTCTACACTATCCAAAAATTATCCTCGTTAAACTATAATTAAAAACTGCTTTCCATTCCACCGTTTTCTAATCAAATTCGCTGGCCTACCCTGGCCTCTGATTCACCGGCCTCCACTTATGGTAAAACAACTCAAATTCAACTGGTTACTAAAATGTGTCAACTCGACGTATCAACAAGTCCCTCATGCTCGAACTACTTACCACCCACTTCAATTAACTTTTTCTTTACAAAATATCTTGGGTGTTAAAATTCAGTACGAAGGGCATATGACTCAGTTAATTTATCTACTAGGGCATATCACCACGTAACAAATACTATCTCACTGGAAATCATTCCACTCATATTTAGTTAACACAAACTTTGTTCTAATTCCCACTGTCTTTCATATTCTACTTGCACGATTCGAATCACTATTACGGATTTCGCAGTTCACGGTTTGCCCTGCACATACATCCGCGACTACCGAGCACCAACATTAACACTGAATTAAGGTTTTTAGCTCCAGAACTGCTAGATAGTTTCATAATATACACAAATATAAAATGTGCGTTAATGCAAATACTGTTTTTATCCTTGTAACATAGACTAATTCAGCTCAGTATTTATATCTTATGAAAAAAATAAAGAGGCAAGTATGAAAGAGTTTCATACGGAAAGCTTCAACTCTGTCTACCAGTTGATCCAGTTGATTACATAAGCAGAGTACTGACTCGTCGGCCAAAATATAGCTTTGATATAATAATAAGTCGGAGGAGGATAATTTCCTCTTGCGCTAATGCAATCGAAACTACAAGCCATTCATAAATTAGTATGTCACAATCAATAGACTTAAGGCACAGTGAAAGGCAAAGTTGTGTGTAAGCCGAATTGCGTGACTGTAGTACATCAAGGTTCGGGAGAGTATTAAATCATTAACTAAAGATTCCGAGTAAACTTCGTCTCCCAAATTACTTTTAGGGCTTCTGAACAGTTTGTTTTCTCATCGTATTGCATGACTGAGTGAAGGTTTGGTTGAAAAGTTTTTGAAGTAAGGCAGATCCGAAGGTCATGATATTGGGTGGTTGTTTAGACCTGTTAAAGCAACTCAGACATTGTAATATTACTCCGATAACTATATCTTGATTGATTTCGTTTACATACGAGTATTTGGGTGGTAGCTTTAAAACGCTTTTCCGATAGTTTAAATGAAAGAAACGACCTACATAAAGTTTTATTAGAACACTTCTAAGAGCATTAAGAAAATATAACGTCATTGCAATTAAACATTTTTAATACTGAAAATATCCAAATTAATGTTTGAATATTTATCTGTGTGATATATTACAGGTTACAAAATGCATTATTCATTCGCTGAAAACAACAGAACTCAAAACTGTCTAACTGCATTGATCAATAACAGTCATCCAAACAAGTTCCCTTATTTTGTTCTAATAGTTCTAAATGTAGTTCTAATAATATTCTAATGCTGTTATTTTTTGTTATAGTTCAGTTAAGAATAAGAAGAAATAAAAGAGGTCATCTTCGTCAACATATCAGCCAGTCGCCCGACTTTTGCCGACAGCAGCGAGACTGGCGATGACGGCAAAGCCGTCGAAAGCCGGCTATCTTAATACAGCTGATATGTTACGAAGATTACCTCTTTTATTTCTTCTTGTAAGAACGTCAACAACACCACATCAGAATTCCCACAATTCTGTTAAGAATGCCAAAAAAAGTACCGTTGAGTCGCTTACTTGCTTTCAACGAGACATGCATGTACAACTTTCATTTGATTCAACGGCATAAAGATATTTTCGTTATTAAATACGTGATCAACCAGAATTAGAAAATGTGATAGATTGGAAGAAACAATAAAAATAATTAATCACCTGTTACCCTGAGGCCCCAGAATCTATTTCCGACCTTGGTTAAATGCTTGAAGTAAAGCGTCTGTAAGGTGACAATTCCGAGAATATTTTGGTTAGAGCTGACCTATTTGTAGGAGTAATACCATTCCGAATTCGCTTTTCGGGACAGGTTCAACTCATTAATGAAGTTACACATTAAAGTATTGACATGATATTTGCACAAATATTCATTTCTTAAAGTAAATATTTTTTTACAGATAACTTCTCTCATTAGTTGTCTTTATTTGACAATATCTTCACAATAAATGCTTTCATAGAGAAAGAAAGACGCAGTCAGATAAATCGAGGACCAACCTCAGTAAAATGCCGTGCAAACAACGGTTTGAAACAGAAGCACATTATTTACGTCATAATCTACCTAGTTACGACTTTACAGATGCAGATATGTATTAGCAGATTTAAATTTCGGCACTCATGTTTTCACTGAACTGGCGGAAAATTTAAATGGCTTAGTGGTAATACATTATTTTTAATTTATTAATAATCCTTAATTTATGAGAAACATTTTCAAATTCAAACTCCAGAGTACACGTATTTTTTTTAAAAGAAGATATACATTTACTCTTATTTAATTACTTAACATAAAAACAATAAAAATAACTATATACGTGATGTTTGAGAAAGCCTATTCAGAAGAAAACAAGGAAACATCTCAGACTTAGAAAGCTTCTCTCATGGGATCGAGAGGGCGAAACCACCAAACGAGGGGGTTTAAGTTATTAATCCGAAATAACTTTACAATAATTGTTACAGATTTAGTCTCTTATAATTAAATAATACAACATTTTGTAACGTAAGTTACATATCATTAACTTTATTTAATTAATTTTTAATTGAATTTAAAAGCTACTATATTAATGCGAGTTTCTTACTTGCATCAAAATAGCATATACCGTATAATGAATGCAAAACAAGACAAACCTCAAACGTTCGAGCTCTGTGGTGGTGTTTAGCATCAACCCTCGAGACTCTGCACTTACTTTGAGCTTTGAAACTTTAAGCGCAACATCAAGTGAGATCGTGCGTCCCTGGTGTGGGTGGGAAGCGTTAGGTCCACACAAGAGAGCATTGCGAGAATTTACCCCAGAGGGCGCGAGTTAAGGAACTGCTCTGCTCTTTCTCGCTGACAACGTAACTTTCGGAACACACTCGCAGGAGGTGTACAGACTCGTTCTTTTCTGTTTCTTTCGTTGACCCTCTCATTCGTTCCGTAAAAGTCGTGTTCCAGGACGGACTCGGAGTCTGTAATGGGCGTTTACATCAAATACCCAGCATTTATGTCGAAGATTCAATTTGGTTGTAACATTTTTTTGCATTTTGACAAAAATTCCTCACAGTTTGGCGAAATTTACTATTAACAGCCCGTAACACTTCGTAAGTTCAGTGACCGCTCTCTTGACTAGGACATCGGTTGGAGGATTAGACAAATCCATGTGGTTTCCTGAGTTCTTCGACGGTGTTCACGTCGTTGGAGCCAAAGTTACGGGGGTGCATCTGTTGCGAATTCCAGAACCCCTCACTCAGAGATGGTCGGACTCGCCATGACTCACTCAGAGGAAATTGAGTGGAAACTTTTCTCGAATGATATATAACCTTTCACTGAACCAACTCCAAGAAAGAGCTGGTAACTCCAAGCTGGGGGAGCTACTATGTCCCAGAACCAAAGACCTCGGAGTTGTGAGGGCCTACTAGAGGTCGCGTTCTGACATTACTACTGACGCCAATCAGAGAGCCAATGCGCCCTCAAGACACATGAGAATGAGGCAGTTACGGCGTTTATCTATGCAACCTGAAAAGCCACACAGAATTGGCAATCAATGACAGAGCTGCAAAATACAATAACCGGACGCCAACCTTACCGCTTCACATTGACAAGTTAATAATACATTAATAAGTTATTACATATTTCTGTTTGAAGAAAAAATCTGTTTACCTTTTCAGTTACTTTACTCGTTCGGTAAGAATTTGTGTGTTACTTTGTATTCCCTAAAACAGTTATTTACGTAGCTAGTGCAGAAAGTTAGTATTTAGCGTACGAATGAAATGCTTCCGCTTGATGCGACGATAGGAACTTGGTCCAGGATTTTGAAGTATGACAAAGACACTTTCATACAAACTGCGTACATTTCTTTGTAACAATTCAAGTTAACTTGCTGGCATATGTTCTTGGGATCATTCTCAATATGTGAAGGAATACCTCAGTGATTTGAATACAATGTTACCCAGTGTTTGACCACATCACGACACATTATACCCAGTGTTCCATTTACTTCGTTATATATGTACCCCAAAATGCTACTATATCGTACGAGTACCATGACACTTCCATTCAATGGACAGTGAACACATGGACTAGTTTCCACGCATAAGGGCCAAACAAAACTCCTTGGCAAAAATCTGCATTTCTAATAAATTTTCGATTTAGCCGGACTTTTCCGTAAGCAGACATGACACTGTCTCCAAAAGTCCGGTTACAAGGAAGTTACCATACCCAAATTTATTTATTTTTCCTCATTTTATTGCCAAGTGATTTTTGGACCACACACATCTCAAAACGTGACAAAAATGTTTCTCATTAATAGATGCATTAAAATTGCGATTTGAATATCATTCTATAAAGGCATTCACTTTTTAGAAATGCGAGACGAACAAAATCGCGTTTCTGACAGTTAAAGCCCGACTGAAAAATCTCAACTTATAGTCAAATTGGAAAATATTTAAGATAATGGGAAAAATTATTTCAAAGTCCGTGCTATTTTCATTAATTGCGTCTAGTTATGAATTATCTATCTTTTACTGAAGATGAGAGTGAAGCACAAAAAACTGAATATATTTTATAAAATAGTTAAATGCTTCAGAAGCAAATGCAATCGCGCTGCAGCCAGGGCGCTGCAGGATTGAAAAAAAATGGAGTTAAAAAAAAACGAACCAGTGAGTATTTTAGGTTTTTGTGGGTTTTACTGAGGAATAGAATTATTAAAATTTAGAACATATAATTTATTAATATTGGTGATTCGAACAGTCAAACTAAGGTTTATTCAGCACTGCCAAGAACATATATATTGAATAAAGATAACTCCCCCCGTTGTAACAATTCAAACGCATATAATCATTAACAATCTAATTTTTGTTAATGTTATGTTTGGATGATAAAGTTACAAATGTGTCACTAGTAGTGAAGTTATAAAACATATTTGCATTAAAACGTAAATTTATTTTGTAATTGTGTTTCCTTTGAATTTGTTTATGTGTTTGTTACCATTAAATTAGTGTTGTCAATACAGACAAAGTGTGTATTGTAAGTTAACTTTATTTTGCAGTAGTGTAGTGTTGAGCTTGTTTGTTAGCTTTTGATGTGATTAGAAAAATTTCCAATGGATATTTTGATATAAAAATATATTTTTCTATATTATTTCAAATAATTTAAAATCATTAAACATGTTTCTTAACGATTTTTCAAGTTTTTTATGTGTTTTTTTACTGGAGTGAGGTTTTTCGGGGCTGAGGGAAAATTAGCCAATGCTGCAAGTACAGACGTTACTTCTTTGCAAGTACGCTGAAGTTTTAAATTGTTTCAATTCTTCCATCATATGAACTTGTTAAAAATTAAGAAAATGAAGTATATTTTCCTCTTACATGCAGCAGATCGTCTGTTTGTTCTGTATTATACAACTTGCTTAATATCCTATCTTTGATATTTTCTTCTCAATATTGTTTATAGATAATACCATCAAAAGAAAAGTAGATAATTAAAACCATGCCGTAGGACAAAATGTTGTCCTGTGGAAATGTAATGCTTTTCTTAACATGGTCTTGTTACATTATACGAGTCCCAGGAATCTTTTCAACACAAAATAAACCAATTACAACCCATTTTCAACACAAAAACCTACAAAAAAGTGTGTAACGTCGTTTTAATATAACCAAATTTCTACATAGGAACAATATACTTACAGTATGAATCAACTCTTTCAAGAACACAAAAGGGCGACCGACTCAGTGTCCCGCATTCCCAACCCATCCGCGAGGCCTTGGAGGGTAAAATAGATATGCGACACGCTCGGTATCAGCCGGTGCGGTTGCACAAGGCACGGCGTGGTCGCCCAATTACCGTCGTAATGAGATCACGGTATATTGTCTGGTATAGATAGCGTCGCCACAAAGACATCACTGATATAGCGCAGCCTCTGGGGGCGTGCTCAACAAGTTACTCCAGCGCGCAAGTTGGCCTGGGAGCTTCCTGGAAGCGACTGCTCCCAAGGGTACGGAGGAGATGGGGGGGGGGGTGGGGAAGGGGAAGGAGGAGGCCCCGGGGGGAAGGCAGGGGAAGGGGTCGACCGGGGGACGGGGTCGGGAGAAGATGATGTTGCGGAGGGATGGGAGGGCGGAGAGAGGCTGGGATGCCAAAGAGAGGTTAGGAAAGACAAAAGGCAATGGGAGTGGCGAGCAGAATAGCGGCTGAGAGTGGCGAGCAGAGACAGGAGAGGACTGGGGGAGGGAACGGCGAAGTATTGGAAGGGATGAGAGAAGGGGTGGGCAAGGGGAGGGCGACTCCCCTTTAGAAGGGAGGGCGGTCGACGCACCGACACGCGGCCTGCAGCGGAAACAATTAGTCTCCGGGAGGGGGGAAAGAGTAACACAGCAAAGGGACACAGCGGGGAAAATTAAGACCCTGAAAGGCAGCGGAAGTCTCGTACCTTGGTGAAGGTCGAGCAATTACATTTCGCGCGGTAAGTGGAAATATAACTTGTTTCGGCGCTTGCCTTGTTCTACGCTGCCTCTTTCGCGCTAAGTAACTTTTGCGAGAGAATCGCAAATAGCTTACTTCCAGTGAACTCGCTTCTAACGTGTGAATATTCTTATGAGGACATGAAAAGTGGCGTGTATTCTCAACGGCACGCTGTGGCTGTTGTTCATAAAGCGAGATGAAAGCAATGCGACGCCTTTCCTTCATTTTATATACGAGACGAAAAGTCAGAGCCAGGAAGAGGGATCTATGTTTGAACATTGATTTCGCAACTACGTATGCTCTGAAAATGTTGTGATTTAACAGTCCATTCGATGTTTCAGACAAGTGAACGTAAAATTATAAATTATCTTATAATAATGTAGTCATCACTGGTTAATTAAAATTAAGGTAATTCTCAAAAAGGTAATGTTTTAAGTTTGCGTTGAAACCAACGAAAGAATGAAATGTTGTCCGATGTTTTAATATTGTGTCACAAATATTAAATGAACAATTGCAAAATTTTAAACTGAATTCAGAAATCCATTGAAATTCCGATATGTCTGCGAATGTGCAGATATTCAAGAAGAAATTTACTGGTCAAAGAGAAAGTTAACTATAGAAGATAAGAAATTTTCGTTGTTCTTTCTAAGTTAATGATAAGTTAAGATCTTGCTTTTCTGTTGTTAAAAAGGGCAGTGTGATAAAGCAATCACATTATGGAAGAAGAATCAGGAATATAGAATACTGTCAAACACTTTAACGTTATGTATTAAAATAAGACCAAAATCACAAATATTTAATAAAATTAATTTGTCTTACACTGATGATTTACTTTCATCTTGATAAATAGTAAAATGTAGGAAAGATGGAGATATGTTACACAGGAGACTATGCAATGACAAATTTTATATTGTTTGGCTGTACTCAGGTCAGGGTGTTTTTAGAAACAATTTTAGAAAATCTCAGCGATTTAGCAAAGGAGTTTTGCTACCGTACCATTTTTAATACATAACATCGTTTTTATAGATAGTACAAAGTTCACTGAAAAATATGATAGATTTTAAGTCATGTTCGAGCAGACTCTAGGGGATGTTTGAAACTTACTTATAGGGGCAAGATCATGTGTTTATAAATATTATATTATACGTTTGAAGGATGAGCATTTTTAACTCTCATAATTCAATGAACATTCAGTACATTTTAAATTTAATTAGGAGTTTCAATGGAATGGAAATTGGAGCGAATTCGACGGGAAAAAGAGTGGAGAACTGACATTGTTTTACTACATCCAATCATTTCTTTCCCCTTTTCTTTTGCAGATCTGTGGTAGGGTCTTCGCCTAAGGGCCCGAGAAGGTTTGTAAAAGAGTGTGAACCGAAATTCGATGTTGGCCTCGCGTGTTGGTTACCTGCCATGTTTGATGTTGTATCGCCCAAATTCCTGACGGATAATGCCAATTAGATGTTTCACTTACCTTTTAAGTGTCTAAATGTGGTTGGATCACATAAGTTTCTATTCACTTTGTGGAACCCGTTCCCCACTGTCATAGGCATTAATGTGTTGTATTGGCCCCTAAAGCACGCTGTGTGGGTAGGAATATAGTACATATGTAGTTGTTTCCTTTCCAAATAGTGCCATTTAATACGTTCACTTCTGTCAGTAGTACCAATATTATTACTAATCTTTAGAATAGTTTGAATGTTACTGTTTTTCACTTCAACAAAAATAATTCATCCGTATGTATCGAATAAAGTCTTCTGTCGCAGACTTTCTTTGTATGCTTCTTTTAGGATGTGAATACTTTCCCATCATTTCAAATGTTCTACAATAAAACTAATGTAGCCTCTTTAAAAACCAAAAATAAAATGTGTACGAAAAATATTTCACTTTTTCTGAAAAAGTAATTTTCAAAATAAATAAAATTTAATTCACAAATTTGCATGGTCATTCTATTGCTTTCCTACCACCAAAACTGTTTTTATATATAATAATTTAGAATGTAATGGACTCGAAGTTTCTGTAAGTCTTATTATAAATTGTTACTTAAATCGCATACCCTTTTACGTAGTGTGTATGTTCGATAATCCTTTCTCTGCTCTTTATTTAACAAAATACAACCATTTCGTAAAAACAGTAATATGTTGCATGCACACTAACCAATTAATATAGTTTGTAACTGAGCATGATTCCTTAGCATTTCACTTCCTTCTATATAAGCAAAATCCTATTTCTCCCAGACAGTGAAAGGACTAATTGGCATTTTCCGAAATTTTTTAAGGAGTTCATAAATTTTAATAATACACTCTTAGATAGGGCAGCGTCATGAACCTTCGAACGATGGAGGTTCATTACGCCGAAATAATAACAGTAAATCTTTTGTAAACTTCCATGACATCGGCGAACATTGACGGCACCGTACCGAGAATGAAAAGAGAGTCACGTTTTCTCCTTGAAGAGAAAATTTATATAAAGCTTCAGCTTCAAAATTAATCTTTAAGCAAACAATTTGAGAAAGCTTACAAGATCACCTATGTTGTACACAATGTGAGTGCAATAAATGCTCTAGAAACCACTCGGAAGAAGTTAGATACAATTTAAAATTATACGAGTAGTAATATAGTAGCTCAAAGCAACAAAAGCTGTTCGACTATTGCGCATCGTCAAAAAGACTAAAAAGGAAGTTTCTTGTATACCAGCATTATAAACGACCTTTTCTGTTGAAAGAAATCGTTCATAAAAGAGTCTTTTACGGCACATACGTTGACATATAAGATTTTACGGCACGAATGATTGCGTCATCACACATTCGCTCCTAACGTCGCCCGTTTTCAAAACATGTACGCATACAATAAAACTTAACATAATAAAGTAATTGTATAATTTTTACTTCCTTTGGCGCTCCAGGTCATTTAGGGCCTTGACGATTCTATGTCATAATGCTGTCGGAGTCTTTCACACTGTTCAGGTTCATATGAGATTCATGCGGGATATGCTCGTACCATCAGACACCAATCGCACAACGTAATTCAGTGGTGTCACACGACTGAATTACATTGTGAGATTAGTTTGAGAGACAATAATGTCTTCTGCCAATCCGGTGGCCTAGATCGCTAAGGCTGTCGTGTCGTAGCGATCTCGGACCGGATCATAGGTTCGAGTCCAGCCTCGAGCATGGTTGTATTTCTGTTCGTCCTTTCACCACTTATCATAAACATATCATTTCATCTTCACAGTTAACAAAACATTAACTCCAATACTGGTCACTAATGACCTAGATGGTGATGTGACCTGAACTAAAAAAATAGTTTTACTAGCTTAACATGACTCCTCTGACAAGCATTTTCACGTTATAAATTGTTTGTGATGTGCAATATCATAACAAATAATAAACAATGGATGGTGTTGACAGAAATACTGTTTTATTAAAAAATAGATTAATTACTGTCATTTCAATTAATCAAGCCCTAATACTATTCTAAAACAATACTGCCAAAAAATAATGTCCGTTGATTCGTCATGTCGAGAAGAATCGATTGAGCTATTGATCATTTCTGACGGTGCATTAAAAATTTCCCAAATGGTGCTTGATCCTTGAACCTCCACAAAATGTAGTTGTTCTTGAAAAATTCGCTATGTTGTTCTAACAGGATTTTTAAAAAATGATCAGCATCCAACCAGTAGAACGAGACGTTTTTCTTGCTCCGAATTGTGAAATAGAAGAGGTCTGAACTGAGAAATGAGGGAACGGACATACAAATAGGTGCCGGTTACACAATTAATACATTGGGATATGACACGCGAGGGTTCTATCATATTGACAGACATCAATGAATTCGCAATGCAATTGTTATGAGATAAAATTATGAATATTTGCAATTTTTGAAATATAATACCATTTATATCAAATTGAAACGTAACATACCCAATGAACTGCACATGTAATACCACAACTACTATTCAGATTCTGCTCTCACATAACATCTATCATATATCTGCTATTTAGATATAAGAATTGCTTGCTAGATCAGCCACACGTGCGATTACATTTTATACTGTGAGAAACGCTGATTCAACAAGAGAATTATACTTAACTAATTAACGAAATATTCTCGTGCAGAGACAAGAAAAAGTTATCAAAGTTAAGAAGCAAATGTTATCAAAGCAATGCAATTAACTACTGCTGAAGAGATTGCTTGCCTGTGTACATTATTTTTTTTTATAAAATTCGATCTTTCATATAATTTTTTTCTGAGATCTTGTGTTAATAACGAATTGACTGAGTCGTTCCACAGTATTTAGGAGATATGACTCTCTCACAAATTTATCTTATTACAAAATAAGATAGTCTTATAAAGAAAATATGAATAAAATTGTCTCATTTTTAAACATGTGTATGATCAGTTCGGAATCTAGCTAATTCGCGAATTCAATGGTTATATTTCACGTTATCCAAAATGGGTGGATGAAGTCTAAAGTAGGATCAACTCAGAAGCATACTTCGAGCTTTTGCCAGATGTAGAGCGCATTAGTCAACACGATGTGACTACGATAGTATATTTCAGGGAGAGGAATAGCATATATGATGGGGTAAACAGGAATAAAACTGCTGGTAGAAAGTTTCTAAGGCCAGTGAGAGACGGTGCGTGTTGTTTCGAGTTCCACAATGTCAGTTGTACATTTCTGTTAACACGATATATCCTAACAACCTCGCTGAATACCTCAATGATACTGCGCTACGCATTCAGAGTTGAGGCGACGAGGTTCCTGTATTCGCGATTTACACACAACAATCTTGAGTCTATGTAACGCATAATTTTCCACATACTTTCAGGCCAAAGTTCAATTTAATCTTTTACAAACACACAAGACGTCTCACATTCCGAAATTACTTTAGTCAGCGCCCTGTGACTAATACGAATGATATTCGAAATGAGACGCTCATCGTCATTCATACAACTTACTTCTAACCCAACGGATGTGCAAATTAACTAGTTTATTACGAGTTCGACATATTTGAGACTTCAACTGGACACCGTCGAGAAATAGATCATCTTAATTATCCAGACTGCGATGATTTTATATCCAAACCAACAATAAATTTCTTTTAGAAGCTTAAGGGAAACACATAAATAATTGTGACTAGGTTTTCAAATGTATACCAACGACTACATTACAGAATATTTCAATGATTTGTAATAGATTTATCTTTTATTAACAATTGAAATGATTGAAGGCGTTGTCATTGTCAACAATACTATTTATTTCAATAAGAGCAGCTTTCGATGGCTTAGTCATCATCATCAGTTTTCTGATACAAAAAATATAAACAAAATTACAATTAACAGAGTTATATAATTTAAAAAACATCTTAAGAAATGAAAGATGAAGAATTCAAGAAAAGAAAGAATGAAAGAAAAAAAGAAAGAAAGAAGGGGGCGGAGAGTTAGATCTTTTTGTAATATAGTAGTTTTTTAAATCTAAGCAAGAAAATAAATGATATATACATATACAATTTTGAGAGAGAAAACACACAAACAAGTAAGTTGAGCCGTTTCTTATTGAAATAAATAGTAGTGTTGACAATGACAACGCCTTCAATCATTTCAATTATGTAAATGTCAACTATAACTCACCACTAAACCAATATTTTGTTAACAAGGTAAAGATGCATTTCATCAATACTTTGTTGTTATTTTTTCAGCATGTGGCGTTCTTTAAGCGTGGCGTGTGTGCTGCATGTTAGCCCCCAGCCTGCCCGATTTACGATGTGCCATTGTATTTCTCTATCTCCCCCAGGAGACAAAGCAATCCCATGCAATGAAGGTAATTAATGGTTTCACTGGCAGAGCTTCGCTGCCGCGCCCGCGCCCGCGCTCCCGCCACTGTCTGGAGGAGGGGCAGGAACATTCGTTCTCTCGACCGAGCGACTGCGGAGGAATAGGAGAAGGCGGAGGGGGACGGAGAATAGCACAGCGTCAAACACGGCTCTGGGAACTCTTCCATCCACAGAGCGTTTCCCACCCACGGCTCCAGCGGAAGCTGCGTCGAGAAGGATGTTGTGTGTAGGTGGAAAGAGAAGACGGGAGAGGAAATGACAGACACTTCGAGTGAGAAGGAGGAATGGGGAAGTAAAGCAATATGGTCAGGAAAGAAAGGGGGGAGAAAAAGAGTGGAATAGGAATTGAAAGCCGTCAATAAGAAGAAGGAGGGTGAGAAAGAAAAAATGGAGAGGTAGAGGAGGGGAGAGGAAGAGGAGGAAATGGGGAAGCAATGGAACGGGATGTCATGAAAATAAGAGTGGGCCCAAAAATGCTTAGAAAGGCGCGGGAGAAGAAATACATGAAAAAGATCTGTTGGAGAAGAATGCGTACATGGATGAAGACGAAGGAAATAAATCCCATGAAACAAGAAAATAAAATAAATAAACGCGAAAGCAGGGAAAGAAATAGCGCTGAGAAAATTGTATGACGGGATTATGGGGTGGAATGAAGGGAGTGAGGGTAAGACGGACTGACGCAGGACGGCGCAAAAGTGTAGTAACGTTGAACCGGGACGAAAGGGCAAAGAAGGATTGAGGGAGATTAAGTAGACGCAGCAGATGCGGAGATCGTTTCACTCTCTAAAGCGCTTTCCTCGAAGCCTCCGAGACCAACAATGATGACGGAACAAGGCGAGGAGGTTCAAAGGGCGAGCGAGGATTTGAGATCGCAGATTCCAGGAAAAATGGACTCCGCAGCTGAGCTGTGTGGTAGAAGAGGCAAAGATGAATTGATGAAAAGTGGTGAAAGTGATGGCAATAATATTTCCACACATAATTTGACAAGCCAGACAAACAACTCCGTTCGAATTGGTAATCAGGTTCCAAAACGCAAGGATGCCAGGCGACGAAACTTCGCGATAAGCAAACAACAACACGAAACACAAATGTAATGAGAAAACAATGAAAACACAGATAGTTACTATAAGGAGGTGTTGCAAAATATGAGAGCAGCATTGGGGCAGAGGGCATGGGGAGGGTTGTCCAAGCTTAAGCTCGGAGCCGTCGAGGGCGGGGCATGTACAAACTTAAATCAATGCACACCTGAATACTAACCAACATTATCAAACTTATAACCAAAGATCATTTCAATGATAAACATCTCTCAAATCCAAACCAATATTGGCTGAACTTACCACAGGGATCCCCATTGTCACCTATATTATTTAATCTCTATACTGCTGATATTCCTACATCCAATACAGTCACCACTGCGCAGTTTGCAGATGATACAGCACTATATTGTTCCAGCTCTTCACTTGACATATTAAGAAACAATATACAATAACATTTAAACCTAATCGATTCTTCGAATTCGATTCTTCTAATCGAAACAAATAGAAAATTAAATTAAACCCATCAACGTCAACAGCAAAAATATTTTCATTAAAAACAATTTCAACATCACCACCTCTCACACTGAACAATAACACCATTCCTTGGACTCCGCAAAACGAAACCGTTAAATACTTAGGGCTGCACTTAGACACTAAATTCAATTGGAAGAAACATACACAACAATTGGAAGAAACATACATCACAAAACAACAAACAAAAATATAACTAATCCAATTAAAACCTTTAATAAATAACCACAGTGAAGTAACAATAGAAAATGCCAAACCTATATACATACGCAGCAATAATAAGACCCCTAATGTTCTATGCCTGCCCAGTCTGGCAACAACAATCAATATCCATAAGATACAGGTCATACAGAATAAATTCCTGCGAACAATAATCAATGCACCCT